>VXAB01009288.1:52285-296848 GCA_013399175.1 Odontophorus gujanensis
AAAAAAAAAAAAAAAAAAAGGCAATAATAGCTATTTGTTTAACCTTCCTTACAGCAGGCCTGATTTATATGTTTGCTGGTACATGTAAGATTTTAAGAGACTTCTTTAGTTCCTCTATGACAATGTTTAAAGTTTGTTTATAGAAAGAGATCTGTGCTCCAGATTTTGTTCTAAACTCTGCTCAGCTCAGACAGTTATTGCAGCAGATAGACTTGACCTAGTCCTCACCCTGTTTAAGATGTGTTTTATTTTTTCAGGCATTCCGTAGTTGCAGGAAGCACTCAAGCCTTAATCTGGACCACTTGTCGGGTAGTGAAAGGGAAAAAGCAATACAGGGAGCAATCCTCTTGAAAAACCATACATGGGTTTAGAGAGAGCTCAGCAGGCCTGCAAATGCTGTAGGCAGCTTTGAAATCCCCAGTTTGAGATGGGCCAATGAGTCTTTGTTGTTGATGCCCCAAGGGAAAAGCTAAATGTAGTGCTCATCACAGTGTGAATGCATACCAAGAATAAACATAGATTTTGCATGGTTTGATCTGTACATCCTTTTCCTGCCTCCTTCTGCAGTTTGGTGGAAACAAAACAGCTTTAAAGACAGAAAACCCTGGAAATATCTTAGTTCTCAGACTGTAAGAGCTATGCCCAAGTTCGTCAAGACTGAAATCTTTTGTCCTCTCATAGTTAGTGCCCGTGGGCAGGAGAGCATGCCATCAGTGCAGCTGCCTAACTGTTGAGAGGGCTGTGCATACTGGGGGCAATCATATGCTATTCTTGGCTTTATTTCTTCGAGAATATTAGACATCTTGACACAAGTCTTTGTAATATTCTTGGCTTCCATGGTCTTCTGCTGCTGTACCCATAGTAGCTGGACTGCAAGTATGCCTGGTATTGCCAGTGCCTGGCTCTCCTCTCTCAGATCTTGCATGGTGAATATGATGGCCTACGGTAAGAAACTCACAACATTCTGAATCTCAGAGCAAGCAGTCTTTGCTTCCTCTTACTTTAGTATTTGAACTACTCATTTCTTCTGAGACTATAGTGTGACTAAACGAGAAAGAACAAACCTCAAGTATACTTGAGAAACACTGCAGTGAACTTTAATTTAGCTATTTTAGTTCTTTTCCTGCTTTCACACCAAGTCTCACCTAAATAAACAATTAGTATTACTAATTGAATGGAATCCTTGCAAGATTTCCCACATGAACTAACCTCAGTTTCAAGATTAAAAAAAAAGATGCAGTTGAGATCAGTGTGGGCTCAGAGAATGTTACCTGGGCTGAAGTCAGGGTGACCACAGCAGCTGCTACTTGCAAAATTCCTAACTCTCCTTGAATGAGAAATTTGGGTAAAGAAACAGAAAATTCCCCAGAACTGATAAAATAATAAATTAATTTTTAAGTGTATGAGGTGTGCAACTATTGCTTCACCCTATAAGAGCATTGCTTTTTACTGCCTCTGCTGAGAGTGGCTATGTCTCTTGACTTCTCAGGTGTTGAAAAGAATGTTGGCCCAATTGCTACTCTGGCCTCTTGTAAACTATGCAGCCATTTTGTATTTCTTGAAGCTTTGTGGAAGCCAGCCACCCACTATACAATATCAAGACTGTTTTCTCACAAATTGTGTAGCTCCATGACTGCAGATCTGTTTCCTGACTCTGGGTGCACTGCTTTTCAAGCTGTACTCATGTGAGCAGATTACGGGAGGAAACAGGGTTCATTCAGTGGAAGGAGTAGCCCAACTAAATAACCTTTGTATCACATGAGTTCTTGTGATATTAATGCAGAGAAAAATACTAATGGTTTGAAAATTATTTCTTCTATCCTTTTGTCTTGGGCTTTAGAGTGCTCTCATATAAGATCTGGGCTATTTACCCGATGTCTCTTTATTGTGTTCTTTCATTCTACCATACAGCGTGTTCAACCAAATATGCCTGAACACAGAACATTTGGTTATAAAATAAGATTTCTTTATCAATGTCTTTGGATAATATTTGATGGATTATGGGGTTATGAAAAGGATGGGAGAAGTGGAAGTAGTCCATCCTTTCATATTTTGTTAAGAAACCCCTAACATATGTAAACATCCTAAACTTACCAACCCTTTACAACAAATGAAAAGTTACTGAAGGAAACCTCTCAGTCTAATATGAAAATAACTAGCCACCTGAAAAAATGACACATTGATAAGCAGGTTTCATACTCCTTCTTTGGACCTGAGAACAAACCCAGTGCACGAATCATTCATGCTGCCACTGAGCATTATGTAAGGCTAAACGTAGTATTGAATGGCAAACTTCTCAGACCATTTTCTTTCCTAAGTTGCAGCATACATACCATGATGCATTCCTCGACTGTTGTTAATTTAAGGGGTTTGAGGCCAAAAAGAGGAGATTCTGGAAATGCCATGCTGGTCCATGTGGGTTAACTTAAGCTGGGGTATCTTTTCAGTTTGAGGATTCAAAGTGACTTGGTGGAAGACTCACTTACTTTTTTTCTATCTACTGTTTCTCTTTAATTTGGAAATCAAGATGACCAAGAGTAAATATAAACCGCATCAATTCTGTGATTATGAAAAATAATTCATGTATTAGAAAATAAAAAAAAAAAAAATATGGAGTTTTCAGTCCTGTGTAGATATAAAATGAAATACATCTGTATTTAGATAGTTAAGATTTTAGAAAGATTTATTTGGTATTTTCTATTGTAGTGAAAACCTCAGATGTATTATTATCTATCCACTTATCTATCTAACCTCATTGTCTTCAAGCTTTTAACATATGTTCTTAACTATATTTTCAGGAATCACTGTAAATATCTTTTTTTTGTTTGTTGGTTCCTCTTATTCCTTTGTCCTTTGGGAAGCTGCATAATTCCAGCAAATATCACTGTACAGAAAGAATATTCCACTGCTCACTTTTTTTCTTGCTTTGCTGAGTTCTGTTTTCATTTAGACACATAGTCAAAATTCCATACTTGATCAGACTAGTGCTATAGTATCCCATCTTTAAGAAAGCTAGTAACAGATGCTGCATAGGAAGGGGAAAGGAATGCTTTGCTGAGTAACCCAAGGGTAACCTGCCTATAGGGAATGATTTCTCCCCAAGCCCTAGCAGTT
Source organism: Odontophorus gujanensis (assembly GCA_013399175.1). Taxonomy (NCBI): domain Eukaryota; kingdom Metazoa; phylum Chordata; class Aves; order Galliformes; family Odontophoridae; genus Odontophorus; species Odontophorus gujanensis. Next base: position 55,400 of record VXAB01009288.1, read on the forward strand.
GGAGACCCAGTTATGCCCTAAAGTATAAAACTTTATATCCTCTCAAAAAACTGCAATTTTTCTTTCTCTTTTTTTTTTTTTCTTTAGATAGCTATCATAATTTCTCAAATGTTTTTGTGAAGTATTGAATTCTTCATGGAGTCCCATTAAGTTTTTGCTTTCACGGTTCATAGGGTAACAATGAGTTCAGTAACCCAATTATGTTCAGTTATGAAATATATTTCTTTTTGGTCACTTTTCTTTTTGATCTATAAATTCCTCATCGTAGTTTCATCACAGCATAGAACCTACCTAGTTCTTTGTTTTTCACTTTGAATAATTCTAAGTTTTTACACTGATGAGAGATTGTTTAAGCAACCATCTCACTTATGTGCTGTAGAAACAATATTTTAAACATGCAATTTTCTGTGAAAGAAGCTAGTTCAACAAGTAATTCTCGTCTGTCTTTGATGGATCATTTGCTCAGACATAATGAATTCTGCAGCATCTGATAACTTTATTTCTCATACAGTAATCACAGTAAAATAATGAGTTACTCTACCATTACTTTTGCTTTGTTTCTCATTGCTTGCCTTTTTCACTTGAAAACAGTCCTTCAGTTCTTGATTAGTCTTCATGGTTTAAAGGACTTGTCTTTTGCCAGGTTGAAAGAGAAAATTATTCTGATTCTTTACTTTTCACTTGCCATCACTCTGAAATAATGAATCATATCCTTTCCCATAATGACATAAAACATCAAGGGTGGCTTCCTACTCACTATGAAAAGACACAGGTTCATCTTTATCATTGGGATAAAAAACTTGTTAATATAATCAGCACAATGGTTCAGGTATGTTAGCCTGCTAGACCTCTGATGAGATAAGCCACAGATCTTAAGAAGTAAGGGATGGAGAAACAGAGATTCATTGGAGAAAAAAGAAAGGGGAGAGAAAAGTGATTTTAGATGGTATCAAACAAATGAAAAGTAAAGTATTTTACTGTCAGTTCTCTCCCTCCAAATTTGCCTCTGCCCAGTTCAATCCTGCTACCACCACTTAGGTCAGAGATTTATTAAAATGCAATGAAGTAACAAAATTTCTGGAAACCTGGAACCATCTTGAAATACTTCAAGAATTCTTCCTAAAGGGTCTGATCCAAAACCACAGAAGTAAATGCTTCCCACTGATTCCAAGATGTTTTCAATTTTACCATTATCCTGCATCACTGAAATGGATGCTGAACTGGTTGTTGCCAAGGTGTTCAGGAAGTCACTACTGCTGTTATTAAGAGAATTAATCATTAATAGAAACAAAATACCACACTGTATTTGCTGAAATAGCAACAAATACCTCTCAGTCTGATAACTGCACAATTAAAATCAGCACAAATTCAAGACTGAAAGGTTTGAAGAGTTAAGATTCATCAAAAATTTGAAAGCTGTAGTCTTAGCACTAACAGAAAGGGCATGCATTTACTTCTCAAACAATCTTTATTTTAAAAGTATGTGCGCTTTTTCAAATGTTATTTCATGTCCTGTTCCTAGCAATGACCTCTATATGTGCTGGACTTGGATATTATTTTTTCACAGAAAAGAGATCTCTTTAATCGGCTTAAAAAACATTGTGAACTGAAACAGCTCTTATTTAAAAGTTTAACTTTACTTTCATCAATTTATAATCAGAGTTCCTCTGGTATGTTTGATTCCTGACAAACAAGGATAAAAGTCTTGTGCCCCCATTGCTAATGAGATGATAAAACAGCAGGGATCAAGTTTTTAATTACTACAGGCTATGCACTGGAGAGGTACCAATGATATTTTCTATTGCATGTCTAAGTTGTAACTTCAGGCTTATGACAGTCATGCTGTGTTCCTCTGCCTTTGATGATCACTCATCTTTGTCTCCTGAGAACATACAAAAATTTCTGAGCTTGGATCCTGGGGGGTTTGCAATTATTGCTGTAACCTGGCACAGGTTCCAGTGTAGTACCATTGCTGCTCAGTAAGGATCTGATGTTTGAATGGAGGATAGGACATGCAAAACATTACGAAGTTTTCTTCTCAAACAATCTGGATTCTCAATTTACTTGTATGCAAGTCCCTTTAATAATTATGATTTTAATTAAGGTCAAGAATAATTTAATATTGTTTCACATTTTACTATCAGAAGCACAATCTATTACGTACTCATACATAAATTACAGCCACAGGCACGCAGCAGTACACGTTTTTGGCACTAGGGGACTTGGGTCGTGGAACACACAAGCATATTTTTGGAAATGGTCATCATTTCTACCCACATTTACAAGCTTGCTGAGCAAGTTTTCTTTCTGTGTATAAAATTAATCGTGATGCAAGAGATTTAAATGCATTTTCTAGTAATAGATAGTTCCATTATTATGAAGAGAGAGCTGAAGCAGATAATTTGCCGATCTACCCTTCCCTTCCTCAGCTTCACAAATCTCAGCTACACCAATCAAACTGCATTTGGCCAATATTCTATTTACTTAAATGTTTATTTTCCCTTTTCCTCCACAGTGCTGACTTAGATAAGAGTGAATATTTCATTTGGCTCCAGTGCAAGGCAAACACAAGGAGAGTCACCCATTCTGCTAACACAGACAAAGCAGAGATGAGAAAAGAGTGCAGGCATCTTTAGGCTACAAAGAAACTCATCCCTCTCAGTTGCTTTGGGATTGAATCCCTGCTTAGAACTCTGGGTATCTGAGCAGAGGAAAAAATCAGAGGAAAACACAGTGTCTTCTCACCAAGCTTCTAAGAGATTTTATCCCTTTAACACAAGGTTTGTTTTCTCATGAAGAATTTGTGAAGTCTGGCCATAAACACACCTCTTCAAATCAAGAAGAGGCTGTACCAGTGCAGGCCATGTACCTATGAAAGTTTGCTCTGAATCTGCTGCATCTTTTTCCTGCCACATTTGTAAAGCTCTGACTTGTTCCACAATCCGACAGACATCTTTTCCACTAAATTCCCTTATGTTGAACAAGCACTCTATGGGGCAAGTATTTCCTCTCAATTTTATGTTGCCTTTTCTGTTTCATTCTGTTTCACTGCCACTTGATGTGAGAGAGATGAATGTGCATTCAAACTGGAGCTTTAGTTTATACATCCTCTGTGCAGCCAAATCTTAACCCAGGGAGGTTTCCATCTGAGGAAGGAGTTAAGACCACAGAAATGTTCAATGGTCACTCCAGCATGAAATTGAGTCAGTAAGGAGGAAAAGAGAAGACTGGAATCAGAAGTAGGAGGTTCTCCATGAATGTTGATCTAGAAAAAATAAGGAAGTACCATTTCCTTATCTAAATTTGAACATTCTATAGTAGCATCATTTGAGTATGGAAAAAAAGATAAGGAGGTGCCTATATGCAGAGATCTTGCAAAATACTGCATGAAAGCAAACTAAGATTGATTTCAGCAAGAATTGTGTATTCTGATCTGACTTGGATCCTCCAGAGATTGCATGTCAGACAAACACTACAAAAACCAAGAGACCTGATGACCCACTTCTCTCTGGCTTGAGGACATAACCCAACAGCTTCAGTAGCCATATCCAAATTGGCTGTGAATAATCATTCTTAAGAAAGAGTGGTAATACTAACTTCAAAAAGTACCTCACAAATTTGAAAACTTCTGTTAAATAACCATCCATGATTAATGCACTTGGCTATATAATTCATAAAATTACATTTTAAAAGCAAATCACGAAGGAGACTTCATACTTGTTTTCTTTTACTACTGATAGGACAGATCAAAAATGTTCACGTTACAGCTACTGACTAGAAACCAAGCATAGCTTAAATGCATTGATTTATTTTACAAATGTAGGACATCCAAGGAATAGACTATAGTTCTGTAGGGGCTATCATCAATGACACTAAAAGAATTATACAGCTCATATCAAGTCTAACCAATGCATAAACAGAATCAAAGGCATTTAATATGCTATGTAGTAGAACATGAAATGATGTTGACCATATAATGTGTATAATATAAACTGCAGAAATTACTCAATTTTAATGATCTGTTCCTTAAAAAGAAAATGTAAAGTATTTAAAAGATTAAGCAAAACGTGTGTGTAGAGTGTATAAATCATCATGGGTATCAATTATATCTCAAAACTATGTACAGCTCTTATAACATCAATGACTGCTTTTAATTACAGATGCAGTGTAATTTTCTTAATTTTTATGAGTCTTCTTCTATTATAGGATTAACTTGTACTGAAGCTGAAGAGGCCAAAAGAATTTTAAATTGAAAGAATTCCAAAGACATTTGAGAGGTACACAGAACAGCAGATTGTTTTGGAATACATTGGTTTTGGCTCAAATGCACTTCAACATACTTTCTCATTCAATAAGACATCTCATGGGAACATGTTTTTTTTATCCAGAACTGTAAAAGGCAAATATTGCAATGAGCTACAAGTGCAAAGCTATTGCAAATTCCTGTCTCTATAAAAGAAATTTGCATAACTAAAATTAGGGTATTACATCATTATAATCCTTAATGTAGAGGTACATCAATAACACTAACTCTTTTAAGTTCCTGTGTGTAGTTGTAAGTCCTCTTTGATTGACATACTGTATTATAATGAGTGCATACTACTGCAGTAGCAGCAATGTACCAGCCAAATTTCATCAGGTTCCCCCCAAAACAAGTGACATATTACATAAAGGTCAAAGAACCGCTTGGAATAATCCTGAATCAAAACCAAAAACAAAACCCAGAGGGTTTTCATTCATCATCGTCATCACAAAGCGTCCTAAAATACTGAAACTGTTTTATTAAAGAGAACCAGCAGTTCAACAGGTTGCATCACTGTGTATTGTGGGCACTCTAGGTTTTGTCCCCTTCTTTACCTTGCTTACCCAAAGGTTGATCGTGGTCAACAACTTGCTCTCTATGTTCAGAATTTGTCTTAGCACATTCTTAGGCTACAGGTCACCAGTGAAGTCCAATGTGAGGCACAAAGATGAATCACTTTACGATTGCAAACAATTTATGGGGAGCAGCTGCTTTTGTGCGAACGTGTGAAGTGTCAGTGCAGACATTTGAAGGCATTACTCAGTCTGGAACACAGAAAGAAAGGAGCATAAGAAACATTAAACATCCATTATGATAAAACTGTGCCAACCCAAAGAGTTCTTGTTTACAAAGAAGGGAACACAGTCCTTGAGGCTACAGCTGCACCTCACCAGTGATTTCAGCATGCTGAGGACAGAAACATCAGCACTCGGAATCTCATTTTCTTCAACAAATTTCTTCCCTGTGACTTTTCCATGAACAGAACTATAGTGAATATCAATATCATTACTTTGCTTATACAAAAGGAAAGCTAGCTAATAGGTGCTTTTTATGTCAAGAGGTTCATATTGCTTTTCTCCTACTGCTGGGTGGCCATAATATTTAAGTCATAAAAGGGGAAATGTCAAAGCAGATCTCCGACTGTGCCTGACTCCCTCTAATAATTAGGTGCTGTTTTATTGTTCTGTGGTTTAGTTGTGAGTACAGCTGTCAGCTGACATAACTGGTAATGGAAGGACCACATTCCTTATAGCTAGACAACTCCCTTCAAAATTCAGGACATATTTACAGCCATCACATTTGCAGTATCAGGTTCCAGACTATAGCTGTGCACAGCAAATTTATATCTGAACCTATGTTACTGCACTCTTAAAACATACATATTTAACCCCAGTTCCTCCCCCCAAAAAAAAAGAAAAAAAAAAAAGAAGAAAAAGGAAAATAAAGAGGATCAGAGTTTCCATCCTACCACAAGCATGTTTTATGCAACTTTGGAAGAACCAAACAGCTTCATGGTCCCACTGGGAACTCTCCCTTCCCTGGAATTGTACAGCATAACCCTGCTCTACTGGTTTCAGCTCCCTTCCCTCTCACACAGGTCACGGACAAGGACAAAGAAGCAGTGAGCACTGCCTGAGTCCCCAGACACTGCAGTGGACCTCTGAAGAAAGTAACAATTAATACAATTTAGTAGCTTGCTAAAAAAGCAGGTTAAAAAAAAAAAAAAAAAAAAAGCTGCAAAGGTTGCTGGGAGCATCTGTGTAGGCAGAGGGCTCACATCCATATTCACCCAAGGGGAAGTACTACAGCTGTATGCTTTGCCTGTCTCAGTGCTATCTGAAAGGTGTTTTATCATCCTATCACCTTTTTTCAGACACACTCCATAGACTCCTGTGATACTTAGAAGGGCAAGAAATTTCTGTTGGGTCTCATAGCTAATGAGGGACGATCTCTCCATCCTGACATACTAGTTCTTCAAAGGTTCCAGGCAGCAATGCCAGTTCAGTGCCTGCCAGAAAAGCTTGCTGTGCTGGGTGAAGGGCCCAAGGGAAGCAAGGCTTTGTTGACACAGAGCAGTAGCATTGCTGGGCTGTGCCAGCACCTGCCCTGCTCAAGGTGCTTCCGTGCAAGGTGTGCTGTGAGGACACAGGTACATGTCCTCCACCACCACCCTTGAGCAGGCAGTGGGGACACACAGCAGTGCTCATTCTAGACATCCCTCCCACGGCCTGAACCAGTCTAGACAGCAACGAAAACGAAGCATAGACCTATAGACTCCCTGAGTCACGTAAGTCGAGCCGGAGGNCACAGGGTGATGTGCTCCAGGCTGTAGTGAGATGTGGTGAAGCAGCCTTCCTCAGGAGGTATCCCCGAAAAGGAAGGTGCTGCTTCTTGCTGCTGCTGTAGTTAGAAGGTGCACACGGGTCTAACGTTGAAGGATTTTTAGCTCTTTGTGTACTTAACACAACGCATCAGTGATGTTCTGCACAAAACCTTTCCCGTGGCAGCTGTCAGGCTTGTTATAAGCTGCAGTGGAGCAACCAGTCAGGACTTGTGGCTTTCTTGGGGAAAAGATTGTTATGAGCATTGCTGTGCCTCTTTATTCCAGAAAATCAAATTAACTCCTCTCTATTCCATGTTGTAACAATAACTTCCAGCAGCAAATGTATCATCCTTCCTGCATGGAAAATAAGGCAAAGCCAACTCATTCAAAACCAGTAGCATTTGGGAAGAGCATTTAGAATATGTTGAATCTGTGATACCTCTGTCCCTAACCTTGCTTCAACAAAACCTTCTTTTGTACCGGTGGCACCTTTTCAAAAGAGAATGTATCAGCCACAGCTTGTTACTGGAGGCAAAAATTACTGGGGAAAGTTAACAAAGAAAAACAAACAATAATCCACCAGTAAATACTAGAGATTTATTAGCAGTCTCATATTGACCCCGATGAAGATGTTAATTCTCATTCATGGTTATTCGAATAAGAAAAAGTGGGGGAAAAAAAAGTGAAAATAAGGTAAATAAGATATTTTATCAGCTTTCAAAACGCTGCTAATCATTCACCCCACTTCTTGTCAGATAAGAAAGTTCCAGCAGTGGCTATTTGTGAGATACTTAATGCAGTGAGACTTTTGAAAAATTATTTTTGCCCAGGAGACAAATGTGTAACCATATGATTTTTTCCCCCTGCTATGTTAAAAATGCATTTATATTTTTTCAAGCACACCCCGATTAAAGAGGGCACATCTGTTTTAAGTCCTTCTTTATGAAAATTACTGAGCTTCCTCTGAAAGCTTATCTTTTAATTTCAAAATTCTTTGTAGCAATAACTTAGATAATAACCAACCATATTTCTGTCTTCTTTAGGGAAAAAAAAAAAAAAAAAAGAGAGAGAGAGAGAGGGAGAAAGAAAGAAAGAACCATTTTGAGCTTTGAACTCCCCCTCCCTCCCCTCTCTGGGTCTCCTTTGAAAAGGCCCCCCTCATTTGCGTTTAAAATGGATGTTTCATACTGGTTGATTAGTGTTAGTATGGGATACCAGCCGCTCTGAGCCCAAGGCTCAGCTTGAGATCTGCGGATTATTCATCAACTTCCCCGGCAGGGGGGACCGTTTCTCACTTTCACTGCACAGCAGCAAAGTGTTCAGCTTTGCTTTTTAAGATTTTTTTCCCTTTTCACAAACTTTTTTTTTTTTTTTTTCCTCCCCCCATGAAGGGGTTACTTGAGTGTACATAACACCAGATCACTCTTAATACCGAACCACTCCCGCTCCGACTGGCTTTCTTGCTCTGAATAGCAGATAATGGATCGGGATGTATTTACCATATGTCTGTCTCCTTACAACCATTGTTTAAGGCAAAGATCATTTAAATACGTAAACTGAGACTTGGAGAGGACTTGATCTTATCATCACATTAGGGCTCTATTGTAGCATCTCACTTTTTTCTTTTTTTTCCTTACATCTCACTGATGCTTTTTTATCATATATATTAGGTTAGAAAAAGTGTAGAGGACGTATGTTAGGATACGTTTGCAATAACAATACTTTAACAGCACTTATTATCATGGCATTCAGCATTTAGAGTGCCAAGCCTGAACAGAATTGTTATTTGGTGTTGGCTGTCTGTTTGTTTGCAATATCTTATTGTTGCTAATAACCGTACCTACAGAGATAATGCTTCAGAACCAATGTAAAGGGAGTTTTGCCTGTACAGAACAAAAGTAAATAGCACACCATTTTGTGTGCCTAAAATCTAGTCCACTTTTGTGTCATCTGATCTCACAAAAGACAAGATCCCTACAAATGTGAGGTCTCTAAGCTTTGTAAGAAATTATGGATACGGGAATACAATGGCAACATGAAGTTTTTCTGGGTATTTACTTGTGTGCATACATATATTCCTTTGCTCCTTTGTCTCCAGCTGCCTTTAGGCATCCATTCTTACTTGCACACAATGAATAGATATGGAGTTATAATGGCTATAAAGGACCCAATTACTTTCTTTTTGCTTTAGCTACCTGAAACAGGGATGAATCTTGATAATAATTTAGAAGACTCTATTGCTGACCGAAATAAAGCAGCACCTGCAGAATATTATCATCCTAACTGTATTTTCTGGAATATTCTTGAGATACAATGCTCACTACATGAACTGGTGGAGTCCAGACAAGATGACCAAATCGAAATCCCAACATTTAGATGGGACAGTCTGACATACTAAGACACAGGATGATTTGGTGCAATGCTTGCAGTCATTAATTCATCCTGAAATTATCAGCTATCATGAGCTGATTTTTTTCTTTTTGTCCCCTGCTCTCATCCCCCAGGAAAAAAAAAAAAAAAAACAAAGACATATTTAATTCAGTACTTTTAGTGAACTATGTTTCTCCTCCGGGATGTTTTCCATCTGCCTACAAGGAGCTTAGTAGGAGTAAGAGAACAGCACAGCAAAATGTTGACTTAGGAAATTAGAACCTCTTTGCACCCACCTGGGCACCTAGTAGTCCCCTCCTAGTGAATAAGAAGCAATGATGCATTTACTCCTGGTTATCTTCTTTTTGTTTTTGAACATATGCCTCATAACCGAATTCTCTCTCCAAGAAACCATGGCATGTAAAAGTCAGACGTGCTGATATTAATATTATTTCTATATTTAGGACCAAAATAATGGAAAGCACTTCAGCGTATTTATCAAACAGTATCTTTCTCATCATTTTACAGTTTTTATTTTACTGAATAAAGAAAATGTGCATGATGTATCATAAAAATAATTCTTCAACATTATCTATGAATGATCTTCCTTGGCAGGGGTGTCCACTTGAACTTGATCAACAACTTATCCCTGTCAGAAATAGGTGAATGCAGCACTGAATGTGAAGGATACTGCACTCATAAAATACCCACTACAGTGATGCTTATATGATGTATTTTAGAATCCACGTGCAACTGATAGTGCCGAACTACCCAGTGCCTTCAGCCAGCTCATGAAAACCACAACAGTGCCTCAAATAGGTGTTTTCTACTTTTAATTAACACAATAGTTTAACACAAATGGGTTTCTATCTCCTCTGTTAGGTCAGCTTCACAAGCTCTTTTCTTTGTAGGAGCCCTACAATAGGTAGTATCATGGATCAGATCCCAGTCCAGAACAGATTTTAAATACAAGGGAATTGCTACATCTTCAAATTCATGTATCAGAGATCAGGATCCTTACTACTGCATTCATAGCCGTGCTTTCCCGCTGAAGTCTGTTGGGAATCCATGCAGCAGAAGCATTTATAATGTGGTCCATCCAGCCACAATCCAACATTTTAAAAGGTAGCCAAAATAAAATTTTATAAGATCACAACCTGCAGATGTTCATAGGAAATGATCCAAGGAAAGTGAGTGAAACGGTGATAGATGTTTTGCATGGAGGTAAATACAAATTTTGTTTAAGACAAAATGTGTCAGTATAATTTAAATTGGATCATAAAATTAATTATTGGGATTTTTAAATCTTAAAGCACCATTTGGTCCTTAATGTATCTTCAGAATAAAGAAAATAACTCTGGTATTTATTGTTTTGCTTCAATTTACATTGGTGCTATAAGAAGCTGACAAGAAATGATGACAAATAAGCTATTGTAACCCTTTGGGAGTTTATTAGGTCATTTGTGCAACCATTGAATAGAGTCATTTGTTACCCTCAGGTGTTTGAGAGTCTCTTTACCCTTGGGAAAGGAATTTAACAAAGGAGTGTATTTCAAAGAAGGGACTCTGTGTTTTCCACCCTTTTTCTGAAGTGTTTTCAAACACACTCCAAGCTAAAAATTCTCAGAAGTGAGAAAAAGAGGTATATATCAGACGACCCCTGAAGCAGCTGACAATCCCAGGGAGCAGAAGATAGGGTCAGATTCTAGATGCTTGAATCCCAAATACATTTTCACCATAGGAAGCTCTGATTTATTTTTGCCCTACCCACTGGTTGCAAACTTTGAAATGCACAATACAAAAGCATTGGACTAATGCCCTACTTGCATTTTTTTATTTGGCTGAAATGTGACATGCCTTGTTTTTTTTTTTTTTTGGTGGGAATGTTATTTCCTCTTTTTTTTTTTTTTTTTTTTTTTTTTTTGTCTGGTTCCAAAAGACATTGGTCAGGTCTTTTGTTGCAAAAAGACACTGCATCTGCCTTAATCTATATATCTTCTTAATTAAATAAAGGCCTAGCATTTGTTTAGGCTATAATAAAGCCAGTTGCCAGGCAATATCAATATAGCTGTTGTAAGGAATCTGCCAAACACAAAATTAAGAAAAAATTAACTACAGTTCTAATTATCACCTAGGCAGTTATCTGTCCTGAAAGCAATGGTCCAGACAATCTCTCCAGTCCAAAGAAGAGTGAGAAGGAAGACAAAGGAAAAGGAAAACTGGAAGTGAATCTGTGTATGTAAATTTTAATATTCTTTTTAACTTCTTTGAACAGCAGCAATGAAATTTTACTCGTGATTCCTAACTAAAATGTGCAGAGTAAGCAGTTTTAGCATCTGCCAACTTGTACTTTCTTCAGATGGTGCTATCCAATGAGTTCACTAGCTCACTATTTGTGCTTAATTAAGGTAACTAACATTTTAAATTAACAGTGATCAGTCTTTTAGCACCACAGCTCTATCCTTCACTGTGCCGCAAACAGCACAGAAAAGCTACCAATGATTCCAAGAATTTTATGCATTGATACAATGACTGATTTGTATTTCTCTGCCTTGTATTTCAAGTCCTTGTCTCTGTAAAGCCATAAACCTGGGTTTAGTGGGAATCATTTTAAAAACTCTTTGAGAGTCCAGAATAATTTATTATCCTTTTAAAAAAATCACTTTTAAATGTAGTTAAGACTTCAAAGGGTTGGAAGGTGGTGCTTTTGAGTCATACTGGGAGGCTGGAAGGTGTCACTGTGGTTTTATAGTGCCCACCAGTCTCCTTTCCACAGCACAGTGTCAGGTAGGAGTTAACTGCATGTTTGAGAATAACAGAACAAAGCAGTGTGAAAAAGAACCTGTTTTCACATCTTTCGGAGTTCTGGATGGGGTTTTGTTTTCCTTGACAGAAGCTTGAATGTCGCGGGGCATTTTTGGCCTATGTTTTTTGGGAGCTGATTATTGCCTGTCTGTGTGTACACAGCACATAAGAAATAGCATAACACTGTCTGTTCTCACCGGGTGCAGGCGGGCAGGGATTTGTGCATTCCCAACACCCTTCACAGTCACTTATAGAGGTTCCCACACTATCTCAGGGATACTCTTGCAGATTCAATCACTCCAATTCCTCTGTCACTGAAAAAACCTACCTCAAGCAGCTTATAGCTCCAATGGAAACTACAGAAGGATTTCAAACTTTGCACCTGAGTTCAGCAAATAGAAACTCAGTGTAATAAAGATGCCTGGCTATGGTCCAGAGTTCCCTTTCATAGCAAACAGGACTCAGAAAGAGACCTAAATAGCCAGTGCATTGAGCCAGCATGAAGTCTGCATACTGGACTTCAATCCACCTGTCCCTTTCTTTGCATTTATAATGATGATGCAAAGGAAAGCTTTGCAGAGTAACAGTAATTCCTTCACGATGTTGCCTGCAGTGCATGCACTAGTACATGCCATGGAGAATGCTACAGTCATTTTTTGTACTGTTTTTTCATGGTCTTATTCAGGGCTTCAATGATGCAGTCATCCACGTAGGCTTCACCTTGAACTCACTCTCAAGCCAAGCACCCTCCAGCTCTTATCTGTCTTCAAACAGCACTGTCCATCTTTTTTGACCATACAAGTCAGGTGGACCTCTGATGAGGAGAGTAGATGCTTATGGCTCCTCTTTTCTCTTGCTTTTGTTTCAGAGTTAATTCATGCAAATAAGCCACTGCGTGCTTGTGAGTAACTTCTGATGAAGAATGGTTGAGGTTAGGTTTCCCTATGGGAATTCATGCAGCTCACATCTCTTTGCTCAGGCTGAATTTGAGAGCACAGAGAAATACAGCTGTTAGCAGGTAAATGTTCTAATAGTGGCAGCTGCTTATTCCTGCCTGCTGCTTATACTTGGCTTCTATCTTTCTCACCGGTCTTTCAGTGTCTTTCCCATGTCATCATGGATGTAATCCACAGAGAGAGTGCTTCTAACCTGGAGTCTTGTTTGCTCCTGAACTGCCACCAATGCAAAGAATCTGACAAGTTCTGTCAAGGCACTTCTGTGCTGGGAAAGTACAAAACAGTAACTCAGAGTGCCTGGGCTAATTTAGAATCAAAAAGTTCAATGCACCTTCCAGAAAAGGCAACATCTAAGCAAGGTATTCCAGTATGGCAGTTTTGCATTCGAGTTGTATGTCGTAAACTGTAAGTACATACAAAGAGTCCACTTGCACTTCCTTCATCCCAACAGAACACAAGATGACAAAAGTGACACCAGATCTTGGCAATCAATTATAGGAGGAAAAGATAACAAAACTCTTACTAATGTTTTTTTTGTTGTTGTTTTTTGTTTTTTTTTTGTGTGTGTGAAAACTTGTGATGCCTTGAAGAATGTCTGTAACTATTGGCCAGGATAAATAAAGCATCCATCTATGTGGAAGCCCACAGAATTGAAGGAAGGTCAAGTGGAGGCATAAATGTCCACCCATGTTTTGATAGCACTGCGGCACCTAATTAAAACCTATTGCCTTTATAGGCAGCCTATGACAGATTCTCTGGAACTATGAAAGCAGACATACGTTTTTGCTTACGTAGACTGCAAAGAATAACACTTTAATCTGTGATTCCCACTTGTGCATATGCTATATGAAATATGCCTTTCCTATTTACAAAATGTACACAAGAAAGCCAAATTTTCAGAAGCTGCAATCAGTCATGCATCGTATTTTCTCTGGATCACTTACAATAATGAAGCAATAGAATGTGATTAAATGCTTCCACTTGTGAAATGTTTAAACGTACATGGACAAATGCAATATCCTTTGCAAAAGGTCACAGAATACTAAACAATCACATATTATTTTCTGCATAAACACAATAAGGAGAGTTGCTTTCATGTAATAAAACATTCAGGTTAAACTACTATGAAAACAGAATACAGGGTATGTGGCTTGGCTGATGCACCTACAGAAGAAGCCATGAGAAACCAGTTTGGTACTCAGTTGTGCTCTTCCATCCTTTTCAGCCACGCAGACCATACTCTGTTTGCAGGGAGCGAGGAGCAAGGTGATTTTTCTCATGTCTTAGTACTGTTGCGAGATTTGATCTGCACTTCTGAAACTAAGATATCACTTGTGGATTTGTGTTCCTTGTTCTGATGAGAACATATCTGCCAGATAACAAACAATTTAACCAATCTTCCAGAAAAGATGTTGGTATGGTCTACTGAAATTGTTACCTCACTTGCTTGGATAGTCCTAAAGATTGTGGCTGTGGAACTGATAATTTCAGCAACAATGCTGTGCACAAAGGAGTAGCAAGGCAGTCCTCTGACACTGGATCAGTGACACCAGTACATAAATCCAGCGCTGTGATCGTGTGAAAACACTGTGCTGCAAGTCCACTCATTCTCATGCATGCATAGCACTGATAAATGTTTCAGTCAAAACATTTCAAAAATGATTTTGCGACTTAAGAAAACATACTTTAGCAATTACCATTTCCTTTACCATGAAACCAAATTCACTGTACATTACAGCTTTAAAGCCGAGATCTAAGGTTCAGATCAACTCTTTAATCCTAACTGTGGCTTCAGGTACTTCCTGATATTTATGAGAAATGCTCCAGGCCTGCAGCTGGGCTTTGAACAAAAAAATAATGAACTTCGTTGACTGTGAACAAAGTTTCACACTATTTTAAAGAAAGTTAAGCTATGACATTTTTTAATCTAATGCTAAATCACATAACCCAAATTCTCTGCATAATTCAGAGATGTTCAGAGCAATAAGAAGACAATTAGAGCAAACCTGGCTGCTAAATGAGCTGAAATCGATCTATCTGAATTTGAGAACTTTCACTAGCCTTCCTCCTGAAATACACCCCATTACTCTTTGTATAAATACAATACTTCTGCTATGTAATGCCTTATTGAAAGGACACATTCAGTTCCATTCCAGTATGCTCCATACACTAACACTCTCCTCATATAACTTAAAAACGTAGATAAAAAAAGAGCAATATGACATGTTACAGAATTTCAAACTTATTCATGCAACAAGTTTTACTAATCATTTATTATTTGTCCTGTTTCTGTCTTTTTAATGTGACCTCTCCACTCACTGGGACTATTTATTCAGAACTTCAGTCAAATCACTTCTTGCTCACTTTGCTCAGGATTTGGATGCACATTAGATTTCAGCAAGGACTGACGTGAATTTGTAATGGGCAGAAATTAACAGAAAATAACATTGAGTTGATACAGCATGGGAAATTTTGGCAGGGATATACAATGGTTCGTAAATAGTGAGGGCATTTTCTTTTCAGGAAAAGAGGGCTCAGGGCACTGTCTGACAAAACAAAGCAGCAATGATAACTATAGTGATCAGATACCCTGGTAAACAGAGAGCACACAGAAAAACAGTTTTCTTCTATGGAAGCAAAACAAGTTGTTCTCAAGAGGAGCAAGAGAGAGTCCTGTGCAATAGCGGAGAGGTGATGAAGTTTTAGGAGAAGAATTCCTGAGAGTAGAAGTTTAGACAAAAGAAGTAAGAATCTTACGGAAAAAAAGAAACTGGGGATTAAAAATAGACTAGAGAACAGCAGAGAAAATACAAAGTTGAAAAGTTGTTTTCCCCACTCCTAAGAGAAAATGCATGCACTGCATTTGTTGAGTAGAGATGGGTATTATTTCCTTAGTAGCAGGTTTTTTTCCAGTAACATGCCTTTTGCTTTCTGTTTTGGTATGTAAATAATAGCTCCCCAGTCCCCCACATGTCATTCAAGGCAGCCCAAGCACCAGGCCCCACTGTGCAGGCTGAGCAGATCCTCTACCATGAACATGATTACAGTAAATTAAATGTGACATTACGAATTTGCATTGGGATGAAGCAAGACTGTTAACTCATGAGAAATTTCAGATAGTAAGTCAGCTTTTAAAACCTTGCCTCTATCCTTTTATTAAAACAAAAAACAAAACAAAACAAAAAAAAACGTAAAAATACTGTGATATACTGTGATTGAGATTTGTGAAGTCTTAATAGCTATCACAGGAACATGAATTCTGAAGGGTTTTTTGAGCAATTCCTATTTGATTTCTTTTAGAAAATATTTAAAAGGATTCAGGCCCAACATGTTGGTCTTTGAGAATCTGGTTACTTGTGACTTATTGCGCTCTTTTGTGAGATGTTCCTTTTTTATTTCCTTCATCACAGCAGACAATACTTTTGAATCCGATATCTTGAAGTATTGCCTTTTCTGGGGATAGAGCCAAAAGAATTACGGATGCCTTAAGCTGGTGTTACAAAAGGAGTATGAAGGTAAGACATTCAACTTATATGGCCTGGAATGTGCGATATGGTTAAATATTATGCTAAGGGTACTGAAGTAAGCATATCCTTCACTGTACGCATTCAAATCCTTTATTTATTTACCATTCAGGATCCCAAAGTGCTGCTAACTACACAAGTTAACAGCTGTCTGCTCATACAGTTCCTGGCTCCTACCTCCTCAGGCATCTTTTTCCTGTTTATACTTGTACATCAGATGGGCCTTTGGAAAAATCCCTGTTTTTCTTTTGTTCTGTTTTCTTTGTTCTGTTTCCATGCCGTCTTTTCCCCTTTGGAGATGACATGTATGGGAAATGGCTTATTGTAGCAACAGGAGACAGAAGGCAAAAACAACTGCATCATGGGTAAAGCAAACATCAAAGCAAAGTGCAAGCCAAGTAGCTGTGAAAAAATTATTTCGTATGTGACATTGCAGTGTGTTGAAGTCCAGCATTGGTAGATTTTTTGGCAACACAGAAAAAATAACAAACAAGCAGCTACCACTCCCAAAATATCGTTTTTCTCTGCATTTTTATTAAAGCCAGACAAGACTATGGACGTGATGCACCTGTTGCAGTTGGTGCACTGTCACTTCTACCTTTTCTAAGATGTGAAAATATATTAAGCCTGCCTGCAGAGATGGTCTTAACTAGGCTTGAATTGGATCAAAGCAAAAAAAAGCAAGCCTGAAAGGCTGTGAAAAGCAAATTGGAACCATCTTTCATTAAGCACTAACTGTCTGACAATCCACGCACAAAAATTAGAGTGCTTACTGTAGATGTACTGTTATTGTGGATGTATGTGTATTGCTCTAGGTAGCCAACACAGTCAAGTACTTTTAGCAATTCATATCTAAGGATAATTAAGTTCTGCAGTGCAATGGAAGGAATCTGGCATAAAAAAGATAAATATTAAGTATGGCAGATGTATTAAGTGAATAAACAAATATAACTATTTCCAACACACACATTCTGCTTTCTCACAATTTACATAATGTAAACGACTTTGACAACATCTTCATATTCTGTTTATCTTTACGCAGAGCTGAGCTAAGAAAATCTGCATATTGTGTTTCTGCAGCTCCAACCTTCTGACCCGCTGGAGAGTTCTGCAGGCTACTGAGCAACGACAGTTCCCTCTGTGGGTAAAGAGCCCACGGCAAGCAGTAATCAGCGCTCGCAAAGGCAGCGAACATGCCTCCTCTAAGTAAGTGTATGTGTTGAGTTTGTTAAATATTTATCCAGATTTATATTTCGGTAATAAAAATTACATGCTGGAAGTACTTCAACAATCCTTAAGCAGCAATATCCACACTTCTGCAGTTTGAAAGCTTTTATTTTTAGTTTGTAAAAGATGATCTGGTTTCCTAAAAGGGTTGCTATGCTGACATTAATTAGAAGCACAACAGAAGTGGCTTTGGAAGCAAACTGACAATCCAAATCAAACAAAAGAAGGTATTTTTATTATTTATGTTAATACTGCCACTCCTTTTCCACCTGGAATAACAGAGAGCAAAGCAAAGCAACTTTGTCCTCTGTTCATCGCAGGTAGCCGAAAAGTTCAAAGTGACCTCATGAGATCCAGCTGGCCTTTAACGAAGGTATGGCTGTAATTAGATAACGTTATGTCTTGTCCCTTGAAGTCAGTACCTCCAAATTTATCACAGCCACCTAAGCCTTAAGTAAAGGCACACTTAACACAACAGAAGGGTGCACGTGAGGCCTGGCACTGCCTGGGTGGGCTGTGCACCCACAGAAGCGGGGAAAGCTTACAGAGAGAGCATATTCCCACTTAAGGCCGCTTACTTTCCAGCCATAAGATTTGCTGGTTCCGTTGCAGAGTATCTGAAATAGAGGCAATGATTCTCCGCAAACAATCACAGCAATCGAACCAGCCTTGATAATTAGAAAAGGGTTTTTATTTTTTTCAGTGTGATGTTTGCCCGCTGCAGAAGGTCTCTCAATGGAAGGACAACGGCTCCTTTGACAGACGCTGACAGGCGGATGGTTGGACTGCATGACCTTGAAGGTCTCTTCAATCCCTGGCCATTCTGCGATTCTACGAACAGAAACAACTCCAGAGTTTTATTTCTTGTTTTATTGCTCCACCTTCTGGTTGAATTCACATTCACTTTTCAAGCAAGATCTGGACTGAGAACGGAATCGTATTTAGCAGGAAAACTCTCTCACAAAAGCAACAAAAGCCTTCAACTCCCGCTCCTTCCGTAGCGCGCGCCACAACGCACAACACCCGCGCCAGCCCCGCAGCGCTCGGCTCGGCTCGAATCGGCTCCCTTCGACACTCTTCGGCTCCCTTCGGCATTCTTCGGCACTCGGGAGCCAATCAGAGGACGCCGTGCGTTCTCGCTTTAGCGCGTGCAGGCGGAGGAGAATTCCGTGGGCCGGGCTTGCGGCAGGACGCGACGGAGGTGGCGGCCACGGCGACCGTTAGTCGCGGCTTTTTGCGCTCTGCAGAACCCGGCGGGGAGATAGGCGTGTGGCATTGCGGAGACGGCGGTCTCCTGTGTGTCGCTGGAGTAGGAGCGGGGTTGCTTCGTGGCTGAGGTAATGGTGAGTTTCTGGGCGGGATGGTGGGGGAGGGGAAGCGGGTTCGTGAGGATCTGGCGGGCTGTGGGCTACAGATAACGTGCTGCGGCTTGGGAATGGCCAGGCTGTGCTGTTAGGCTTCGACTTGGCGAAAAGGAGCTGTTAATTACCCACACTGGATGGGTAAATGAGACTGTTGCTGGTAATACGCGTTCCTGTAGGGGTGGGGAAGTGGAGGATCCGAGTGCTAATGCTGTGGATACTTTGTCTTCAAAGGGAAAATGACGGGAAGAGCTAGAACCAGAGCGAGAGGGAGACCTCCAGGACAGGAGGCTGCTATTCCTCCTGTAGGAGCTGCATCTGTAAGTTGGTTCTCTTTAATTAGCGCAGTTGTGCTTTGAAATGTTATTGCTAATTACTGCTGTATGTGCTAGATGAAACTCCTGTACAGGCTGACACTCTTCTTCTGTGTAGACTGAGTGCGTCCTCCTCCGCAAAGCTAAGTTTCACAAATGTTTTCAAAGTCATTTCATAGGAAGTTGCTGAATGAAGAAGGGAATTGAATTCTAGATGAAGCCTGTTGTCCCTTGACTATGGTACTGTAATCCCACAATTGGTTGGTATTGCTCATGGTTTTTATCCAAAAGAGTTAGTGAGGTTGAAGGAGGTCAGAGGTCTTAAGTAACTTTCTGACAAACCTGTGATTGTTTCTGCCGCAGGAAAGAAGATGAGGGGTTAGTTCTTAGGAAGCCTTTCTGAGTAGGGAAACTACAGCCTTCAAGGGGATTGTCAAGAAGATGGAGCTAGGCTCTTTGTGTTGGTGCACGGTGGGAATATGGGGGACAGGGAGCACAAATTGAAATGAGTTATTCTGTCTGGACTTAAGGACTAAGGTGAAGAGCCTAAGAAGCTGGAGGCCTGCCTAGTTACAGATGATCTGGAGTGTTGTGTGCAGTGTTGGAACGCACACGTGGATGTCACAAGGTGTTGCACTGAGAATGGAAAGGTGGAGGAATTCCAGGAGAACATGCTGGCTGGTTGTGTGACAATGCAAGAGGTCCTGCTGTGTTGTAGGACAGAACCATTCAGCTCCCTGGCTCAGGTTTTGCGTTCATCCTTGGTACTGACCTGTTGCTTGCTTGTATTGAAAACAGTAAACCAGATTTTTCAACCTGGGGAAGAACTAACTGTGCTTGTGGGACAGACTCCAATTACCTGAATGCATTCAGCTTTAAACTGTGAATTGTGGGATTGTTTGTGGCTGTGGTCATGTTTTGTAGTTGCTAAATTGAATAAATCTCTATTTCTTCCCTGAGCACTTCAGTTGTTCTGGGGGGAGAAGAACTTGAGCTAGTACAGCTTATTCTGAAGTATTTGTCTAGGCATGATGCTTTTTAGTATTATTTGAACACTAAAGTTAGGAGAGCTGTTTATGTAAGATAGTCATCTGCTTGGCATATCACTGGTGGCACTGAAAATGAGAGTAGTCCAGTGATTTTGTGAGGGGCCTGGAGAGACAAGGTTTACATTTTCTGCTCTTAAATGAGCATCATCCCAAATTCCATTGTTTTAGTATTGGAAGTAGAGTAATAACTCTTGGTACTTATTATAGGGGGTGAGGGGAAATTGTGTATATAACTGCTGCACTTGGGTGTTCGGATGTTCTGGACTTGGTTAGTGGCTTTGCTTTGTTCTATACCCAAAGTGCTGTTTCTTCAGTTGCACTGGAAGAAGTTGTTCTCAACTATTGCAGGCTCAAAGGACATGGCAAGGTCATCCACCCAGCCAGCAGCAGCCACTGCAGCCCTGTCATCCTCCACCACTGGCAGAAGAAGTATATGGCCGTGGGCAACAGAGAGTCCCTCAGGGTGTTCCAAAGTCACTAGGTCAGAAGGAGGAGGAAAAAGTTATGGGGGGAATTGTGGGAAATTAAGGAGTGTTTTGAAGTGAATGCTGGTAATATGTTCCTTATATAGCACTTCTAATTCTTCTTTTCAAAATAACATCTGTTACTGCGTTTTTGAGAAGCTTAGTGTGATGGTAGTGTTATTCTGATGTACAGCATAACTGAACCAGGACTTTTGAGAGATAACTTTAGTAGAGCATGAACAGAATGCAATATTCCTTATCAAAATTGTGAATAAATAAGATCAGAAACTTGTTGGTACTGTCAACTCCATGTAAACCAATAGTAAACTTTTTTTTTCTAGTAAATCATTCTTCAGCATTAATAATGAGATGAAGCTCTTACATCATGGTGTGTTCTGTCACGTTCCAGCCTCACTTAGACCTGAAATGAGGCCTTTGTCCTCTGTATTTGCAGAAGACTCTGACTTCTGTGGTTTGTTAATCCATTTTTTTTCATCTGGCTAATGAGGAGTTCTGTTTGTTTTCTAGCTAACTGTAAATCTTAGGAAGATAACATGTATTAATTGAGTACTATTTTAAGTTGAATATATTGTATTAGCAAAATGTGGTAGTTAGCATTTTGTAATTCCTTTTAATTTTTATATAGATCTTTCTTTCCGGATTCTTCAAAAAACCCTGATTTGTTTATCAGAGTCGGTTGTAACTTTTTCCCTGTCTCAAAACAGCGGTGTTACAGATTTCGGCGGGTTTTCAGGAACTTTCATTAGCAGACAGGGGTGGACGTCGTCGCGATTTCCATGACCTCGGGGTCAATACTCGACAAGCCATAGAACATGTTCGAGAATCAAAAACTGGTATGTTCAGGTCATGGAACAGGTTGGATGAATAACAGTGATGGTGACTGAAGTAATGCTATGCATATGCAATACCTTCTATAAATGTGACCGTTGTGATGAACCGCAGCTATATGTATTACTTAGTAATTTAAATCTCAGATTCTGAATACTGTAGAATGGTAAAGCTCCTGTATCTACTGATGTGTTTGCTTCTTGTTTTAGGCTCTTCAGGTGCTATGATAAAATTATTTGCAAATTTTTTTCGTCTCACATCTCGACCTCAGTGGGCTTTGTATCAGTACCACATAGACTATAATCCCGAGATGGAAGCACGCCGCCTTCGATCAGCTTTGCTCTTTCAACATGAAGACCTAATTGGAAAAACACGTGCATTTGATGGATCTATATTATTCTTGCCAAAAAAACTGGCAAATAAGGTATGGGAATATTGCAGTGCTCTTGTTGTGACTTGTGTTTCACAATGCTTCTTGTTTATTGGTCTGGTTGAGCTTAAAAGAATAGATGTCTCATGGGCAACGCTTAGTTGAATTAAACATGATAGTATAAGATAATTTGTTTCAATAGAGAATTTGATAATAAACTTTTGATTCTAATGCTCGGACTCTGCAGGCCAGCATGCTCCTCTGCACAGAAGCAGGTAACACAGACTGTATTTTTCCATCCACTATCTTTTCTGTTTGGATCTCTTTATAGTTTGTGTGTTCTAACATCCACTATAATGGGAAGGGTGGGTGTACTGGGTTTGCGTAGTAAGATTTTAGTAGCTGGAGGTACTCTGGGGTTGCCCCTGTGGGAAGATTTCAAGTCTGCCCTGTATATACAGATGTTTCCAGCCACTGCAGACCGATGTTCAGCCTGTCAGTGAACTGGTGGCACCTCAGTGAAAACACGGGAAAGAAAGGGGAAAAAATGCCCAAGCAGCAAAGTGTGAGAAGGATGGAGCAACAGAGGGAAACTGCTGACTGTAACAGTTGTCTCTGCCTCTGCCCTTACTGAAGGGACTGAGTGTGACCAGCGGCATTAATAAAGGCAGGGGAAAAGAGTCTGGAGTGAAGGAAGGAAGTTGTTCACTCCTGTGTGCTATAATGTTTGTCTCTTCAGCCCCATTGTCTTGGTCAAGATGCCTTGGGGTTAGCCTGCATTCTGTATTTCACCCAAGCAGAGCAAGCATTTTACACTGCCGTTTGCAGTCATAGTAGGAAATCCAGTTCCTGTTTCAGTAAGATCCTGAGATTATTACTTACAATTTTAATATGCTAGTACAATCTAATAATAATGAAGCAAAGTCCAGGTATAGCCTGTTTGCCTTTAGTTTTATTAATTTAAATTCACTTTTTTCAGGTTACTGAAGTATTCAGTAAGACCCGAAACGGAGAAGATGTGAGGATCACAATCACACTGACTAATGAATTGCCACCTACTTCACCTACATGTCTACAGTTTTACAACATCATTTTCAGAAGGTTTGCTTGCCCAGTTATGTCTTTGTAAGAAGTGATTTGAAAAACATCTGGCCTGATGTTTCATTTCCAAAGAATGGAATACAAGTCAATGTGATAAATGTAAACTTTCAAGCCTTTGTAGCTAGTGTTGCTGTGTGACCAACCACACCCGATAGTGTTTTACTGTGTGGTTGCATGCACGCTGTGCTGTGTGTTGGTGCTGAGGCTCTGAAACAGGATGCTTGGAGAAACTGTGGGTGTCCCATCCCTGGATGTGTCAGGCTGGATGGGGTCCTGGACAGCCTGAGCAGGTAGGTGGTTGGCAGCCCTGCCCACGCAGAAGATTTGAACTGGATGATCTTCAAGGTCTCTTCCAACCCAAGCCATTCCTTGATTCTGGTGTTTCTGGTACATGTCAATATAAAGTTAGTTTATGCCTTTTCCTTGTGCAAGTAGACTCACATTGCAGTGCTCATTCCTCTAGGCAGTTAGCCCCTTCCCTGCCCTTTTTTTTTTTTTGTCGTAGATTTTCCTGTTAAAGCCAAAAGTAATTCTGGACCATGAATGGAAGTAGTTGTACAAGAGTTGGGACCATGGGTAGTTTGTTGAATTGAATAATGGTGAATGACACCTTTATTTTAACTTCCAGGCTTCTGAAGATGATGAATTTTCAGCAAATTGGACGTAACTATTACAACCCTAAGGACCCAGTCAGCATCCCCAACCACAGGTTTGGCAAAACAAACACCCAGGGGAGACAGAGAGAGAATAATTTTTTTTTTTTTCAGTGTTGCTCCAGTAACTTGTCTTATAATAAGGGCATTGATTTTAAAAAATGTTATTCCTGAGGAACATGACACCTTCCAGAACATTTTTCTGTGTGTAACGTCTGATTGCTCTTTACCAGAGAGTGTTGTGTTACTACGTTTAACTCACATGGCAGAAACCCTGCATAAATGGCTGTAATAGTTCAACTACTGCTCTTTTAATGCATCCCTTGAACGCTCATACTTCATATTTAAGATCTTTAAGTTGAATTTTGAAACTATTTTGGGGGGGCTCAGCTATATCACTAATTGCTTAAATCTTAAATAGTATCTTCAAGACAACTTACAGTTAATTTTAAAAAGGATTTTGATATTATTTGTATTTGGATAATGATTTCTTTGTGTCTCAATGGGCTCGGGTGTCTGAGAAAGTGGACAGAAACAACTGAAGGGGATCTGAATAGGGATATTTTATATCACTGCGAACATTTTAAGTTCCTGTTTGTTCCCTTTTAATAGGCTGATTGTTTGGCCAGGCTTCACAAGTTCTATTCTCCAGTATGAGGAAAGCATTATGTTATGTGCTGATGTGAGCCATAAGATTCTTCGTAGTGAAACAGCTTTGGATTTTATGTACAGTCTGTATCAACAGGTTGAAGAAAGAAGATTTAGAGATGCCTGTGGAAAAGAGCTGATAGGTCTAATTGTTCTTACAAAGTAAGTCTCTTTGGAATCTGAGAGATTTGTTTGGTGTTTTTTTTTTTTTTTTGTGGCGTGTGTCCTGCAGGATACAATGAGGTATTAGAAAGACAAAAAAATTTATCTTTGTCCAGTTAACAAGTTAATTGAGGTGAGAGCATTTCCAAAAGAAGGAAATGCACACTGGATTAGTTCTGTTTCCATTTAGTATAAGCACAGTGTGGCTTTTAGTAGGATTGGTTCCTGTTATAAAAGGGAAGTTACTACTGCTCATTTGAGCAAAACCTCCAGCTTATGTGAGTATTGCCATTAACTTTTTCTTCATAGTTCTTTTTCATTTGTAGCTGAGTTAATGATTTAAAAAAGAAAACAAACTGATGAAATGGTTTATTCAGGTACAATAACAGAACATACAGAGTTGATGACATTGACTGGGATGCCAATCCACAGTGTACTTTCAGACGAGCAGATGGCTCTGAAATCAGCTATATAGACTACTACAAAAGGGTATGGAAACTTACTGTCAGTTTGTGTGGTGTGCTTGAGCTTGGAATTTTAGACACGCTTCACACATGTGAAGTGTGTTTTGCTGTCAGCTTTTCTTTCCTGTCTAAATTAAATTAGTGACTGCTAAACAGACCAACTCTTACCACATGCAAGGAAAAGTTGCAGGAGGGTTGAATTTCAGGCTTGTGAGAAATCTTGTTTGATTCTTGTGATGTGTTGAATTAAATTGCTCTATAGGATACGAACTGTATTAATGAACTGAAATGAGCATACTCATTTTGAATTAGGTACTTTAGGTGGTGCTGCCTCAAGCTAGGCAGGACTGTTTCTGTTCTCTCTTGCAAGTCAATATCTTACAAATTAATAACTTGATCTCACTAATAGAACAGTGCTTCCCTGTTTGACTTTTTATGGTAAAAACAATTTCCCTAAGTTAATGTGTAAGTTGAAGGAAAAAAAAGTTGATGTCTGCTTTTTCCTTATTAAAATAAATCTTCTGAAATAAGCATTAAGAAAACAGAGAACTAGCATACAATATTCATTTCTAATACAGCAATATAATCAGGAAATCACTGACTTGAACCAGCCTGTCTTGATCAGTCAGTCTCGAAGGAAGAGAGGAAATACAATGGTAGGACCTGTGGTTCTAATCCCAGAGCTGTGCTATCTAACAGGTACTGTAACAATGGTTTCTTCATATCGAAGCACCTGCCAAGCCCTGCCTCTCACTGAACTGGTATTTTAACAGCAGATATGTTGCTGTGATGGTGGTTGTTCTTTCTTTTGCGGGGACTTTTTGGACCCCAATAAAGGCCTCACTGCAGAGACAGTGAGAACTCTGCTAAACCCACATCACATGGGAGGAAACACTAGAAATGTGTTGTTAGTAAAGAGCAAAATTTCTGTACTGTATGATCATCTACGAAGGCATCAGTAGGTACATTGGTATGGGATGTATTGTTACAACTTAATGCAGAGAACTGTTAAAATGTGCTCTGTAGCATTAACTACTGCATCCACATAATTCTGTCTCACGGCTGCATACTGGGTTACTCTTCCTTAGCCAGTGCAGCTTGTAAGTGAGCTGACGAGGGAAAAGTCTGGTTGTTGGTATATATAGATTCAGTTTACTTTTCTTAGTCATTAGTCTAATCTGTACTCAGGAAAAGATTTTGGCCATTGACAGGATTAACTGAGAAGATGAGGAATGATTTTAACATGATGAAAGACTTGGCTGTTCATACGCGGCTGCCACCTGAGCAAAGGCAACACGAAATTGGAAAGCTCATTGACTGCATGCAGAAGTACGTTACCTGGCTATCTCCTATTGTCATACACGTTTTGCGTGACAAACATACTTCTTGCAAAACTTTGGTAATTCTTACTTTAAAAAAAATAAGTCTCAGCAAGAACAAACTTGTTTTAATTGAAATGTTGTTTTTGAACAGAGATGAATGTGTTCAGAAGGAACTCCGGGACTGGGGCTTAAGCTTTGATTCTAGATTGCTATCCTTTACAGGAAGAGTTGTTCAAGCAGAAAAGATCCTTCAAGGAGGAAATGTGGTAAATAAATCAACTTGTAAAATTTTCTGTGTCTGTCACCAGGGAAGCAGGTTCTTAAAGGATGTGGGAGAAAACATTACACGCAAGTCACTGTACACACAGAATGCTTTAGGACTTATCAGATTGTCCACAAGTTCTTTTTAAAAAGCTTGGCTTGCATTACAGTTATCTTCCTTGCAGAACAACCCCTTCTGTCTGTACAGAGTGCTTTCAGATACAGAAGTAGGGGAATACAGCTGTTTGTCATTAGTTTCCATTCATTAAAATCCCAAGGCTTTCCAAGTGAAAGGCCACTAAGTTGCTATGAGGACAGAATGCGCACAGAATCTGTTCACTCAAAGCTGGGTGAATCTTTAATGGGAATAAAAGAGACTGCATTAAATTGTGATTTACCATAAAACATAGTATGTTTGCTTTGCAATAGACTGTGCCCTACTATTTGATGGTTTTCAATGGATGCTAGATAGAAAATATTTTTTAATAGTACTTACGTATTTAGCTAAACATGATTTTCATCTTGAAAGTATCTTATGCCTTCTTTATAATAATACTTTTTCTTAAGCAGTTACCTTAATTTAAAAAAACAATAGGATTTGGGGGAAAATACACATTAACACATAGCTAGCTTTGTAGCTGTATCCAGCCAAAGCAGCAAGTAGTGACTTACACAGGCTAAATGAGGGGAACGTTCAGAGAGCGTAGGATGCCTTGAAAGAGTTGTGTTAAGCTTTGCTAATGCCTGAGTGACATCAGTAAGGAAGAAAAACACAACAAAACAACTCAGTATGTTCTAGGCAAACACATTGCAGTCTGTCCTTGAAGTGTTTGATAGTGGTGTTTCTCTCCCATTTGTTATTTACAGTTTGATTACAATCCTAACCTTGCGGACTGGTCGAGGGAAACCAG
The DNA here is from genome assembly GCA_013399175.1 of Odontophorus gujanensis. NCBI lineage: Eukaryota > Metazoa > Chordata > Aves > Galliformes > Odontophoridae > Odontophorus > Odontophorus gujanensis. The sequence continues at coordinate 82,837 of VXAB01009288.1, forward strand.
GGCAGCTCCCTTAATCCTTGCAAAGCCTTTGGACAACTGGTTACTAATATACTCACGGCGCAACTATGATGTTGCCAATACCTTACTTCAGAATCTGTACAAAGTCACACCATCCATGGGAATCAGAATGAACAAGGCAACCATGTAAGTACATTAGAAATCTTACGGAAAATAATTGTTTTTAGTAAGGTTTAATTGTTAGCGTGATTAGTCTGGTAAATAAGATGGCAGTGATTCTCAAGTTACCTACTTCTGTTGTAAGATTTTAATTTAAAAAAGAAGTTCTTTCAGTTTCCAGGTTCTGCAGATTACGTGGGTAACTGATGTTTCTTACTCCTGTTTGTGGAAGCGTTCTCTGTGAGGCTGAAGCATGCCAAAATCAAACAGCATTAGTCATCCGATCGTTGCGCATAGTGTTCTTCGATGGACTTGTGTAATGCAAGAAGGAATAATGTTCTCATGCCAGCCCTGACCAGATTTTGATTTGTTGTCTTTACAGATAGCATTGAATGTTTGTCCTTGTTTTCAGCTTTGCCTTTAATCGCTGTTGGAAGCCCAAGGGAGGGATTCCTTAGTGATCAGAAAGTAGAAATACGATGTGTTTATCAACGGTTGTAATTACGACATATAATACTGTGCTAATGAGTATTTGTTTTTGCTCGAGGTTTCTGTGCCTGTTAGACCTATTAATACTTGCAGGAATTAAAACAAAACCTTCTTCTTCCTTTTCAGGATTGAAGTAGATGATAGAACAGAAGCTTATTTAAGGGTTTTGCAACAAAGTATTACTCCTGACACAAACATAGTATGTATAACTTCAAAGCATGTTAATCTAATTACCATTTTTAGGCTAGTGAATTAATTCTTAGCAATAACACCCTTGGCTTGTGGATCTCTGCCATCTCCTGTGTGCCTGCTCATAGTCCTGTTCAAACTCCAGTGCTTATACTGGCAACCTTCTGTGTGAAAAGCCTTTGTGCTTGAATTTCAAGTATTGCCTCTGAAACTTTCCAGATAGCTCTTTCACTATCAATATTTGACTGTTTCTCGAGTGTAAGAAGCTTTTTTGAAACTACAACTGCTCTGTGAATCTGAGAATTCAGATTCATAGTAACTTCCTCTCTGTTTCAAAGGTAGTTTGCATTTTGTCTAGTACCCGAAAGGATAAGTATGATGCTATCAAGAAATACCTCTGTACAGACTGTCCAGTTCCAAGTCAGTGTGTGATTGCTCGTACTTTAAGCAAGCCTCAGACTACTCTGGCCATAGTGACAAAAATTGCCTTGCAAATGAACTGTAAAATGGGAGGAGAGCTTTGGAGTGTTGAGATCCCAGTAAGTGTTGGTTTTTATTTTCTTAATTGCTATTTTCTTTATTCAGTCCTATTGAAAACCATCGTTTTAGCAAAAATAAATGAGGTGCTGTTGGTCTGGTTTGTTCTGTGTGTGTGACATTAGGCACGAAGCTTAATTTTATGTAAGAGAAACATAATTCTAAGAATTGAGAGTCTATGGTTTTACTGAAGTGAACTGAAACTGAAACAGATTGTCTTGCTCTTGATAAATGTTAGGATGGAGATGATAGGTGCTCTGGCATGTCTGCACGTATTAACATGTTTTGTTTTGTTTCCTTTTAAGCTGAAACAGTTAATGATTGTGGGCATTGATTGTTACCATGATTCTTTATCTGGGAAGCAGTCAATTGCTGGATTTGTCGCCAGCCTGAATGAAATGATGACACGGTAAGGTTTGAATGCTGAAGAAAGATAAAAAAAAAATTCCTTTCCCTTAACTGAAAAGAGACTGGAATGTGGTAGGCCATTGTGAAAGTGCATGAGTTGATTTAACTGTATTTTAAATAACAGCTTCCTACAAATAGCAATAGTTGTTCCACTAGAGTTCTTCCTTCTGCATCTGCTAAAGGATAGCCTTGTCCTTTTCCCAGGTTGCTTGGCAGTGAGAGCTGATGGTGGGATGCGTGGGGGGTGTCAGGGTGACAGGCTCTTCTCCTATTGAGTTCACTTGAATGACTGTTTGGACTGAAAAGAATTTTATGTGGTGTTAAGGTACTTGACTACCACAAGAGTTTTGCAGGGAGAATATTCTTTTAGTGCACTGATTCCTTCTTGACTACCTTGACCCACGTTGACCATGAAGACCGACTAGTCACAGCCGTTGTGTTTGTATTGAAGACAGCCCTGCAAATGCTTCAGACCAGTTTGTCTTTCTGTTGTTCACAGATGGTTCTCACGCTGTGTTTTTCAAAGTCGTGGGCAGGAACTTGTGGATGGACTCAAAGTCTGCTTGCAAAGTAAGGGAAAGCTTTCTGCTCTTACAGAAGAGTTAAGGAATGACAAATTCCCTTCCTCAAAAGGCGCCACTTTATGTGCCTTGAAAGGAAGCATTACCAACTTGTACTTAGATAACATTGTTTCCTTTTTTTATAAAACATCGCTGAAGTTCATTATTATTTTTTGTATGTTCCCTTGTTGATTCCTGTATCTTCTAACAGTAGTTAATAGCATCTATCTTCTAACTGTGCATCAGAGATTTAGAGGAGAGGGATTTAAAGGAGATCAGAATCAATTCTACTCTAAATAAACAAGTATTTTTTTTTTCTTCTTGGTATCTCTACTAAGGAAGCTAACAAGTGGGAACTACAGTTCTAAAATAGATGTGACTTCTTTCTTCTGGGGTGGGGATTTGTCTTGAATTGGCAGTCCTGAAACCTTAGTGGATGAATGAATGGTTCTTCTAGTGGAGTACTGATTTGCTGTTGTTGTATGTTCACATTGGGTCACCATGAGGTGGCTGCATATTTTTTTCAGTGGTAATTAGCAACATGATTTCTTAACAATGCAGATTCAGAAATGCCTTTTTTTTTTTTAAAGGTTCTCTCCGAGAATGGTTCAAGTGGAATAAGTATTTGCCCTCTCGTATTATTGTGTATCGTGATGGTGTAGGAGATGGGCAGCTCAATACTTTGGTGAATTATGAAGTGCCTCAGTTTTTGGATTGCCTCAAGTCTGTTGGTAAAGACTACAAGTAAGTTCATTTCTACTTACACCATTTCTTGTATCGCAGCAAAAGCAGTCTAGGATACAGAAAATGGTTCCTGATGATGAAGAGAGGAAACAATCTTATTTGTTTTTGCCTGAGCTGAGTTAGCTGCTCATGGCTGCTCACATGATTTGTGATACCCAACTTGTAATGGGAAATCTTCTAAGTCCATGTACCCTAATCTGCCATGAATGATGGAATTATTTCCTGAAACAGCAGGCAAGCAGAACACAGAACAGTTACGAGCAGGCAAAGCTGAAGGGCTTGCATCCTTTGTTCAATTTCTGTAACTGTTTGTATTTTAATAGTATTTTTGGTAAAGAACAGTGTCTTATCTTTAAAAGATGAGAGAGAGAGAGTAGAATCAGATTTGTATTTAGGAGAATGTTTTTGGTCTATTTTGTCTCCCTGTGAGATTAAATATGATACTGTTTCCCACCAAATTTATTTAAAGTTGCACTGGAAGCTGAAGAGCTAAAGTTACAAACAAGGTCCAACTTAAATTAGTCAAGACTTACTTATGAAGTTGATGTCTTGCAGAACTCTAGTTATTTTTAATTGGAAACTCTAGAGAATCTGCTCCTGAAATGTTTGCAGTGTTTTTTTTTCCCAGGACTGAGTGAGTTATTTTCTTCTTAATTCCACCTGTTTATTTTAGTCCAAGACTGTCTGTGATTGTTGTGAAGAAACGAGTGAATACCAGATTCTTTGTGCAGACTGCAGGAGGACTGAAAAACCCACCCCCTGGTACTGTCGTTGATGTTGAGGTGACCAGACCAGAATGGTGAGTTCTGGTATTGTTGCCTTTGCTAGCAACCTGGTAATGAAATAAATATATTTGATATTAAATGGAGTGTAGGATCAGGAAGAATACCTTCCACATGTGTGCCCTTTTGAAATTATGCTCTGGTGTGAAATGGGTACATTTAGGCTTTATTAATTCATTATGTAGTATTTTAGTATGTACTTGTCACATATATAGTAATAACATACATGCTCTAAGTGTGTATGTTTTTTTATTTTGGCACTTTTCTTTGTGATAATTGTTATTATTTTGAAGGTGAAGTACTGAGTGACTGTTGGCAGGATTGTTTAACTGCTGTAGATTTTGATGTTATTGTGGATCGTTGTCATCAGTTGATTTGTTCTTGGAGATCTCGTAGCCTTTCAAAAATAGGAAATGAACTGTTTTGTGGCCAAAGTAAACATATACTTCAGGGCTTAATGAATGTTTGTGAAGTGATTCTAGAGAAATAAGCAGGAGAAATTTGTGGGTGTTTCCATTCTTTTTAATAAAACCAGACTTCTGGGTTCTGTTTCTTCTGTTACAGGTATGATTTCTTTATTGTGAGTCAGGCAGTGAGAAGTGGCTGTGTTGCACCCACTCATTATAATGTAATATATGACACCAGCAAGCTGAAACCAGATCATTTACAACGTTTGACCTACAAACTTTGCCACGTCTACTATAACTGGTCGGTAAGTATTTCCTTGCAGAAAGGATAATTTTTCTTACACTGAGCATCTGCGTTTCCTAACAGAGCGCAGGAAAATCAGAAGGCATCTGTAAAACACCAGTGCAAACCCAAATGTTTGCAGTTGTGTACCTTGGCTTAGGGTGGCCATCAGAGAACTGGTCTCTTACAGTTGCCAGATCTCCCTGAAGTTCCAACATTAAGGAGATCTTTATTATCACTAGAAAATACTTGTTGTTTTGACTGTTGTGCCAGGTTTCTATATCAAAAGCAAAACTGGAGTGATTGTTACCTGCAGAAGTAATTTTGTAAAGGTGGAAGCGTGTTCATCCGTTTCCCTTTGAGCCTCTCCTGTTGCATGTAAGGTCAGCACAGAGTTGGCTCGTACTTGAAATGTGTGATTTGGATTTGTCATCTTAGCTCTGATAAACAGTTAATGTCATTCACACCTTCGGTGAGGTAAAGCATACAATGCAAACAGATATGAGAAGGGAGGAGGGGAATGGAGGTGAGAATCTGTTTGCACAGAATCCTCTTTAGTGCATTCAGTGTAAGTAACGTTCCACAGATCTGCATGAGTGGCAGGAAATGCATGTATTACTGACCTTGTGAGTTCCAGGACTCTTTTTGTTAATTGAAAGTAATTTAATTTCTCCTGTTTCTCTCCCCCTTTCTGCAGGGTGTTATCAGAGTACCTGCTCCTTGCCAGTATGCCCATAAACTGGCTTTTCTTGTAGGTCAGAGCATTCACAGAGAACCAAACCTGTTGCTTTCAGACAGACTTTACTATCTCTGAAGTTAGCAGTCTAAAAAAAACTTCCTCTCTAGGGAAGGTACAGCGTGTGGTTTGGGTGGGCGGGTTGGTTTTCCTGAGGCACAGTGCATGAGTATGTGCGGTTGTAGAAGTTTATTTTCACTGCAGTAGGAAGAAGTTTGAAGATAGCAGATCTGTGTTGTGGATAAGACTTTCTCTGCATAGGGGAAAGCATTGTTAGAGACAGTTACAGATTCATAGGTGGGATGAACTCAGTTTTGTGGTTGGCATTGTTCCTTACTTTCCTCATGTAACAAGTGTTCCCTGGCTTCCTGTGAGGGGCATCTCTTGTGAAAAAGGGAAAAAAAAAAAAATTCTGCTATTTACAGGCTTTTAGTTTTTCAGTTCCAAATAATTGGAAGGGTATAGCTGTCAGTTCAGATTGCAATTCTAAGGTTCTTACTGGTAACTGTTGAGCAGGATTGGCTTAATTTGTAGGCAAAACACTGAATACTTCAGCTGCTGTACTACGGCTGTCCCATTAAACTAAACTGGATTGAACAGAAGTGTTTGCATTAGTGCTATTTTTTGGAACTCACTTGTGAACTTTGTTAATTTTCTTTGCAAGATTTAAATAAAGTTGTAATCCTGCTTCCTTGTCACGTTAAATGTATTTGTTCTGCATGCTAGTGTAACTTCTCTGAGCAGTTTTTAGCTTTGTACAGCTGTGGCAGTCTTGCGTCTAGATTTATTTTTCAGTAAACCTGAGCAGCTTCCTCCAGCTCTGAAAACGAGGTGGTGCAGCCTGTACTTGGAATTTTTCTTTCAGCTGAAAGAACAATATCAGCCTCTTTCTTGCCCTTGTAATTTGTAAGGGAGAGGCATGTGTTCTTATTGGTAAGATACTGATGCTGTACAGGGCTGCTGTAGTACTTAGTATCTCTTACTTTTCCATACTATCATGTCTCGTGCCTGTCCAGGCTGTTCCTTCTCACGTGGCTTCTTTTGGTTGAGGTCTGTAAATACGGTGCTTTGCAGGCAGCTGATGTCAGGGCAGAGGTTGCTGCTGCATGCTGCTTCTCCTCCACGTGGGTGCAGTATTTGAATGCACAGTGTGCACAGCTACTGTAAGTAAGTAACAAACTGCTGCCTGGGCCTGTATGCATCTTACCTTCCTCCTTTTGTGAGAGAGGAAGAGCTAGTGCAGAATCCAAATGCAGGTACAGAAGAGATATAAAAATACTGCACTCTACAAAATATCAAATGATTTATTTATATAAAATATATTACACAACAGTTGTACACATGCACACACCCACACAGTACTTTACCACAAATTTAGGCCATTTATTTTCTTTAATTGTTATAATCTAGCACACAGTATCTTACAGTAATTTACAATATTATCTGAAGACACAATGGGGAAGCTTTGATCATTCATTTACAAACCTTCCATAAATTACAAAAAGAAAGGCAGTCTGAAAAGTATGTATAAACAGTAAAAACAATTTACAAATGGACAAGAGTTACAAAATAGTAACAGCCAATGACTGCCATCAGTGTAAGATTCATTTTATTGAGATGCCAATATTGCAGTTAACATTTTATCACCTGTTGCAGCCTTTTAGTGGCTGTGGCTTGTGTGTGCAGCACGCCTTTGACTTCTGATGCAAGACATGCATTTTACCTTGAATCTGACATCAACAACATGAAAAATGCTGTTTGGTTTAGGACTGTACCTCCACCAGTGAAGCTGGGGAGTGAAGGTATTGTTTGTGGTATTTTGGTGGCCGTTCAAAACACTGAACCAGGAACTCCAGAACTGGAGTTGGTAGCATTTGTATGCTTGAAACTGAAGATGAGGCTCTGAATAACTTAATGTATCAGATTTCAGTTTAGCGATTATCTTGACAAAATAAATCCGTAGAAGAGTTTTGTTTTGGAAGAAGGGGGGAAAAAAATATGAAAAAGAAAAAAGCATTTTGCACGACACTTTCAAACTCCCAGGAGTTACATCAGACACTGAGTGGAGTCAGCAACGTTGTATTTGATCTTGAATTACCATGATTTAGGGAAGATGAAGACAGTTGAATACACAGTACGTACAAAGTGTATGTTGTATATTTATTAGACAGTACAAATCATTGTGCATTAATAAGGCAAAACATCAAGGCTGATTAAACTAGGAGTTTCAAGACCATTTTTTTTTTAATGAGTAAGATTAGACACAGTGGGGATGATCTCTGAACTGGGAATCAGTGAATTAATGGTTTGTTTTTTTTCCCTGATGTCTGCTTAAAGGAGGCTAAAGGCTGAGATTCATCCAATAGTTGCAGGTGTTGAAAAGACTTCAAACAAAACCATGTTCTTCTGGTCTTAATTCCACAGTCTTTTTTTTTTTTTTTCTTTGTAATTTAAAGAAAAATTTTTTCTTTTGTTGTTTTAAGCAATTCAGATGATTCTGTTGATGGCAGAGTTAAAAATGCAAAGGTTTGGTAAAGTTGTACTGCATAGTCATGAAAGCCCTAGTTTTGATATTAAAAAAAAAAAAAATACACAGACTGGAAGCTTTACAAGTTGTCCAGGAGCACATGAATCATTTCACTGCACCAAGCTTTTTCAGCAGTTTCTTGCCTTTGGAAAGGAGCCCCTTTTTCTTTTTCGAGGACATATCCCTGCCTCTCCCGGGACTACCAGAACCCATAGGTGACGTAGGTGACCCAGAATGGAGATGAACTGTGGGGGATGGTGCTCTCCTTGATGTACCTGTATTCTCAGGAGGAACCTATTAGGTACATTGTTATAATTTATTGAATGTTTGAAAGCTTAAAAGCTGTTAGCATCAAGAAAGTTGGCAACATCACTTGTCCCATTACCCACTTAAACAAAAGGGGTGGTTTGTTTCTTGTTTGTGGCTTAAAATATGATAATGGGCTTATGGAAAATAGGTAAATTTTGAAAAAAGTATGTAGACAATAGAAGACATGCCAGTAGAGCCCTGTTTTAGTTAGACTTCAAAGAGGGTTGGCTGTGCTTCCTTGACCTTAGTTCTGGCCACAGAAGCTGTGAAACTGGCTCTGCGTTTCACTATGCTGCTAGTACAAAAATGAAGAGGGACACATTCAAATACGGGTTTAAAAAAATAAATATATCAATTACTAGAGATTATCACTCTGTGGAAACCAAACTGTTTCCAGGAGAAATTACTTAAACAGTAAATGATCACGTTTCTTAATGTCCTTAAATGCCTTTTCTTTAAAATTAACTAGCATACTTTATATACATATTTGAGAGGATGGCACACTGGCTTAAAAAAAGAAAAAGAGAAAGAAAAAGAAAAACGAAAAAGCTAAAATGAACCTTAATTGCAATCAAAGAAAGCTTAAAGACCCTGTCTGCTTGATGTGTATGCTGCAGCTATGAGGTTGCTGAATGAAGGTGAATACTTGTACGATAGTTAATGGCAGCATTCCTAAATATTTTAAACAGAGCTATTGGTTTTAATCGTCAAAAGCACTTGAATGGAAATGCTAAAACTACTTATACTCATCCTATCCTAACTACAGCGCCCTGCTGACAAATGTGGCAGTATCTATTAAGATGATGTCATGGTAGAATCCATGCTTTAGGAACCTCTCCTAGCTTGCAGATCAAGGTAGAATATTCGCAGCTTACGGGCGTGTGCAACAGTGAGTTAAGCAACGGGACTTCAAGCCTACTTTGATTTTAAATCAAGGTCAAATTCTAATGACAAAAGAAAACGAAACCAACTTGGTAAAGCACCCCAAAGTACACCTGAAGATACCATATATTTAGTCTAATGCATTCGTTGAGTGAGCTGCATGTTTCGTACTGAGACTTGTATTGCATTGGTAAACCAAACAGTTACTGGTAGTTTAAATGTGCACTTCATAGGAACATCTGAGTAAACTGGACTAGATGGAGGGATTTTTTTTTTATTCTAAAATTTTAAAATCAGTCTTAGACAAACTGGGGTACAATTGATATAATGTTTTCCATTAAGGCAGACAATTTAAGTAGCTATATTGGAGTGTAAGGAGTTTCAGAACCAACTACAGCAGTGTACACTGCAGCATGCACCAGCTCAGATTTCACTGGTACACTCATTTAAGGGTTGGGGTGTTTGTTGTGCTTTCCTGGTGATATAGGAACTTGGAATTCTTACCTCTCAGGTTGGCTAACAATGCAATATGCAGCTGTTGTTTGCAGGGTAGTTAGACATCAAACTCTCCTTTCTATGTAAACATAAACATTTCGCTCGTGAAGAAATATGTTCCAAATGCTGACCTCCATAAAGTGAGGCCTGATTGATGTATTTCTCCTTTCTAAAGGGTTTGTCTCCTAAAAAACCTAAATTGCTGCATCTAGTGAAGTCAAAAGCATACAGACTTTTCTTCTGTGGCCAGTCATTTTGGAGACATATTTCTTTTCTCTTTTCCCCACAATTAAGTTTCAAGACTTGCATTAGATAGCCAGGTAGCTTTAATTGAAATCTCTATTGGTATCTTCAGTTGCTCACTTACGTGAAGGTTACATTGCCTTATTAAGGTGTGAAATGAACACTCTTCTTCTGTTTCCAAGCAGATGAGCAAAGAAATAAAAATATATATAAAATATATAATATATAAAAATATTGCAGTGATGAAACAAAACAAAAAGACACTAAACATGATTAGTTTTTCATAAAAGTCTCCGGGCAATTAATGCCCGTTGGAATAGAAAATCATAAGGAGTAAAAGCTGAACAGTCACCGGGCTGCATTTACAGTTGTACTGAAGGAAAATGGTTCTACTGCTAACACTTCACAAAACCTNCCTTAAATGCCTTTTCTTTAAAATTAACTAGCATACTTTATATACATATTTGAGAGGATGGCACACTGGCTTAAAAAAAGAAAAAGAGAAAGAAAAAGAAAAACGAAAAAGCTAAAATGAACCTTAATTGCAATCAAAGAAAGCTTAAAGACCCTGTCTGCTTGATGTGTATGCTGCAGCTATGAGGTTGCTGAATGAAGGTGAATACTTGTACGATAGTTAATGGCAGCATTCCTAAATATTTTAAACAGAGCTATTGGTTTTAATCGTCAAAAGCACTTGAATGGAAATGCTAAAACTACTTATACTCATCCTATCCTAACTACAGCGCCCTGCTGACAAATGTGGCAGTATCTATTAAGATGATGTCATGGTAGAATCCATGCTTTAGGAACCTCTCCTGGCTTGCAGATCAAGGTAAAATATTCGCAGCTTACGGGCGTGTGCAATAGTGAGTTAAGCAACGGGACTTCAAGCCTACTTTGATTTTAAATCAAGGTCAAATTCTAATGACAAAAGAAAACGAAACCAACTTGGTAAAGCACCCCAAAGTACACCTGAAGATACCATATATTTAGTCTAATGCATTCGTTGAGTGAGCTGCATGTTTCGTACTGAGACTTGTATTGCATTGGTAAACCAAACAGTTACTGGTAGTTTAAATGTGCACTTCATAGGAACATCTGAGTAAACTGGACTAGATGGAGGGATTTTTTTTTTATTCTAAAATTTTAAAATCAGTCTTAGACAAACTGGGGTACAATTGATATAATGTTTTCCATTAAGGCAGACAATTTAAGTAGCTATATTGGAGTGTAAGGAGTTTCAGAACCAACTACAGCAGTGTACACTGCAGCATGCACCAGCTCAGATTTCACTGGTACACTCATTTAAGGGTTGGGGTGTTTGTTGTGCTTTCCTGGTGATATAGGAACTTGGAATTCTTACCTCTCAGGTTGGCTAACAATGCAATATGCAGCTGTTGTTTGCAGGGTAGTTAGACATCAAACTCTCCTTTCTATGTAAACATAAACATTTCGCTCGTGAAGAAATATGTTCCAAATGCTGACCTCCATAAAGTGAGGCCTGATTGATGTATTTCTCCTTTCTAAAGGGTTTGTCTCCTAAAAAACCTAAATTGCTGCATCTAGTGAAGTCAAAAGCATACAGACTTTTCTTCTGTGGCCAGTCATTTTGGAGACATATTTCTTTTCTCTTTTCCCCACAATTAAGTTTCAAGACTTGCATTAGATAGCCAGGTAGCTTTAATTGAAATCTCTATTGGTATCTTCAGTTGCTCACTTACGTGAAGGTTACATTGCCTTATTAAGGTGTGAAATGAACACTCTTCTTCTGTTTCCAAGCAGATGAGCAAAGAAATAAAAATATATATAAAATATATAATATATAAAAATATTGCAGTGATGAAACAAAACAAAAAGACACTAAACATGATTAGTTTTTCATAAAAGTCTCCGGGCAATTAATGCCCGTTGGAATAGAAAATCATAAGGAGTAAAAGCTGAACACAGTCACCGGGCTGCATTTACAGTTGTACTGAAGGAATGGTTCTACTGCTAACACTCTTCACAAAACCTGTTCCCTTTGTCTAAATAGTGCACGTAGTAAAGATCTGTTCAGAAGCGTTTAGCAGTAACTACTTCCACCAGGGACAAGCTGTTTAAGTTTAATTTATAGCTGAGATTCTCTGATGACTGCAATCAAATGCTAAATTTGGATTCTTCAGTTTGAAATGTAACAAGCTACGGAAAAGCTAAGTCATTTTTATTTTATAGCTTTGAAAGTTAATTTAGAATGAGCAAGTGGATTTAAAATGTTAAAACTCATGTCTAAATTATATATGAGACAGAATGGAATGACAAATAAAGGTTTTAAGTTGTCAGTACTTGGTTGCTTACCCTTTTTGCTTTTGTACGTGTCGGTGTATCGTGGAGGTACCGTGAGGGTGCGTCAGATAGATAGACTTCAACATCGTCAGGCACTTCTTCAAGAAAGTTGGAAGGAACCAGCCCCTTCTGTCCATTCAGCTCACCCTGTAACACGATGGAGGTTTTAGTGAATGCTTGGATTCACTCAAATTCAGGTTACCAAATTGGTCTAAGAAAACTCTACAATCCAAAAGCAGTTCTGTGGCAGTCAGATTATTTCTTCGGTCCTTAGCAGCATTCAGCAGGGAGCTGAATGAGATGGCAGGGCTGTTTGCTGCAGCTAATGTGTGTGGATAAGGAGAAAGACAAGTTCAGGCTGCAGACTGACAGCTACTGCTCAAGTGCTGTTTCTCAGGAGTAAATTCATTAAGGGAATGGCAGAGCAGTGTGGATCAGTTCCCTGGTGCTCAAAATGCTACTCAGCTACTCAGTTAAATAGCCATCACTCATCAGAACAGAACGTAGCTAGGTTTTCTTCCTTGATGATGTCTTATCCATTAAAAGTCATTTATAGCTTCACATAGGTGCCTGTGTGATCAAAGTACACATTTTCCTGCAAATTGTATAAGGTAAATATTACCTATACAATGCCAGCAGTACTCTGAGGTGCATCGACCCTATAAAGCTGTTAAGAAGGGGCAAGAGTGAGCATGTTCAGTAGTGACAGTGAAGGCTTTGGGGTTCTGTTACACAGCTGTGTGCCCAGCTCTGAGGGAACTTACAGCAGTGGGAAGGGAACCAAGCGGAGCCCAACGTACTTACATAGTAAAATCCATCTTCATCAATTTCACCAAAGACAGTAATGATGTCCCCTGTACAGAATGTAAGTTCAGCCTGCAAAAAAAAGGAACAGAACAGTTCGTGTTTTGTTAGACAGATGTCTAAAAACAGAAAACAAACAGAACCAACTAACAAAAAACTTTGCTAACTGGGGCCACCCCTCAGTATGCAGTATGCAGTTCATAGCTTTCAGCATACCCTGACATTCAGTGCATACAGAAATGACAGCTGCACCAAAGCTTGATTGAGGAACTTGCCACGTAACATCAAAGTGTAAAAATTGACTGCATTGCTGCTGATGACAGATGAGGGGAGATGGGACATTGCACGTAGGCCAATGGAAGGTGAGCTCATAACGAAGATGCAGCTACTGCTCAGTTGTTTAAATGAAGATTAGCTAATGTTAACATGTTTTTACATTGTTATTAAACTATTAAAGACACGATGTGGTCACAAAAGATATGTTAATTAAGAGAAAACATATGCTGTACATGGAACAACATGAATGCTGTTCCACTGTGCTGTACTGGTTGGGTTTGAGCTGCAAAAGAGGGCTGAGTTTTGAAGGCATGCTGAGGTGGGTTGCAGACATTTGAAAGCATGCTTGTCAGAGTGAGGTACAACAGTTCTCTATAGTAATCATCTTAAATGGAAACACAAAGGAAATGTGAAGACAGTGGAAAATAAGCATTGTCTATCATTTGTAACACCTTTTTTTTTTTTTGTCCTTAGACAAATTCATTTTAGATATGTATACACACATTGCACACACACAGTGCACAGTCATACAGCCACAACTGACTATCCGTGCTGAGCCATATTAAACCCATCCTACAAAATACATTCCTTGATTGTTTTTGAACAACAAATATAATTTTACCTGTGCAGAATTTGAAAGGCTTTGCTCTAAGTACAAATGGATCTGACAATATTTGCCCTGTGTAATTCTGGTATTTTTTTTTCTGCACATCAACTGTAATGCTAAACAATGCTTACTAATACCAACTATGTTTCAATTACATTATGGCTCCATAAATGGTAAACGCAGTAAACAATTATGTAAATACCTCTACATCAACGTTAGGAGAACTTTCTCTTGGGTCATAATCGTACAGTGCTACCATCCTCCTTGTAGGCACTGAATGCTGCCTGCCACTCCGCCTGTTTCTTTCTGTTCCAGTCACAAGGAGAGGAAGGGAAGGAAAGCTATCAAAGTTAATTTGAACACAAGCCACAAGGTGCATTTTTTTCCCCACATCATTCACAACAGTGCAGTAACAATGTTGGTATTTCTCTAGCACAGTGATAAGATGCCACGGATTCCCACAAACCTAATAACACAGATCAAGGTTTCAGAGCAGCATATGCATGTGATAAAGGACGGTTTGCTTGCCCCCTTCACTCTAAGCCACTGAAATGTCTGAGCAGTATTTATGTGTAAAACAAGCCTTCTGAAATCTTCTACCATTCTTGGTTAGAAGAATCAGGAGTTGATGAGGATGTACAAAGCTAAACATTTCTGAATACAGGTTCATTTTAGTAAAGTCACCACATTTACCATCTGTCCCCTGCCCTCTCCTTGTCATGGCATTGTCAGTCAGATTTCTGCTGGGAGACTGGGCACTCAGCTGTCCCAAGACAAAAGTGGTTGCAATCTTTTTCAAGGCTCCCTGACAACAAAAACTCACTCTCAAGTCCTGTGTAATTTTACAAGTTTCATTTACAGGGAGCAGAAGTGACAGCACCACAGTAGCTTAAAGGAACCACATGCTATTAACATTTACCAGGAAGACCAAAATGGGCCACGTTTTAAATCTGAATGATATTGGCATGATTCTTGCAAATGTTTGCTGCAGCAAGAGAAACATGCTCGTTAGTGCTACTTCCAGGCAGACATCGAGGGCAGGCCTGATGAGCATTATGGGGTGTGACAAAGGAAACCGGGGTTGGGAGGCACCCTATACCTCCTGTCAAAGGTTCAAGCTAATGTAGGAGCAGATACTGAGTGTAGCATGCACTCACAGATTTCACATCACCCACCAGCTGACACTGAAACATTCAGTCAGAGGAGTTCACTTACTGATGCAGTGGGTGGATCTGAGTGATTTTCCCAGCTACCAATGCCAGGCATTCATACAGAACACAAGGAGAGATCCGAAACGGAGGCATGGACTGTAACAGATGCAGGACCTGGTTCCCTGGTTTCCCCAAGCTTTGGGTCAATCCCCACTTAAATGACTACCTCAAGAGTAGCACTTCTGAGTGTGAAATACTTCCCTGAGGCAAGATGCTGCCTACGGTCTGGGCTCAAGGACTATGAGCAAGGAAAGAATCCAAAAATGATCATCTATGTATTTGCTATGTGACAGTATTTTCCAGCTTCTGGTTTTCAAGAGATCAAAGGCACAAAGAATATAAATCTAGACAGCTCAAATCATTTCAGCTAATTTACAGCTTGAATCAAGTTATTGTTTCTTAGCACAGACCTCTTTTAGACTTTCTGGATCTGCGGTGTACAGAGCGTGTGCTCTCTTTGAAACGGTCACAGTTGACTTCAGGAAAGGAATGCATACAAATAAAAGAAGAAAAGATATGAAGCTGTTCAAAGTTCTGTTTTTAAGGGTTTAATGTGGGCAAAGGATTAAGAAAAATAAAGCCATATGAACACAGCATGTCAAGTGTCTGATACGACATGAAAAATATGAACAGGGTGAAGCAGACCAACAGAGGCTGCTTCCACTAAGCGATCCACGTGGGCAGCTTCTGTGACACCAAGGATCTGAGCACATGGATCTCTCTGCTATTCAGAATTTATAGTTAGTTTTAAATTAAGCCAAACTTAACTGCTCACTCCAATCCATTAATAAGAGCATTTCTGGTTCGTTTTGGCTTGTGTTTTTGTTTCTTTTAGTGTGGCTAATGACATAAATCCACGTTAAAGTGAAAATAACCTGATGCTTTTGCATTGCTAAAATATTTAAAGGTGAACTGCTGGGGGTAGGTTGCTAACAGCTCTCAGAAACGTCTCAGAATAAAACTCAGTGCTTAAAACATATAAAGCACCACAAAATTTCCATCTCAAATTTGCCTTCTTCCAAGATCATTTCCCAGTTATTTCAGAAGACAGTGCTGGTTGAGGGCAATGAAAAAAGACAGTGATATTTGTAGAATACAACCCTTAAACAGCCAAAATATTGAAACTATAGGGTGTTAAATATATTAGTGGCTTCATTTTCACTGGTGTTCTGTATCAACAGTGTACTGACTTCATTAAGAACTGAGAGCACTGAGCAGGACTTAAAGCAGTAAGTTTCAAACACAGCTGCTTAGGATTATATTTTCTGTATTCAAGTATGTCCTCAACAGAGAAGTAGAAGCACAATTAGACACTTCTTAATCCCAACAGACCTTCACTTGTGTTTACAGATGTAACCACAGCAGGTTAGGTGCCCAGTTCCAACAGACTTCAAACGATGTAGACGTTAACAACTACATTTGCAAAATAACGCCATGGACAGCCAACCAATTCAGGCACATCTGTAAGACCCACTGTCTGCCAGTCCCAAGCTTCTGAAACTGATGTGCAGGTGTATGTGCTGTACCTAAGGAGCAGATGGGCACTGGGGGTGCACGAATGGGAATATTTGTTGTATGTCTGTGGCTTAAATCAATAAATAAATGGGTTTTTAAATGGCAGCAATTAAGAACTTAAGTCATCCTTCCCTTTCTTGGACAACAAGTGACTTTAAAAAATATCTCAATCTCTTAAAAAGCAACAAAAATAATTTGTCTCATATTTACTAATGTTTTGGGATTTGGTCAGGTTTTATTTAATCTAAGAAAGCAATTGTGAAGGACTTGTTTCTAGCAACCACTTTTACAGTTCACTTTTAAACAGGACTGAACCAGTTCCAGCCCTTTATACTTTTTTGAATTATGGTGCAAGTTTTGTAACATATTGAGGTTCTGGTGTGTAATTTAGAGTTAGAAGAAAATCTCAGTTAAGGTACTTGCATTCTGTAGCTCTGTACAACACTGTAATGATGTAATGCAAGTGGTTCATGACCCAGAATCATTTGGCCAAACTCTGCTTTTTAAGGGGTTTCTTACTGCAAAATCCATAATATGTAGTGCCATCCCACATTATGCTATACATAACCCTTTGCCACCATCTCTTTAAATTATTGGTAAAGTAGGAAAACGTAGAAGAGTAAGAATAACAACAAATAAGTGATTCACTTTATGCTTTGCAGCAGTGAGCATATCACAAGGCACCTCAGCACAGCACACTCCAAAGCATGGGGATCTTGTTCTGTGTCTTTCAGTTTAAAAAAAAATAGAAAAGTAGTGAAGATATAAAACCTTCTTTGCAGCCAAAGGTGTGGCCAAGATTAAATATTTGTTGAATAAAGTCATCCAGTTACTGACACAGAATGTATCCCATACTGTAGTAAATTGCTGTAAAGTTTAGATGCATCTGCATATAATAAAAACAAAAGGCAAAGCGGATTCAGCCAAGTTAATAGCACCCAAAAAGTTGGTGAATTGGCGCACATACATTGTGCCTTACCTATTTTCTCAACTGGTGTGTTCAAAGGAAGAAAGCCTTGTTTTAGAAGCTGATCCATCATCTCCTCATCATCCGCTTGGATCTCAGAGACCATGTTACATGGGATAAGGCCGATCCTTGTACACGTTTCTCCACGATAGAATCCATCAGCATCTTTGTCCCCGTAAACCTGTTATTTAAATCACAATAATGTTGGTCAATAAAAGTTGTAGCATTTAGGTTTTTTCATGAAGGCAGAAAGTTTTCCAAGGCACAGATGATTACAGTTCAGATGTGAAATTAAACTAGTTTTTACTAATGTGATTTAAATTAGAAACCTGAAACCATTGGGTTAATTTGAATTTTGATTTTGGTTTCTTAACTAGAAATTGAACTTTGTTAGCATAAAAAACGACAAAAATAAGTGACAATACTGAAAGTCATCAGTTTTCCTAGAAAACAAATTAAGCTACAAAAATAGAATGAGCCTTCATCAGTGAGAACAAATAAATCTGAAGTCTCTGTCTTCTAAAAATCCATGTTTGTCAGTGACATGCAGGCCTAGATCTAAGGTTGTACTGCACAAAAATGATGACTTTAAGGCAAAACTGATGATTAATTTTAGATTATTTCTTGTTTAGGCAAAATCAATTTCCTTATTTATATTTATTAAAAACAAAGAAATACCAAACCAATCAGTTCAGTTCAAATCAGAGTTTGAAAAAGTGACCTTCCATCAGCAGTAACGTCCCAGAGCAGGAATGCTTTTCAGCTTTAACCACTTACTTGGCATGATTACTACTTCACACAGTACAGCATCTGTTACTGTAATGCATGTACAGGGCAGACTTCACACAGCTCATGCTGGAACTGACCCAGCAATACCCCAGTGCTCAGGTAATGTATGAAAAGCAATTTGGAAATGCAAACTAATACCCATTCACATCAATGTGATGAGAAATAAAAAGCAGATCACAAAATAATTACCACAGACCCAAATGGAAACTAAACATCAGTCAGCAAAAATAACTTCCATAGGATCTCTCCAGACATCTCAGTGGCAAACATGTAGACATTAGTGAAGAAATAATTCATATTATCAAAGAAATATCGCAGCATAGAAAAGTAAGTTTTTAATTTCTGTAACTTAGGCATAAATTTACATCACTAAGGAGGTAAGCAAAATATCTACTGAAGTATTTAACATTAAACATTTGTTATTTTGTACACAGGATGCAATCCAACACAGCAGAAAGCAGTAAATACTTTAAGTTACAATTAATTGTATTTTTAAAGCAGGTACTGTAAAAAGTGAGCCCATAGTTTTTCAGGTTCAGTTTCAGGTAATACTTAAATCTCAGTTATACCTCAGAGTACCAGAAGCTCTGCCTTTTCCCTCCTTCATTTCCACTCATTTTGCACCAGATTAGATATAAGGCTGTAGGAGGAAATGCTTACATGTGCTGATTCAACTGAAAAATCAGCTAGCTTTTTAAAATCAGAACAGCAAACTGAGCAAATTTGCCTTGCAGCTGCACAATCATAATGAGGCACGTTGTGATAGAGGGCATGAGGAAAGACAGTATGGAGCATAGCACAATCTCTGCCACCTGAAACAGAGCTGATCTTTCTTCTGCTCCCTCCTCAAGGGTCAGCTTGTGCACCTTACACTGATTAGTCAGGAAAGAAAGTGACTCTGGAACAGAAATACCTGATTTTGAAGGTTAATTAATTTTAAGCACATACTAGGTAGTGTTCAGTGTTAAAAGTAAATACAGCAGCTGTGGGTACTTATGGAGGTAAAACACTAAGCACTTCTGAAGTACCTCTGCAGTGAAGAGGACATCATTTCTGAAGCAGTTTTCTCCATGGGGTTTGTAGCAATGGACATACTGGGCTTTGGTCACAGTTTTGGTTTAGCACGCAACTCTGTCCATAACTACCAAGGCAACTTTGAGATTTTTCCCATTACCTAATCATTTTGATGCCCTTAGCAGGAGGTATTAGGTTCCAAATCCAACAAGATTTACAGCCTGAACCTCTGGGGAAAAAAGAATAATCTTGGACTCAAGTCACACAAGTTGCTCTCTCCAACAGGAACAAAGGACACCTTGTTTGTAACACTGGGCCCTTTGTCTTTAGATCTCACCTTAATGATCTGCCCTTCTTTAAATGGCAGCTCTTCCTCTGCTGCATCAGGATTTGGGGACATTGTCAGCGGATCGTAGTCAAAGAGTGCAACAAATATCCGAGTAGAAATGTCTTCTGTTCCAGGATCTGTTTCTGATTCTTCATAAATATCTGGAGAAAGATGGTCATGGCCACCATAGCCATCTATGAAAGTAAATCCAGAAAACAACAATTCAGTGATACAAGTTGGCTTCATTCTTCAACTATTCCAGTTAATATCTGAAAAGCATTGGGCATTTCAGTGAAAACTCAATGTGTGTTTTACTGTGTTCAACATTTTTATTAATTAGCAAGATGCAATTTTGTTTTAAAGTATATTTAATATTTGCACTGAATTGGGTGCTGATCTGCTGCACCATGTTAACTTTTACACAAGTGAATACAGCTCAAGTTTCTTACTGATAGCTTCTTACAATACAGTAAGAAGAAAAATAGTCTTTTTTTTTTTTTAAGGTTTACTATAGTTTGCTGCAAACTAGTGAAGAATGTTAAGAGTGACACAATGATAGGTTTCACCATTGCTGCATAAATAACCATGCTTTTGATCCACCTGTTTCCCAGCACAGCTGCTTCTGTTCTTCAAAACATGAGAAAGCACATCCCAGCTGTGTTGACATACCATGTTTTAGGTACAAGGCTTAAAACATGGTTATAACCTCTTCTCTCCAGACTGGTAAGAAGATGCATACTGCAGTAGTGTTAAGTTATGCCAGGGTTGGAACTACACTACTATTCAGTAGTTAGCATAGCCAGCAGTGCCTCAAACCAACCCAAACACTATAAAATATTAATATAATCCAGGAAGATTGGTTAGCTACAACTGCATTTCATTATAGACTTGGTAGGAAAGATCATCCATGAGTATCACAGTACTTGGCACTGTAATGCAGTCAGTCCACTGCAAGGTATCCAATCAATTAGGATATAGAAGGTGAAAACTAGCTTCTTGTTTCTCATAGCTTTCACACTTTTCAGGTTACCTGGAGGATTCATTTAGTCCATGATTCAACAGCACACTTGAGGAAGTCTTGAGTAAAACTGAATTAGATTGAAACTATGCCAAAATAGCTAACAAGGAGTGCTTTGATTGACAGGTTTCAAACATCTTTAATTTTGCTTTGAAAGAGCACGTGGCAGCACTTTCACAAAAACAAAAACAACAGAAACAAACATGCTCTTTCAAGATACATGAAGCCAAAGACCCAAAAATAAAGCACTTAAAATCACAGGCCATTTCTGCAAAAATATCGTGCAAGTCCCACTAACGTAACTGAGAGCCAGGTACTTTTACTCTCCACTAAACCAATACTTATCATCTTGTTTACAAAATCTTTCATGAGAATAGAGAATGTGATATCATGAACAACTGTGAAAATGTAGTAGCTATATCAATGCTTTCCCAAATATTTTTCATATTAATACAATTTTTACTGTACTCATCTCTTGCAAAGGATTTTTTTAATAGTTTGAATATTCAATATATAATACTGCAAATAAAAAATCTCTTTTTGCCACAGCTCCAGATTTCATTCAATATTTGAGATGTTTAAGCTACTGCAAAATATCGTCAGAGGGTCACAGCTTTAAGGGAACAGCTACTGACTCTTGGGTCCAGATTGCAAGAAATAATGTGAGCAAGGAAAAAGGCAAAACAACAAAAGGGCAGGGAAAAATTCCAGCCAAGCAGCTCTATGCAGACACAAAGCACAGAAAGGAAGTCAGGGAGAAATGCACATGTGGGAGATAAAGCAATGGGATGCCAAGGGTGGGATCCCTCTGCTCTACTCTTCTTAATATTCAGATTGCAGTCTTTATGTGGTTTGTACTCAGGCTCTCATAAAACTGGTGGGTTAAGGACTTTTTATTTGTCCACTTTTAAATCAAAAATACAGACTGTTGCATCTTACTCTCACTGCAATGAATGGGAATTAGGTGCAAACACAAATTATAGTCAACTATATCTCAGTTAAAAGCACTGACCTGTAATAATCTGAATCAAAAGACAAGTTTGCTTCAGTGAATGAGAATGCATTAGCTCATTAGCTACAAATCTTATTTCTCTGAAGATATATATACTACACATACACACATATAGTTGTGTATGTGAAATCTTAGTCTTTGGGTGCAGCCAGCCAGATTCCCAGCTTGAGCAATTTATCACACTTGCATCGAATTCATTAGCTGTACACTGATTTACACAAGTTGGTGACTGCAAGTCAGACACGTTTCCTTTGAAACTCAATGTTACATCACTATTTGCTTAAATTTTCAGGGCCCATTTTCTTCATTCCAGAAACAATAAAGGAAAGAAAAAAGTGTTTCCTACCTCCACATATGACCTAGGCTGCTTTTATAGGTTAAGTGCTAAAACACTCCAATTCACTGTGTCATGAACTATGAACACTGAGTTGTTGATCATGTAATGATTTCTATGTTGATGAAGCAACAAACACTCTCAGTACACCTACGATGGAACATGTTTGACATAACAGCTGTTTGACCCTCTCCAGTCTACATGGCAATGTGCTCACTTTGATGGACAGTTGTTCAGGTATGTACTGACTGGCGTTAGGAGCAGCGTAGCTTCACAAAGGTTCATGCAACGCAGTGTGCGTGGACTCAGTCAGGTATGGAGAGATGGCTGCACAGCAGTTTCAGGATAGAGAACTAAGGGTTGTTTGTCCCTTACGTCTGAGTTGGAGAAACTTACCTGACAGCAGACAGGATTTAAGAGCTAGTTCCCCTGGCATTCTGCATTGCATGCAACGTTGTCATACAGAAACCGCACTTGTTAACACGCAGCTCTAAAATGTGTCTGTCACAAAGGATGAATAATGTTCGGCATACCGTATCTATATTCAGAGGCCATGGTACGCTGCTGAGGCCATTTCTTGTGTCCACCAATGCTGCGATAATAAGCTTCTTCTTTTACAGGTGAAATATTTCCCTCACTACCTGACCGAGACCGACCGCCTTCACTGTTACTGTCCATTGTAATTTCTATGGAGAAAAAGGGAATGATCTATTAAACATATTGTATTGTTGCCTTTGTGGAGGCTCCTGTGGGCAGGCTTTGCCTTCCTGCTTTTCTGACTTGCATATAATAGGAAGGCTAAACACTGTGGAAGCTCTGCCAGACTTCTCAGCCTTTGGAAATCCTCCTTCAGCAGGGGAATCACAGAAAAGTATACTTCCTTTTAAAAAGCATCTAAATTTTGTGCTTCTTAAAATTCAAACAGGGTAAATATTATCGGTACGTTCTTTGGATAGGAATCATCTTTTATTATGAGGTTTAAATAATCCTACCTGACAGATCTGCAAGGTCAAGAGCACTGTAAACTGTGTTTCACCTTCTAAAGTATCAACCTAAAAACAAAAATTAATTAATTTACGTAAATCCTACCTTCAACAATAACTAATCCCAATTATTTATAGCTCAATGGAGAAAATACCTCAATTTATATTTTGGTAGTAGTCTATACTTTGGCATTTTATATTCACAGAATTATAATAGTTCCACTCTTCCAAGTTCCTTTTTGCAGCCCTTATTCAGAGGACATTTCTCTGTCAGTGGAAGTTCTGAATAATCGGTTCAAGTTGATGCAATGCTCTAGTGTTTGAATTTGGACACCATAATTTTAGCTCACTTTATTTATAAATGAATTAAATACATTTAATAGGTAAATTCCTTATCTTCTAGAATTTCGTCCAGCAAGTTTCTAGGAAGCAAGCTTTGTGCAGAGTTTTATCTAGTATTTATATTTCCTTTGTTAATTCTCAAGTACGATGCTAGAAGTGAGAAATACCTTCCAGCTATTTTAGTTACTAGTTTTTTAGTCAGAAAAGAGGACTATTGATATCTAAGCCAGATCAGGCCTTTCATTCATTAAGTTGCACTGAAGGAGAAGAAAAGCTAGCACTTCAGTTTCTTTCTAATAATGGTTGATTGATTATGAGGAATTAATTTCTTTATCTGGCTCCAGTTGGCTACTGAACCACTAAAGAGCAGTCACTACTTGCTGCAGTTTGTGCCCTCACTTTGTTCATAGAAAGTGAACTCTGACAAATTAAGTTACTTCCCTGTCTTTTAATTAAAATCAAAATTAAAAGGAAACCAGAAGTACTAATTCATACAAACCTTCCTCTTCTCTTGCTATTCATATATAAAAAATATATATGTTTTAGAAGATAATATAAAATAATTAATTTAGAAACAAAACTTGGCTTAAGTAGTCCAAATGTAAACCGAATCTTAATTCTTGAGGAAAAAAAAAAAAAAAAAAGGCTGCTTTCAGAAAAGAAAGAAAAAATGACATGAAAATCTAACAGCTTTAACACCACCATTTGACTGTTATTTGGTTCAGCTAACAACAGCCTGTCAATAGAAGCACAGGAGCCTCCCTGGAGATGATTCTTGCCCATACCATTTTTATATCAGTGTAAATCCATTAATATCTGTATTACCCTGGTTTACAGCATGATGTGGGAAGAGAATCAGGCCTCTGAACAACCATGCTACATTGGAGATATTAAGACAGTTTCATGCATTACAGCTCTGTGTGTTGTGATCTACAGCTTCGTTAACAATAATTCCTGCTTACCGAGTATAAAATAATTGTGCCCACTAAAGGGAATTTGCCTTTTTTTCATTTTTTATTTCTGACAGTACTGGCATTTTAGTGTAAGCTCCTAAGGAAAACTATTTAATATTATTTTACAAAAGCACTCCCTTATGATCAGTCTCTTTCCTTCTGATAATCCCCATTTGTGATATCTCTCATCCACACAAATGTCAGATGAGAATTGCCTATCACTGCCTTCTGCTCCTGCTGCTGCTGTGAACAGTATTCAAAAATCAGAGCACAGGTTAGGGACAAGGACGAGACTGATTTTACATCTTCGTGGAGTCATGTTCTGCTCAGAGCTCACAGAACACTTGCTGCATTTGTTCTGCACGTGTTTCCTAATTCTTCAGTTCGAATGTTCCTTGTTTGTCAGCATTGAGTGCAAGTTTTACAAATATGAATTGGTCCATATTATCTTGATTCCATTATCTTTTCTGCACTACTTTTTGGATTTCCTGGTATACACCAGAATACATTTTAAATCATAAATAAGCCAGAATAGAGATTAAGTATAGTGAACATATGCAAGCCCTACTAACTAATTACATTTAAGAGCTTCAATTTTATCCTACTGAATTCCAAAAAGTAGTCAAGAAAATGGAAAGTAAATGCAAAATGATGGTTGATGAATGGGAAGATGGATGGCTGAATGGATCACCGAATGAGTACGTTTATTTTATTGATGGTATCCCTGCCTGCATTATCATTTCTTTTTAGGTAAGATTTAACAGTATCTAAGCTAAGCAACACCCATCAAATTCAATGAAAATAATCCCAGTGATGTCAATGCCTAGCCATTCAGCCCCCGTATATTTGTATTTAGCTCATACGTAGATGGAAGGGCTTTTAGTTCCACCTCACCCCATAGCTCAAGACAAGTGTCCTTTGTAAGGGTCGCCTCCCCAACTCTGAGGCTGCAAAGAACAGAAATGCACCAATCTGTCCAACTAACCAATGGAAGGGACCAACATTGGTCGAGACCTTTGTGGCACTGCACTGCCATGAGAGGACCTTCGCCCTGCATGCTCCACCCTTTCAGGCCGTCCTGCAGATGATGGATTACCTAAAAGCTAAAAAAAAAAAAAAAAAAAAAAAAAAAAAAAAAAAAAAAAAAAAAAAGGTTTAAAATTAAAAANACAGGTTTGTAAATTACATGCATGACAACATTGTGGTTATATGGTTGGACATTAATCAGGTCAATCACATTTGGAAGCAAAAGCTCTAAAGGCAACTAAACTTAGTTTTTAACTGAAAGGTTAGCTGAAAAGTAAATACTGTTGCCTGGCAAACCTGCAAAAGGAAAAATGGTTCCCTGATTTATGGCAGAGTTTTGCAACCAGCAGTCACACATCAGAACCAAAAGAAAAGAAAATAATAATTTTGTAGACATTCTTTTGCCTTTGTTGTTGCTGCTAAAATGACATTATGATCTCCTGAAGAGTCGTGCAACCAGTCACAAGAGCTCATGATATTGGACTGCACTGAAAAGGCAAGCCATTTTTTGTTCTGAGCTATACAGCTTTGTCCAGTTTGCAGCATGTGAGCACGTGTATATCCTTCTGTGTTTGAGCACGCTGCTTTTCTATAACAGTTTTTGATTGTTAAAGTCTTTTAGATGTTACTGAATCATGTAGAAGGGAATGCAGACACACTTCATCTCACATCACAGCTGTCTCTCTCTGTTCATTACCCTTGCAGAAAACACTGCTACTTTAATAATGAAATGATACTATTTTAATGCTCTCCAGAGTTCATCATGCAGCCACTGAGATTAATACAGCTCGAGGATCAGTTTTAATGGGAGAAATTTGTAAGGATCGTTTCAGAATAAACTGCTGGGCTAGAAGAGCAGGCAGCTGATTTCTACTGTTATATGAAACACACTTGATCCGAGATTCCCACTCTGGACTGCTGTAGACAGGGAGGGCAAAGAACTTGTTTGAACTTTTGGGAGCTGGGAAGCCTACAGATACATCTATAAAAGCATGGAGACTCTGCTAGGCTAATGGACAGAAATGCAATTAGGCAGGATCACACAGAGGCATCCTTGAAAGATGTGGAACAGCCCTGTCCTCTCTCTTTCACAGAAGCTGTTTGCCTGCATTCTCATGCAGAGATGCAGACTGCAACTTCAAAGGCAAGAAGAGATGATCTAAAAAGGAAGTCGAAGTAGTGACAGTGCAGAGAGAAGGTAGGAAATGGAAATATGATGAAAGCTGTGACTCAACAAATGTGGGTCACTGTTACACCAGGGAGAGTCTTGACTGTCCACAGATGATTCGTGATAAAGAGCATATCCTAAAAAAATTCAGTGAGTGAGATGTACGAAAAGAATATGATGAAATGGATTCATTGAGATACTTAAAATAATAATTACTGATGAAATATTTTTCCAGTTAAAATGAAGTGAGGTTTTTTTGTTTGTTTGTTTGTTTGTTTTTGTCTTTTTTTTTTCTTTTTAAAGCAACATTTAGATGTGCAAAATAAAGTAAAACAGTCTTTGGGAAAAACTGTAGTTCAGCTAACCCTTAATTAAAATTTAGATTCAGTTGTCCTTTAATAAAAGCAGCCATTATTGTAATTTGTTCTGTGGGAAAATCATTGTAAAGCAAATTAAATTGATTTCAGCATGACATAAAAGATGACTGTAAAGCAAAATGCAGAATAATAAACAAAAATGAATGAGGAGGAAAAAAAAATGGGAAAAATGCAGCAGATAGGTCCAAAGGATGGACTCTAAAAATTACTTCAGGAAAAAGAAAAAATAAATAAAAGAACAACAAGAGAAAGAAAACTGATTTGGCAAGCAGATGTTAGAAGGAAGATTTATTTCACACACCAGAGAGTCTTCTGCATCTCTGTGGGATGACTTTGCAAGTGGACCAGCTGCCCTAGAGTCAGCCATTTTTAAGTTGGTCTTCCAGCCTCCCTGAACATCTTCATTTGTCAAATTATCTGTTCTATTACATTTCTGAGTGTCATACTTTTTCTCGTAACTGGACTTGACCTGTTCGCTCCTGGGCTCTACATAGGAAGGTCCCAAGTCACCAAAATCTTCTTCGATGCTGGTTTGCCTTGTTAAAGTTTTCCTGCGAGCAAGCAATGGCCTCGTGCTTTTCCTGCAGGAACAATCAGTAGTGTCTGCACAACAGCTAGATGCAACGTTGGCAGAAACTGAATCACAAGTATATCTGAAAGTAAAGCGAGATTCTTCTTCTTCGCTTCCACAGTCTAGTCCACTGTCTGGGCTTCTTGATAAGGACCGGCTATATTTGCATCCTTTGTCATCTGCAGCAAAATCCTCCATGCCTGAAATTCTGTGCTTGGATGGGTACCAGAAGTTGTGCTGCTGATCTTGATTGTAGGGCCTAGGTGGTCTAGAGTCTCTAGCTATTGTTGATTTCTTTTTATAGGGCATACCTAAACCCTGCTTGTACAGCAGTTCAGAGTATTCACCATCCTCTTCAGCTACTTCTGGAATACTGAAAAGCTTTTTACTGTGATGTATCTGCTGTGAAAACTCAGGCTGTTCCAAAAAAGTGGCGTCAGTGGTCTTATTCTTATTGCACTCCTTAAGATTATGTAATGTTAAAAACCAGAGAGGGAACAAATAGTGTGTGACAAAAATAAAATGGGAGGGAAAAGGGAGAAGAAAAGAAAAATAAAGACAGAATTAGTTTTAGAGCAATGGTAAACATAAGACATGCAGCTTATTAAGTGAAAAGGATGTCATGCTTTGAATGAGAATCTGTGAAAAATAAAGACATGATTAAGAAATTTCTGTGTGTCAGATACAACATGAGAGGTCCATACAAACAACTGAGTGATGCTCTAACAAGAACAAACCCATGCATTTAAAACAAAGCAATAGAAGCTGCATACAGATTCCAGCATGGTGAATGAGAATGGCACTAAATCATGGCACTAGTGCTATGATCCTTACCCCATGACAAACTGGAATTTAATTTTTCTTTGTAACCAGAACCCATATCTGAGAATGAAAATCCTGTTCTAACGAGCTTTCTTGCTTTGCATCTATTACAATACCTTATGTGAGTATAAAACACCTCTAAATCTCCTGCCAGAGGAGAGAAATTCTCCAAACATAGTTACAGATCTAGATTCTTTTGGAAAACTGTACAAAAATGCATAATTCTAAAAGCTTGGCTTCCAGAGAAAGAAGCCAGGGAAGCTGGCTGCTCTCTGATGCCCCCTGGTCTGGCACTGCTCTCACATCTCCTATCATAAACTTGTACCTGCTTGATAAAGCCAATGTTTGAAAATCAGCCTATTAGTAGAAGTAAGCAAAAGCCTCTGTTTATACCAGAAGTGGGTAGAACCTATCCCATCTTGAATAAAATAAGTATTTTGAACACAATAATGCTTTTAGCATTTTTGTGTTGTAATCACACAAAACACACGTTGGTGGGTCAGAATAAACCCATGCAATATCTTTAACAAACTCCAAGAATAGACTGTATATGTTTGACCTATCTTAATTTATAAATGCACATCACATGAAACTTCTATGACAAACTACCATAGAAGTGGGAAAAAAATAATAAATATGAGCAGAAATATTTTTATCTGTGTTCAAGTATTCCTCATTTAGAATACTCAGATCTGGTAGGTTAACTCGGTCTTCCCCTTTATCACTGATGCCTTTCTTTGTTTTAAGGAACCATCGGAGGAAATAATCTCCCAATAATGCAAGTATCTGCATGCAAAACATTTTCTTGTTACTTGAGGGCATCTATTATCTTAGGAGAAAATAATTACTTCTGGAAGTGCATGGTTGGCATATTTTCAGATGCAAGAGGAACACAAATCTGTTTACACTATGGAAAACCTGATAAATACACTTTTTGTTGTTAACTAATGCTGTTGACAAGTAAATTAGATCTAGAGAAAGAGGGAGAAATTACTGAGCACTTTGGGATCAGAATCTTACCTAAAGTATGCATCCAAAAACCTAACAATATGGTGGGCAACCCTCTCCACAAGAGACTCCAACATCCATGAGTCCTTCCCCAGGAAGTACTCACACACCAAACTCCATTTCTGCAGAACTAGTACCATACCTTCTATATACACTACTACATAAACAGAGGTACTCCAGCAGAATTCAACATGTCTAAAATGATTTACCACACCAATTAAGGGTATGGATCTTTATACGTAGATATCAAAATTGGCACCACTATTGCAAAACTAAGGAACAGGTGTAATTTCTGATGCATGAATAACAACAGTCTAAGGATAATGTACTTTTTCCCTAGAGGGAAGAGTCAGAAGCAGCATGCAAAAGGATTTCAGCTTCAACTTTTACGATAGCAGAAAAATCGAAACACTGATCAGTTTTGCTTTCAAAAAAGTACCCCTCTCATTCCAGATAGTCTCAGGATAAAAGGGCTGAATTTACAGTACACTAAAGCAGTTACGATGGTCAGAATTCTTTTACACATGAGAAAATAGCATCGTTTTTTAGTTAAATAACAGAATACTGTAAGAAAAATCCACCTGTGGTTTTCTTAATCAATCAGGTCATCCAGCTTGCTAAGAAAATAATTTAGTGTAATTGATAGTCACACAAAAAGCAAGTACAGTTTACACATACAAACATACTATGGGAAATATATATTCTGTACTCAGTAAGTACAACATTCTGCATATACTTTAATTGTTGTCTTTTGTGATGAATATTCTTATGTAGCGTTAAAGCAGAATTTCTGATAGCTATTTCCTGTTGTCTGGTGATTCCTTAATTACCCCAAATCTCCTTCTTACAAGTGTGCTTTAAAGTCAGAGGAAGAGATGGCACTGGCACTGAAAATAGGAAAAAATTCATCAGACATGAAAAGCCTGAACTGTTCTGGGTGGATTTTTTTCCCCTGTATGTATCCATGTTTATATAATCAACTTTTTGTCCGAGTAGTACTTGCAATATATTGTCATATAAACATGGGAAAAGTCCCTAGATACAGAGCAAAAACTACAACTTCCACAATCACATGGAGGGAAACAGTCAACTAGATAAAAGACTAGATATCCAATAATGGAGAGGGTAAAAACGAAAATTCTAGCTATACACAGCATTGTTAATTTTAATTATCTGCAAAATCCATAACTGACTGAAGAAATACTATGAAGGAAGAATAAAAATATGGAGGTAGTCTTAAGCTTTCTCTGCAGTCACACGTACCTTAAGTGCATTGTGCGAAGTCAAACTGACTCGTCGTCTTCCTCCATCCTCCAGCTGCATTTCAGAGTACAGCTCTTCCTCGTCTTCCTCCATAATATCAGACAAATCAGAACCTCTGCTGCTCTCCGTATGGTAGTCTTCACCGTGGCAATAGTGAGGCTAATCAGCAGGGTGAGAAAGAAACATCTTTAATGACTGAAGTTAAAATTCCTTGTACACCACTTAAGCGCTTTAGAGAATAAAAATTTTTGTCCACTTATGCTCCCATTCAATTCAAGAAATCCAGTCTCAAACCCATAGGTGATCCAAAAAGATGCATTCAGAGCATCAAATCTAGCTTTACTCTTGATCAAATTCCCATAAAGAGGTCCTTCATGCATCACTAGACTTGCTGACCAAATTGTAAAAGCCCTAGGATAATTCACATATCATCTGTTCTTCGCAGCTGTTTGTTACATTGCATAAGATTTTAAAAGTGATCAGCACTTAATTATTGCAGGATGTTACCACTGTAATATAGCTAGCTTATGGAATTTGAAGCTTTCATTCTATTAAGCACTGTAGGAATAGACTGGTTACATTCTTAATGATCTTTCAAAACTAGTTCAAATATTTCAAGTTCCCATTAGATGTTGGATAAAGAGGAAGAAATATGTCTTACTAAACTGCTATTGTTAAACAGGTGTGGCCTTGTTTTATTTCCTGCTTAGCCAGAACATTACATGCAACAAAGCAGATCATAAACTTAATATACTTGTATTTCCAGGGATAAATTTTCAAATGGAGCTAAATGTCTGCAGTAAAATATCTCAAGAATCTAATAAATGATGAGTACTAGGATACCAGAAACTAATGACTTCCTTCCCCAAGTAATAGTAATGATAGCAATGATCAGTTTCCATAGCTATATAACATGCTATACAACTGCTGTATATGTATATATATAGCTAAATAACATCAATAAAACACACCAATGAGAAAAAAAACCAACCTCTTAAATACAAGAGAAAATTTTTCTTAATCCTTTGAAGATAATGCTGGACCTAAAACATCTGCAGGGTGTAGCCTTCAGTAGTATTTCTAGATGCCAAGTCCATCAACGTTTTTGGATGTTAGTATCATGGAAAAGTAAGCTGTTGCAGTTCACAATATTTTTAGATTCTTTTTGAAATTTGAAGATCAGACTACTTTCTGCTCCAATGGCACAGTACTTGCCATGTGCACAGTACCACGTAGATTATCAAATGACAGTACTACTGCAATAAATCCATGACTGGTTGGACCATCAGAGCTAGCAAGCTGCCTCCACAGCTTGTCTACTGTGGTTCTAATGACAGTAGTCTTGCTAAACAGCCATCCAATTACTTCAAGAAATCTTTTAATAGAAGCACTAGATTAATTAAACTATGAAATGTAACTAGGACATATTATATAAGCAATAACTGCAATTCTGCCTAAGATCAGTCTGGATGGAAAAGGGCACACAAACTTCACATTCAATAACTGAACTGTTATCACTAACTGGTGATCCGTGCTACCCTTCCTCATGGGACATTTTAAACCGGGGTGTCTAAAACCTGTATTTCCTCCACCAAAACATAATACACAAAACATGAAAGATGTCCATTAGTGGCCATATCTAATGCTCATCAAACATTTGAAGAAAAACCCTAACATTACTTGCATTTATCTGCAGGTGTGTTTTTTTTAACTCATCTAGAGGAAGGCAGGTATACTGATACAAAGCCTGAGACCTTTAACTGAAGATCAGAATACAGAATAGCACTTCTTGAAGAATACGATAAAATTATCAAAGTAATACTTTCTTATGGAGAAAGCCACCACAGATTAAGTCTCTCCAATTTTCTCCAATTATTTTTTTACTAACAAACCATGTGGTAATAGTGATCTTCCATAAACAATGTAAACTTCAAATAGGTGTATCTCACTAAGCTATAAACGTTTAATAATCCTTTGCACTTAACACACTGCAGCTGTTTGGCAAGATAAAATCTAACTGCTGTTCCTCAGAGTACATTTTTAGTGCGTTAAAGCAACGAGGAATTATTTCAGCCTCATAAAAAAAATAAAAAATAAAAACCTAATCGCATCAGAGAAGGCTTGACACCAGATAGAACTCAAATCCAGCCTTGAGGATATACCTAGTAGAAAGAAAAGCCTCATCTTTTTAGGCTTCAAAGAATATAAATCTAAGGGTTTCCAAGCATTAAATATTCATATTCAAGCTTTCTGTTTTGTAGAGCTCAGTAAAGCAGACACATTTCAGAACAACGTTTGGATGACCTGAAGTACTAAGTCCACTTGCAGCAGCTTCCTGTGCTCACAGTGGATATACCCAAATCTGTTTAACATGGTCAACTACAAAGAAATATTTATTTGTTAACAGAAAAATCGTTTATCATCTTAGCCACTTTACAAACACTATAAACAGTTTACACTGGGCCTTCTTAGTAAGATCACTAGTCCTGATAGAAAATCTTCATCTCTTTTCACCTTGAACCATTTTAATTGTATACAGAGATAAAGATGCATCTCACCCATGAGCATATTTTGTAAGCATAGCATGATTGGATATATTAAAAAAAATGGAAACCACTCTATGTAAAGATGACACAAAATCTAATCCTGTGGCTCCGTATTTGAAACACTTGAAATTTGAGCAATGTTTATACATATATAAATGATTGAGTTTCTGTGATGAGCCAAACCAAAATTCCAGGAAGTCGCAGAACTGGTACAAAAGGAAGGAAGGACACTGCTCAGATCCTTCAACCTGTGAAGTCAGATGTTTGGCTAACAAGATTATTCAGCCACCCCAAGACATAAGAAAGCATCACTTTGTTAGGATTTACAACTCTCTTGAAAGTAATGTATGAAATCACTTCATATTTGTTCCTAGTCGAACCAAACTAAAAGCTGCACAGGTGTGGAAAATTCTTTTGGCTACATCTTTCTATTCCTTACAGTATGCTAAGTATATATGTTGTTGACTTTCTGCTAATTAGGATTACAGGTTATGGTTTTTAAGGAATAGAAAAATCCTTCCCCTCTTTCCATTTTTCCCTTCCACAGCATTCTTTCATATGCAATAATGAACAATACAGAAAAAGCCCAAAGACCAAATGTGACATTTGAGTCACATTTTCTGTTTCATTTTTTTCCCATTTCCAGTGTTTAAGATCACTGCCTAGTATAACGGTCTATGGATACATGGTGCCAAGCATTCAGTTCTCATCAGAAAGTGTAATGCACCTGTAACAGGACATTAATCCGTTGCCACACAATTATACCAGTATGGTTATAACGATCAAGTTGTCCTGAAGATCTTGTTGAGTGTCACAAAATAGCTTGTTTCATACTAGATAACTGACACAATAAAAAGACCAAGCTACTTACTTGTTTTCCAAGTTCTGACCCTTTCAAGAAATCGTCAACTGAAGCCCCCCTCCTTTTGACATTAGGAGAATCGTAGCCATCTTCCTCATCATCTGAGTTAGCATACTGTGCTGCATTGCTCCTTTCACTAAAAACACTCCTCCTCTCCATCTATCAAACCAACAAAAAATGGAAAATTGTAGAGATGACTTGATCTTGCAACCAATGCAGAAACAGCTAAAAGAAGACATAACTCAAGAGCCCAACATTTTAATATATTCATGTTTTAAAGCAATGTTAGTTTTCCTGACTGTAACCTTTTAGGAGAAGCTTCCTTCCCCTTCTCCCCCAAGCCCTCCCAGAAGTGATGCTCTGCATTTTCTGGAAACATTTCCAGTCTAGTTACGGAGTTTCTACTGTTGGTCAACAGTTGATCAATGCTTTGTACAGTTAAAAGCATATCTGTCAAAGACACAACAGAATTTTAGTATACAGATTCTTCTTGAAACACTGATCTCTAGGTCTGGGAATTTATTAGATGCTCAGTAAGGCATATAATTCAAAGAAAATATCTTGGATGGAAAGTGCTAAAATGAATAAAGCAAGCCCTAAGAGCTGCAAGAAAACGTTTGTATTTACCCTATTGCTCTCAGCAACTCGTTGTGCAGCTTCTCTTGCCATGGCTTTTGCAACAGTATTTGGGACAGGTGTGCCTTGAGGTTGAGGGAGTATTCGGTTAGGCGATGGAGATCTTCTCCCCTGAAGTGAGCTGTGAAAGTTAGGGACTGGGGGCTCAAGTGTGTGCCCATGAACAGGGGATGCTGAACGAGTCTGCTCCCATGACTCATCTATTTTTAAATGTGGACCTAAATGTTCTTCTTTGGTTTCTGGGACTCCGGCACTTGCTAATGGCTTAGATTTGGGAGCAGTTCTGGGGTGAGGGGATGGAGGCACCAGTAGGTCAGATGGAATGGCAGCAACAGAAGAGTCCACTGATTCTCCTTGTGCAGAGAGTGTACGAACGGTAATTTCTTTTGCTTCGAGATTTCTTAGTCTCATTACATCCACCAATGTGTTCTCTGCTGTTGGAAAGATCACCTCTGCCACCTGCATACACAGACAAGCAACTTACTAGCATGAAGATACATTACCCTCCCCTCAACCACGATGAAAAAGGGCCTTCAAAGTTTTAACACACAGTGAAAGTCAGGGCTCCACAACAATTAGCACCAGTTGCCTTCATTCTTTTCAACTCATTTGTCCAAAAGCTGAAATGTGTATAGAAAGGGAGCTAGCAATCAAGTAGTGCAGACAAAAGAACAAATACTGCTAAAAAGCAAGAAAGACTAGCACACACTGCACATTTAATGCTGCCTTTGCCTGCCAGCAGAAATTCACCTAACTCAGGACAGTACCTGTAACACTGGAACTCACCCGTTGACCTTTTGCATAAACACCATAGCCTGTGACATTGGCACCATGGGAGGTCCCTGTTGCTGTCAGGGCTGGTGGCTTCCAGGACACCTGTACGGTTGCTTGGGTGGACCCGGCCCGGACAGTAACGTCTTGAGGTGGAGCTGGAGGACCTAAGACATGCAAGACTGGTCATCATTGAGTTTTAGTTTGGAGTTTGTAGATCAACTGAGAATACCTGTGAGCTGGAAACTACAGATCTCAAAGCACTTATTTTTTCAAGACAAAGTATCCTTATTGCAGTTATAATAAAAACAGAAGCATACACTCAGCATGAACTGATCTTGGGCCTTACAGCCATTAACTAAGCTATATTTCTAAGATAGTTTGTAATTGCACCTTGCTCAGGACCAATTTTTATCTCTCCAGGCTGCAAAACTGCTACTTTGAACACAAATTTTAATAGACAAATGGGGGGAAAGGCACCCAGAATGACACTGTTAATGAAAAATGGCTACAATTGACAGCAAGTGATTTTTTAGAGTGTATTTTTGCACTGAATGCTTGTGGCATGCCCAGAAATGACTATGATATTTTGCTTCATGACCACCACCGGTGCCTCTAAGTTAAGATCTGCAGGTCAGAAGCACACTGACACTAAGGTGAGCTGGATGTAAGGCAGAACTGGAATCTTTTCAATCAGCAGCACGTGGTGTAAAAACAACTGGACGCAATGTCTTTTATCTGCACTGAAGAAAAATAAGCACCCACTAACCTTTCAAGGTATTTACCATACATCAGAGAAACAGTATGCCAAGTACATCCTTAATTAAAAGACATTATCAACCCACTATAGACAGCTCTACTTTGGACAGGAACCAAAGTAAAGCATCGTAGAGATTATTAGTTCATGAATATTTCACGCATCCTGTTCTGTTAATTTAACAGTCAAACACTGGAAAGCATTTCATGATAAAACATTTCAGAAGCAGGTTTCAGCTGCAGCCATCTCTGGGTAACAGCTGGGAGAACACAAAACTTAGTAGCTGAGAGTTTGCTTTTGCCAGTGAACAAAGCACCTCTAATTTCTGTTCATCTACTGAGACAGTAAGCTACAAACACTCCACGTGTATTCACTGCTACCAAACAGATCATTATTCAAGTATAAATATAAAACAAGCCTCATCATCCAGATATGCTGGCAAACCAGTACACTGCAGTGGTTTGTTATCACAGCATTTCATCCTTCAGTATAGATGAAAATCCTTCGGAAAAGATAGAAATAAAACCCTTGTCACGTTCAGGACATCACAGGCAGAACATGACATTTTTAAATGTAACATCCATTGAACCTACAGTGTTACTTTCAACTAGCAAGACCAAAGCACATAAAACTAACTTAACTCTCTTTTTTCCTGGAACAAGACTTTCATTCAGGAGTCAGTTTCATCTGCCCTATTTTGCTGACTGTCTGTACTATTTATTCAGCAGAATTACAGAAAGAAGGCATCTGATCTAGTCCAGTATCTTGCCTCTGTGACATTCATCTGCTTTTGCAGAAGACACCTTTCTTCCATTCTCTCAAACAAGCAAACAATCCCCAGAGAGTTTATTTCTACCTTTGAAGCCTGTAACAGAGATTGGTTTAATAAAACACAATGCATCTCAACAGAGAACTTCACTATTGCTTTAGCATGCTTCAGCAACTAGAGGGAGTTAAAGACTCTTAAAGTATTTGGCCTGAAATAATCTCACTCAAAAGGCCTTTCCCAAATAACAAAGAAGCCTAACAAATTTAATTCACCACAAAGGCAATATCTCCTGCAGAATATGTACAAAGTTTAAAATGCTCTCCTCCTAGCAGATGCTACAATAGTACTCCCACTTATCCCACTGAAATGATTGAAAACAGAAGAGTAAATGCCTGAACTAAGTACATTTTTACTAAACCTATAAATCAACAAGAACAAAAGCAGCAGATACACAAGCTGAATTCCCCCTCTCAATTCAACCAACTGTCCTGCGTGTGTTCTTACATGTAAGTCACGCAACCCAAGGAAGAGACCAGAAATAATTCCTGTGCCCTTGCTGGGATCGAATCCCAGCAGGGAGTCAATCAACACACTGCACAGTAGATGTCATGGGCATTTCACTTGGCAGGAGTCACTTGCAGAGACATTCAGTGCTCCGAAAGTATGAAAATAAAAGAAATCTAATTGCCTTTGATTAGATGAATCTATAAGAAGAGATGGTCATATTTTTTAGGTATTACCATGCACACCAAAATTATGACATTACCCTTTCAGTGTACTATGGAGTTTCAACTCCAATATTATGTCACAGTTGTTAAATAGTGGGAGAAGACTCGTAATTTGTCTACATCAGTAATGTAAAAGCAAGGTGGGGAAAAAAAAATCCCTAACTTTCCAAAACATGATCGATTTATTACCTTCACAAATACACATTGTACCTGTGATCACAAGCACACAGCAAAAACTCATTTGTATCACCCCTAAATCGCTGTGATCCTCTGTGCTCTCTATACTGCTTTCTATTACAGGAAAGGACTGGGTCACCTCTGTAGAAAGTGCATTCAGACACATAAATACCATGCTAGAAGTAGTAATTGTTTCTTTCCAGTGCTGTCCACATGAATGAAAATAAATTACTACCAGAACTACTGTTAACTAGACCAATTAAAAACAAGTTGAGACTATTCTGATAGAGCACATTCTAGCACATGATTTGTAATGATGTTCTGCATGTCTTTCCCTAGCTTATCTCCCCAAAATGTACCCAGGAACAAGGAATAGGGTGAAGCAGGAGAGGAATGAGTCATAGATACCATTAAGCTATCATGAAAGTGACACTGATTACAGCATAAAGCTAAGGTTAAGTTAATTTATCTGGAATTTTCACAGAAACATAACTGGAGAATCTGGGATAGGGAAAAAGATGCCAAACCTGCTGGCAACGTAGAAAATTCCACAAAGGCTTCTTTTTTTTCTCGTTGTTCTAGGGGAAGCTGCCAGGGCATCTGATGGGGCTTTGCCATGACCTTCACCTTGTAGGCCATATTGGGTTTCAAATTAAAAAAATGATACTTGTAGCTAGCAGCTTTGACAATGTCAAATTCCTCTTCATTAAGAAAAATGACATGACTGTAATTACTGTTTGTAGGGAGCCAGGACAGCTCAGCAGAAATCTGGGTTATGTTGTCCACCTTCAGATTAGAGGGGGCTACAACGACGTCCTTCCCAACTAACAAAGTGCACTGCAGTTCATCTGAGTTACCCTTGTTTGTAATGCTCTGAATTGATATTCGGTATGTACAAGTAGAAATGTTAAGCTTTTCTATAAGAGCTTTCGTTCTGCTTCCCAAGGCTATGTTCATCCGTACTTCTTTGTCAACCAGAACATTATAGCTGCTAATGGTTCCCCATCCGGGTGGCACTACTGGTGGCTCCCAGCCCACAATGACACTTTTGGCTAGTTGTTTAATAAGGGTGATTTTTCTAGGATAAGGCACAATGTCTTCTCCAATTTCATCAATATTCACATCCAGAGTCCCTGCGCCGTTGCTGATTATGCTAGAATCTATGTGACTTGGTGGATTTATCTCCAGGATATCTCCTTCCAAAGTAGAACCCGAATGGTTGATGACATTCTGATCTTGTTCACTGCTTAATGTGCTTGATAAACGGGTCTCATTGTCTTGAACAAAATCCACAAAATTTGAAGGGACGAGTCCTCTCTGT
This sequence comes from Odontophorus gujanensis, assembly GCA_013399175.1. Lineage (NCBI taxonomy): Eukaryota > Metazoa > Chordata > Aves > Galliformes > Odontophoridae > Odontophorus > Odontophorus gujanensis. Next base: position 121,822 of record VXAB01009288.1, read on the forward strand.
CCATCTAGAAGCTCCCCTGACGAGAAAGAAAAACGTCATTGAAGTCCCTGAGGAGCATACCTCTTGCATGTTATTTCTCTGCAATAAGTGGGTAAGACAGAGGTGAAAACTGCATGTGAACAGCATTTAGAGTTTGAGAAAGTAAAGATTCAGTGTAGCAAAAACCCAGAACTTCCAATAAGCTTTCTTGTCACTTTAAATCTACCAAGCAGGAGAAGGTGGCAATATAAAATGGTCTATAATTAGCTATGCCTGCAAGGAGCGGCTTTGTTGGTACAGAAACTCTGTTAATTAACATAATGATGATAGGGCTAATTTTAGCAATTGATTTGATGAAGGAGAGCACAGGGAGTGTGTTTGACAGTTGAACTGATTTAAATCTGCATCAATTAGCATGAGTATACAGATTCAAAAAACTACCTTCATAAAAGCCATCTTCATCCATATCTCCATACACATAAAGGTACTTTCCTGCCGTAAGAGGGAGCTCTGCTTCTGGATTTTCATTTGGTCCATCAAAAGGGTTGTAGCTGCAAAGAAGTACAGATGAAAAACACGCATGCATACTTACAGCCTCCCACACAACTGAGTACTAATGTGCAAAAGGTGTATAGTTCTAAGGCTATATTAGGTGGTAATTCAGTCTTTTTTTGTGATCCTGGCCTAAATCTCCATTCTGAAAAGTGAATTAAGGGAAGTCTCTTCCAGTCCTCATCTTCTCTTTGTTTTGTATGACAGTCTTTTATACAAGTTACTAAATTTCAAGAGACAAATTCAGTACATACAAAACCGGTAAACTCCAGCTAGAAGAAGATACTTGTAGACAAAACTTGTTATAAAGTGTTTAAATACATAATCATCCCAGAGAGGGAATAGCTGCAGCCTGTTAGTTCTCAAAGAACACTCAAAGAAAGCAGGGACATAGCTTGTTGATCCACCTTCCAAAACTTCACTGCTGAATAATGTTTTGGTTCCAGCTGATAATGTTTGTTACCTATAGCGGGCAATACAAAGATGGACTTTCCCAGAATATCTCTGCTTCGAGGTATTGGAATTCTGATCATTATCCATCTGTAGAGGAAAAAGAAAAAAAGACAAAAAGATTTCTAAAAATTTAATGCACTGTTCTATTGGTAGACGCAAAAATTCTAAGTACTTGCAATCTTTAAAAAATTAATTTAAAAAAATCTAGCATGAATCAAAAGTGGTCTATTTTACAGAGAAAGGTTTAGAATATGAATCAATTGTAAGTCAAATTCCAGCACAATAAAGAAACTGAACTATTTCTTGGTATATTCTAAAGATTCAGATTATCTGAGACATTAATTTTCCTCAAAAGCTTGCAAAACTGACCCAAATGCATACTGGCTCTTTGTCTTTACTTATTTTATGCTCTACATCAAACGCTTCTAGAAAAAAATGAACTTTTCCCATAACCTTGGGAGAACTTAAGGTAGAGATACTAGGATTAGCAGTGGAATCAAATAGTTGAATTGCCCAAAACTGGATTATAATTTTACAGTCTGGACAGAGTGAATATTGAAATACTTTCTGGCCTAAATGGGTCCCAGTATGGACCAGAGTGCACTAGAAAAATACTGAATCAAGCCACTTTTCCTCCCTCCTAAGAGATGGGTTAGCTTGCTAGGAATGTATGGTACACACCATCCTGCCAAGTGGACAACAATAGCTATGTCTGCTTTGGGAAAGTAGGCAACTTTTGAAGGATTATAGTCCTGATCCCTGAAAGCTCATATAATAATCCAATGCTTATTCCAGAAGATTGTTACTAAGAGCGGAGAAGTTGCAGAATTTTTCAGAATATTGTTTTTTATGGTATTATATAAGACTTCACAGCATTGTGTCCTATTATTGGATTTTATTTTCTTAAAAGACTACTGCCTAGTGATTTTATTCATACACTTCCTTCCATGTTTGATACCTTTAAAAAAGTGAAACAATTTCTGTTTGCTTGCATAACGTAAGTATGCATCACATAATTACACTCAAGAATGCACACAATGAACAACCCTGCAAGAGGTCTTGACATTCTCAGCGAGAGATAACTCAAAAATAATAGAAAAATGGAATTAATTCAGACATGCACTTCTGTTTTTTGCTGTTAGTTCTGCTTCCCTAAACTTCACTGCTAAGCTACCCTTTCTGATTTGACTAATTTGGGCTGCTTTTTTTGCAGCTTATTCAAAAAGCAGTTAATTCTCCCACGTTTCACCTTGTTAAGGACACATATTTATTTACTTGTGGATAGGCCTTAGATACTTCCATGGAACTCCAAGACTCTGAAAATCTCAGTGAAATTCCCACTGGTCACATGCTCAATTTGTCCCAGAAAATAAGAATTTCCATGTCTTTTCTTTTCAAAAGTTGGTGGATGGTCCTGTGTCTGTCTCTGAAGAAGAGAGATCCTGGCCCCATACCACGTATTTCCAGCAACTAATTTAAGAAGACTCACGTCTGAATCAAATCTGCATCTTGGGGTACCAGATCTTGACTTTGACAGGAATGTAGGTTTGACAGACAATTGTTCTGGTTTGTCTCCAGATATCTGAAGGGGACGTATAAACTCTGAAATCACACAGCGACTTCCAGAAGGACCTTCATGACCTGGCAGTGATCAAAACACATAAAAGAATAAATGATCACTTTCAAAAGAAACACTGGTAACTAATAACAGGAAGAGAGTTATTTTTCCCATATTTTAGAAATTAACATCCAAAAAAAAAAACTAAGGTGGGTAGACTGAAGTCAATGAAAAGTAGCTAAGCCAACTACTGCCCAGCCTTTAGATAGATCATATTATTCAGCAATAAGTAGATAATACAGATATTAGGGCATTTTAATTTGAAAAAGTGAAGTTTTTCATAAAGAGAAGAATTCTACCTTTGCTCTGAGCATTTTGAGATCTTTAGAGAAATTACTGGATATGTTGTTGAACATGCCCAAAACAGCTGCTTTTATAACCCTTCTATTTTGATGATTCTGCTATACCCTGGTAAGTAAAACAGAGTTGTGCACTTATTTTCTAACAAAGTGACTGAAAGACTAATCATTGAGTTGTCAGGGTATTCATTTTGAAATTAAAGGAAGTGGTTTGGCTTGTCGCAGGGCAGTAAATTATTCCAAGAATAGTGGCTCCATATTTCTTAAGATTTCACTAACACCAATACTACAACAAAAAAAAAAAACAAAAAATATCACAGCAGCAACCCTCCAGTTTCTTAAAACAAACAAACAAACAAACAAACAAAAACTCGTGCTTTTAAATAACTTTAAACTAAAGTCAGCATATACCACTCATTTGAAGGACATAACAAGACTGCCTTACAAGATGCTGATTACTAATCTCCTGCTGAATCAAGAGAAATCCAGGTCTAATGGTGAGGAGGCACTAGTAAAAAGAACAACTTCATTAAGGCTGTCAGAGAGTCTAATAAAGGCTTTTTTCTATCAGGTTAGTCTCCAAACCTCGTGAATACAAGCAGGAAATTGTAAACTGACCCTAATTATACCTGTAACATCAGCACAAGTTACAGTAAGGCACACAGTTTAGGGCAGTGCTAACACAATAAGATATCCAGGGTGTCTTTCCTATTCATCAATTTCTCTCATTAACATAACAAATCTGTGCTCCAATTTTTCACACCCTGGGTATAGGTGTGTAGGCTTGCCAGTTGCATTTTCTCTCCAGTTCTGCCAAAAGTCTGAACAGCAATATTTTGCTACAGCATTGCATGCTTCCCAGACATGCCACTAGGAGCTATCAGTGGAACCTCTTTATTACACTGAAGAAAATACCCTCCAGAACATAAAATCAGAGAGCTTTTTTTGTGTATTCCTTAGTTCCATATGATTAATTATCTCTGCAATGCTGTAATTTACAGAAGGATAGCTTAAGCACATTGATAACAGGGAAACATATAAGCCATCACACAGAAGATTAATTACAACCACTGGGGCAATCCCCCAGCTGGGGGATACATTTTTTACTCTTGGAATCTCTCTCTCATATATAACAGAAGAGTCATCTCCATTATAAAACCTTTAGCCAATTCAGCTCCTTCTGCTTGCTGTTAATGTGCATGCCATACCAGCCTGTCAGCTCCAAGCCTATAAATAATTGGTCCAACTGTGCTTATTCACTCAAAGAAAACTAGTGTTTGGTCTCATACCTCATGGATTTTTCAGGCTTTGTTACTAAATTAGTTGCACAAAAAGTTTCTTTACACGCATATAAGATGATGTGCAGGATAGGAACACAGACTACCAAGAAGAACTCCAGGAAAAGCAAGGCGATTGAAAATATTCGGTTTCCTTATTTTTTTCCACCTGTACAATGAGGCATATAGAATTTGCCACTACAGGACAGATAACTGCAGTATTTATTATTCCATAATGTGACTGGATACATCTACAGCTTTGATTAATGCTAAAATGTAGATACCACCTACTTGAATATACTGCACTTCCCCCCAGAGTAAGTCTATATGCACATCTACCTATGTATGGAGAAATGCAACTTCAATCCCAAAGCCAGCTGAGTAGAAGAGAAATGTTTTCCTAACTGAACTTACCACCTCCTCCATTGTCTTTTCTCTCTATTTGTCTACTTGTGCAATGTAATATCAACTTCTGCCTTTCTGAAAAAGCATTTGAAATAACCGACACTGATGCCCTAAGAAGTTGTGGGGCTGCTTTTCTCTAGGACAACAAAGTAACCTACTTCTTGAAGCAGCTTAAAAACTACTGCATGATTTGCAATAAATTGGAAAGAACAGACTTGCAGGCAAAATACATAATAAAACATTTGCTGTTTGTTTCTGTGGATTCTGTATAGGAGATCTTTTTGAAAAGGTCATGCGATGCTTAAATTATATATGCAAATTCATGTTTGTTCTGTGTATGCAGAACTACAGTTGGATTAAAAAACAGAACAATAAACACATGCCAATTACCATGCACAGCTTTTGTGACAAACAGTATGTACGAATCACATTCCTCCTGATACCTCCCCCAAGTCTCAGTAATCAGCTCATCATTTCTATAGAGAATGCCTACTTTTATGGATTGCGAATGGAAGAATACAGTCAAAAATGGCTTTTACTTTATCCACAGAATAAGAAATAATTTCAAACTAAGTTTTCATCTTCTTCCAAGGCAATTCACTGATGTTCCTGTGGTTGAGTAACATTTAAAATATGTTGGAATAGAACCAATCAAGACTTAAAATTTGTTAACTAGCTGGAAACTAAGAGTGAATGCATCATTCCTTTTGTTTTTGCACTCAGGTTAAAACAGTTAGAAAGGAAAAATGAAAGGAATTGGTTCATAAGAAAATGCAGCTGTTTCTGGAAATGTATCCTCTTCCTTGAAATACCAAAGAATGTAAAAAAAGCTACATTTCTTGTGTGTAAAGTCTTGTAAAATACATAGGCCATAAAAACAGCTGTTATTTTGCCATGACTGGCAGATATCTGTCAAGGAAATCAAACATCCTTTCAAAGAAAGAGGCAAAGAGCTCCAGACTTAATCTAAATTACTTAGAGAGAACTGAAGCTGACCATACTTGAAATACAATTAGACATGCCATTTTATTTATGGGACTGCTGATTCATTATGGACTACCTAAATTATCTAGAAAGGCCATTTAAATGCACCTTTTATCTGATGAATAATAAATCTTGAAGATTTCTCTATTGGATTGTGACAATATTATATGTTTGGAGTGAATCTTCAGTGTTCTAATCTATTTTGCCTAGTTTTATTCAATTTCCTGATGCATTAAAAAAAAGTCACCAATTAAGGCAAAGCAGCTGGTCATAAACTGATCTCATTTCCATCAGTCACTTTGCTTTGAAAGCTGTCCTCGTGTTTCTCCATGTGTTCTTTTTTTTCCCCTCACACCTGACAAAAAGAATTATTCTTCTTGTTTGAAGAACTTGCTGTAACACTAACGAAAACAGTTTAGTTCAAGAATTAGACATCCTGCCTGTTTTTTTAAACATCATTTGATTATTACCATTGAATTTATATTGNATACCTCCCCCAAGTCTCAGTAATCAGCTCATCATTTCTATAGAGAATGCCTACTTTTATGGGTTGCAAATGGAAGAATACAGTCAAAAATGGCTTTTACTTTATCCACAAAATAAGAAATAATTTCAAACTAAGTTTTCATCTTCTTCCAAGGCAATTCACTGATGTTCCTGTGGTTGAGTAACATTTAAAATATGTTGGAATAGAACCAATCAAGACTTAAAATTTGTTAACTAGCTGGAAACTAAGAGTGAATGCATCATTCCTTTTGTTTTTGCACTCAGGTTAAAACAGTTAGAAAGGAAAAATGAAAGGAATTGGTTCATAAGAAAATGCAGCTGTTTCTGGAAATGTATCCTCTTCCTTGAAATACCAAAGAATGTAAAAAAAGCTACATTTCTTGTGTGTAAAGTCTTGTAAAATACATAGACCATAAAAACAGCTGTTATTTTGCCATGACTGGCAGATATCTGTCAAGGAAATCAAACATCCTTTCAAAGAAAGAGGCAAAGAGCTCCAGACTTAATCTAAATTACTTAGAGAGAACTGAAGCTGACCATACTTGAAATACAATTAGACATGCCATTTTATTTATGGGACTGCTGATTCATTATGGACTACCTAAATTATCTAGAAAGGCCATTTAAATGCACCTTTTATCTGATGAATAATAAATCTTGAAGGTTTCTCTATTGGATTGTGACAATATTATATGTTTGGAGTGAATCTTCAGTGTTCTAATCTATTTTGCCTAGTTTTATTCAATTTCCTGATGCATTAAAAAAAAGTCACCAATTAAGGCAAAGCAGCTGGTCATAAACTGATCTCATTTCCATCAGTCACTTTGCTTTGAAAGCTGTCCTCGTGTTTCTCCATGTGTTCTTTTTTTTCCCCTCACACCTGACAAAAAGAATTATTCTTCTTGTTTGAAGAACTTGCTGTAACACTAACGAAAACAGTTTAGTTCAAGAATTAGACATCCTGCCTGTTTTTTTAAACATCATTTGATTATTACCATTGAATTTATATTGAGAATGAATATTGTCCAAAGATTTCTGATGTTTACATTCCAGTGCTGCAAGCTCTGAATCCCAAGTAGAATAAAAATCGGTAGGTTAAAAGCATACAGAGACACTTTGACATTTCTTCAGTACAGATCTACTTGTATTTGTTTCCAGTCAAGGACTTTTTGCAGGATTTTTGTTTGGTTTGTTTTGTAGATTTTATTAAAAAGCTGTTTCTATTAGTATTTAGAGAATAAATACTAGGTAGTATCGAAAGTCTGACTCAGGACCTCAGAAACTTCTGTTTATTTTTATATGAGGTCTAGGGCCTTACTTAGATGAATTCTGGTGAACAGACTAGGCTTTCACGAATTGTCAAAAGGACATTTCCACATCTGATTACCTTACCTTTAAAATATTTATTGTTTTGAAAATCCTCTCCGTAGAGGTATCAATAGCAAACCCTGTCATTATAAAGGAAATTTCTACTAAATTCTTATGGCCACCAGATACAGCCTTTTGAATTCTCTATTTAATGCAGGTTAATATCCATGTGGGGAAGATACACAGCTCCAGAATAGCATACAGAGTCATATGTAGCACAGCACTGAGAGTAATAACAGCTAAAATTGTGTTTCAAAATCTAAGCTATACAAAGTACAAAGTTATTGAAGCGAAATGAAAGAAGGATGTCACCTTGCTTCCTTTTGACTTGGTTTCACACGGAGCATAGCACCCTTCACCAAATATAACCACTCATCTATAGTAATACAGAAATTATTTGTGATTTCAAGGCCCTAAGCCTCAGAATTTTTCTAGAAGCTTAGGAAGAAAAAATAATACTAATAAAAAAAAGGCTATTTTGTCTATTCAGTTCCTCTTTGTATTTGTTCTAAAACAATTCTGAGGGAATTTGTAAGCTATGGTAATTACTTAACAATAGGAAAGTGTTTCTTTGCAGAACAAGTAAAAAAATTATCTATCATGGGTGATACTGAGCTAAGTTTCAATTAGTTGTAAGAAGATTTCTCAGCACTGATAACAACATTAGATTGTAATACAGAGTCCACCACATGTCAATTCCTCTCAAGTGTCCTCAGGTGCCCCCTTGTCTTGAAGTTTCTTATGAATAATGACTCACTGACAAAGATGTATAGTAAGGAGGAGTAGTAGCCTCTGGCAACAGGTGATGATGGCCTAGCAAGAGCTCAAAACAGATTTCGCAAAACACACTCCATTGAGCATTCAATACAATATATGCAAAAGAACACCAATACAGATTTTTTTTGCGATTCTACATTCTCTAATTCTTTTAAAATTCATGCCAGCAATATTTTGTGTAACATCTTGATTTCTGAAATACCTAGCAGTTACGTGTTCACCCAATTTAAACATGGTTAAAAATTTCAACATATTTGTATGGTTTATTAAGTAACTACAGATATTATCCCACTTGAAAAGTGTTAAAATACATCTCATGGAACTCCTTTTCAACAAAAAATCACTTTGTTACAGAATTTGCTTACAGGGTCAGCATTTACTTCCATCAACATTTTATTTTATGTTCTAATTTCAAATTTTTATGGAGAAGTTTTCCCACTTTCTCCCCCCCATCTACAAATTTCTTTATATGCAATGGCTAACACAGCATAGGTGTCTCCTTTCTTTCTCCATGAATAATTCAACAAGATAGCAGACCAACTCCTGTCCCAAAACTGAAAAGCTGTAACAACAAAGCATTTATATGGTGTTCCACTTTCAAAAAAAGTAGTACATAAGAAATAGATCATTTTAACACCAAACAGGTTTTTCACCTCTACATCTGAGAATGATTAGAGATATTTCTGCTCTAAGCAGTACTTGAATAAAACTAGAACAATCTCAGTGAAGATATAAGAAATACTCTGAAATTGAAACAAGTCACAAAGTTTGGTCCTAATCCTGTTCTATCTTCCACTTGTGCTTACCTTTGCCTAAAGAAGTGGCTATTCCATTCATTAACTGGGATAGAGATTTACTGGGAGAACCAGAGATATCTGAGGACGTCAATGAGTTACTGCTCAGGAGATCAATCTTCCCTGCTTGCTGCCGGAACTTCTCTAGCTCCCTGGACAAGAGGTTGAATTGTTCACTTTGTGTCCGGCATTTTTCCTCTAGCTCTCGAACCTTGGCCTGCACAAGCAAGACAAAACAGACATTTAACTGAGATCAGAGTAAGCTGTAACAGAGACCAATTTTCATTAAGTATCAGGAATCCAGGATAGGCAAACTATATGAGATAAATGCACCCACTGATTTTGTTTATTTTTGTTGTCTCTGGGTTTTTTTTGGTTTTTTTTTTTATCCCCCAAGTTCTCACATTTTGAAGAAAATCTTTTAGTAGCACTTCAATACTGAGGTAAATGTTTAAATCCCAATTTACACAGTAGAAATTTCTCATTGTATTTTTTTGGCAGTACCAAGAACATCACTGCCAAGAACGTCTTCAAACAGAACCTATAGCTCTGTGGCTTTCATATCCTTTCCCAATATTTTTTAAATCTTTGATATTTTTCTAAGGTTTGCCCATCCTCAGCTACTAAGTTGAAGCATCCTGTATTACTAACTAAACATTTATATATTAAAAATCAACAAGAATAGGAAAACACAGTGTTTCATGCAGAATGTAGGACTAGCTACTGGCTGAATTCCCTTTCAAAAATAATGTTCCTTATGGTACGTGCCAAACCACACAGAAGTAATCCAGACACCAATCAAGAGGAGATTGTTTGCAAGCTTGTGAGAAGTACAAAAATATCATTGTGGACAAACACTTCTGTTTTAATTTTGAGGCATCAGGCAGTAACAAAGCATAATTAAGGGAAAGTTTCTATGCTGATGTGAAATTTGCCTACATACTGTCTAAGAAATCTTGACATGGAAACAATGGATGGGTTAAGTGGAAGGAACAGTTCCTTGGCTGAGAGGAACAACAAAAGACATGGGAATTCAGGATTTCTTCTACAGATTTAATTCTAAGAAAACGTAAGAGTAGCAAAGTGAGTAAAACACAAAAATACCTTATATTTCATCCAAAGCTGTATGCTTACTGCACCAACTGAATTAAGAGTATATTAAAGTTTTTAATGCAGTGCATTTAAATTGCTATCTGTTTCTATAAGCAGCCTGCATATCTGCTTGCATACACTACCAAGCTTTCCTGAAGAACTAAAACTCTCAACAAGATTGCCCAGACAAGAAATAGGATATTAGTTAACATCTGCTGAGAAACTGAAAAATGAGCAAAATTCTGGAGAATGTCATTTGTGAGGTCTCATTTTCTTGTAGGGGAAAACATTTGGTCTGTACCCTGGGAACATGCCAGAGGAAGACTGCTGTTGGGACACAGGGAGCACTCGTGTCTTATGTGCTGTGACCCAAACACTGCAAGCAGACACAGTTCAAATGAGGCAGTAACAGGCTCCTTAAGTGGAAAGCTGATGCATTATATCCTGATCTTCTGCTTCATGATGAACAAATATCACTTTCCTTCATTAAAATCCCCTTTACAGCATAAGCCTAGTTAAAAAGTGCTGCTAACAAAGGAAGGCTGGATATCTATAAGATTCATTCAACTGTACTGAAAATTTCTTATTCTTGAGAGAGGAAGATTTTCTCAGCTAAATGCACATACTACATAGGAATAAAACTACATATATTACATAGCACCAATACAAGGATCTTAACTAAAGATAAACAAAACGTTCATTATAGCCCATGAAAGAACACAAAAGCTCAAGTTTCTCACTGAAGATCGTGCTATGGCTTGTCCCTTTTTTGTAACAAATGGATTTTTACAGCTACATGAATTGTGAGGATGCCATTTCATAACAACACAAATTAATTTAATTCTGCTAAAGAAGTCTCGGTGTATCTGACTGATTATGAAACAGAATACAATATAAAGAGACATTGTGGAAGTCTGACAAATATGAAATGCTTTGTTTGATTTTATCTTTTCACTGTGGTTTTCAGCAACTGAAACATGAGCCTTTGCTACTTGTTGCTTTGTCACATGAGTAAGACATCTATGCTAAGTTTTAAAAGAACATAGCAGTAAAATGCTTTGGGTTTATAGATCCTCCTCTTCCCAATGAGAAGTTTTAGAACGAGCTACTCAGTTCCCTAAGACACATACTGACCTTTCCGCATACAATTGCAGAAACACAAGCATAACATTAAAAAGAAAAAAAACCAACAACAAGTTCCTAAGGCTGTCATAAAAGCATATTTTTGGAAAAGGAAGGAAGGAGGGAAGGAGGGAAGGAGGGAAGGANTAGTACTATATATTATTTCAGAGATTATTTGCATCTCAGTATTTGCCTTCTTCAGCTTCTCTTTTTAATCAAAGTCAAGAGAAGCAAGCACAAGGTTGGTATTGTATAAAGTAAAATTGTCTTAAGATCCACAACAGTACTAACAGGAGACAGCCCTGTATCCATTTTTCTTTCTCAACTCCAGTGATGTGTTTGGTTCATTGCTAATTAGCCTGACTCACTCTCCTGTAAAAAAGCCACGTGCTCATATTTCACTGCAGAATGAAGCATGTGCTCACATTCTCAGAACAATTTAACTTTTATTATTTAACATGCCCCTGCCTGTAAAATCTACCTTAACACACGAATGTGTACAGTGTACCCAACCTAGTTAACATTGAACCTATCTATAGCAGTCTCTGTATGAAAAGATACACTTGACTGCTGACCCTATTGAATGTGCTTCTCTTAGGACTTGGAAAGTTTGTCATAAAATACACAGTGAGAAACAGCATCATATAAAACAAAGTAGACTTCATCTATTACAAGACAGATATTGTTTGCACGAGACAGTTAAGATGATGACTAGCTTTCTAGAGGACAGTTTGAATTCAGACTAGTAATTCATTTCATAGATTAATTGTTTTCGTAGGAGCATTAGCTTTCAGTAAGGGGCTCTATAAATCAACCCAAGACGAAAACATAACATAAAACTACCTTTGTACAAATAATGAAACAATCTGAATTCAAACAAAATCCACAGTCTGAAAGCTACTGACTAGAATAAACTATCAAACCATTCTTAGTGGGCATGCTCATATGAAGTTTACATTCAGAAACAGTACCTTATTCCTCATTAAAACATATATTTGAAGAAAAAAAGATCAATCTGATTTTGATGATTTGGAATCAGGCTAATCAATGCCAAGCATGCTTGCATAACAATGGTTTTAGCACATGTCCCATGCAAGGTTAGACAGGATTATTTTATTTGTTTTAAGGGGAAAGGTGCAGGATTCAGCACAGGGACTGGAGAACATATGCCCTAAAATACCTGCATGCTGTCCAGGGTGTTCTGGATGAAGGGCAAAGCAATAAATTCCAAACAAGACACAGTAAACAAAGATATACGAAATAAAGAAATAAAGACAGTTTTGAACACTTTTGTTTTAGCATTTCAAAGTAAAATACATTGAAACAGTTAACAGGTATAAAAACAAAACATGCATTAACAAAAATCACTATAGAAGGTTTCAGAAATCAGTATCACAGCTGATCTTGAATTGCAAAAGGCAGATTAAATAAACAAAATCAATGAGTCTAAGGCAACAAAAAGCAAAAGCTAAAGAAACCTTGATGGAGTTACACAAATCAGAGTTTGCAAACAAATCAGCTAAACAGGAATTTTGTTTAGCTTGAGGGAGATAAAGAATCACTTGCTTCCTTTGTTTCTACTTGTATTTTCCTGCATCATATACTTTCCACCACGCATCAAATTATTATCTTTTATTCTTAAAAGCAAAAATTTAATATATGTGATAAGAATGAAAGCATATGAATAAAACCTTACTGTGGACATACAACTTTAAGTAACTAAACCTTTTTTTAAGAGATTATCAGTGTATCAGAAAGAGCACCTCCAATCAGTGTATGACCAGTAAGTACAGAGGCAGAATAACTGCCATGAGAACAAAAAACCACTGAAAACAGCTTACTAAGTGAAATACTGACAAATGTATTTGCTATATGTGATCTGTGGTATTGTATGTTCTTTAGATTTGTAAGTTATGTTAAGAATTAACATGCATTTAATGCCTTTTCCACACGCAGAAAAACTAGTTTGCTAGTTATTGTAAAAAAAACGACAACAACTACTGTGTGTGAAAAAAGTGAAGAAAGAATAAAAGGCAATCTGGATGTAAAGCATGCTATTTACTTCTGTATCCGTACTTCCTGATGCTTCACTTTATCCAAGTTCATCAGCTGATATAACTGGCACTTAAAATTCTGTTGAGTCTAGCTGGGAAAATCTAGAACCTTTTTGCTGGAGTTCTGATTTCAATAGTATGTTTTTGTCACTTGTGCTATCTTATGCAACATCATGGGACATCAAAACAGCTGCCTGGGAAGGGAATACAAGGGTTGCTACGGTTTGCATACACCATTTCACCACATCTGTATGTATCCACTATAAAAGTGCCATTACTTTAAAAGTCCCAGTTTAAAAACTGTAAAAATTTCACTCTGTTTGAAGAGAAATAAGTTTTGCAAACCTTGCCCTACTGTAACTAAAACTGACAGCAAAGTTCATAGTTTTTGAATGGGAGTAAGAAATTGCTCCTATTCTTCATGTCGTTTCTATGCAAGAAACAACTAGTTCTGCACCCTGAGGCACAGTGGACTAGGTTACTAGATATTTCCTTAGGATAAGCTTTCAGAAAGTGCTCCACACCAAGACAGCAATTTATATGAGAGATTCCAAGTGAAAGTACTAAGGTTTTAATGCATCCTTATGGATAATGTTGCTTTACTATATGCAGGTATTTAGTGCTTTAAAAATCACTAAAGCCTATCACCTAAATAATCTCTCAAAACTTAATTTATTTAACAGTGTTTGCTTAATAAGCGCAAATTCCAAAAAGACACTTCAGCATAGTTGGGAAATGTTAAGAAAGGCCACTGCAGGTGACACACAGCAATAGGATTAGAGGCAGGATTAAAGAATTAAATCTTTCAAAAGTGATGATGCTGTTATCACCTTCAGAATAAAATCTCCATAACCACAAGTAATACAAAGGGTATCTTCTTACCTCTAGCAACTGAACTGCTCCTTCATGCTCCTTCTTAGCTTCAACCTGAGCCTTATTTATATAAATAAATAAAAACAAAGGAAAAATGAGCAGAAAATCAATTAGTCATGCTGTATACAGTATGTTCTAACTACATGAAGTAGCATACCATACACTCAAATCCAAAGCTATTTAGTCTTGAATGGCTCAGGCAATCCACTACAGCACTTTGGTTCTAAGCCATCAAAATATCTGCCTTATTTTTGGAGACAGAATCTCAGTGAATTTTATCAGTATTTATTTGGCCCAAGACAAGCATGCTTAACACGCTGCACAAACACATCACAATTATCTCTGAAACCCTCTAAAATAAAAATGAAAGATGAACTGTTTCAGTAAATTCTGTTTTTGAGGAAATTCAGGGAGTAGAATCTATTTTATTTGCCACAAGAAGGTGAAATGAAAATTAAACTTATTCTTTGCATTCAGCAACATCTCAAAAAACATTTTAAGACGACCATAAGAAAGGTTGTCCATAAATGGGAGTACAACATTTAGATTTCAGTCAACTGTCCCACAGAAGAAAAGAGGGAGTCAGTGATAGCAGGGAGGTGTTGTTTTAAGGAGCTCAGAAATGAAAACAAAATTTGATCATGAAAAGTTTAAGCCTAAAAAATACAAAAAGGCAGCACTCAATAACTTTTTATTGCCCTCGCTTTATTTCCATTTAAATATTCATTATCTTCTTTATTGAAACTTGACCAAGATGAGCAAAATTCTTTATTAATCCTTGTAAAGGATGATGGCAGTGCAATGCAGAGTTTACCTGTTAGCTTCTCACTGCTGTATCTCAAAGACCACATTCAGAACATTTCTTAGCAGAAAAATGTCTTCAAAAACTTCGTTTTAGCAGAGGGCAATGCCTCACAAACTTTCTAGATTAATCGCCCAGAACAGTGAAGGACACTTTTACAACTATAACAACTTAATCATCCTCATGCACAAGGGCCATCATGCTCACCTGCTGGCTGCAATAGAAGCTGGTCAGGTCATAGAGTTACAACAAAAACACATATTCAAACTATACTTCACTGTCATGCGTTGCAATAAAACCCGTTTTGGCTCTGCAAGCACATTCGTACTTCTGTACTACAGAGATGAGCCTTATTGCTAGCACCTGATAAAATAATGGCTCAAGGAGCATTAGTGAGCCTATGATAGCAGGTAATAGAAAGCCTGGTGTTATCCATCATTACAAGTTTAATAAAATCTGCCCAGAATATGAGTTCTTGATATATGGTTAGGAAAGCGGTGTCGACAGCTCTCTCTCTTTTTCATCGAACTGTCTTATATTAAGGTTTCTTGGAGAGGAAGACCATCTGATTCCCCACCAAGACAATGCTTGGATCAACAATATTATGTGCTCCCTTTTAGGCTGATAATCTGAAGGAGTTTGTTCACACATTAAAAAGAATGAATTTTTATCTATAATATCAAAATGTGATTGCATATGCATCAGGCTGTACTAGTAACCTGCATTTATTTGAAATCTAAAATTCTGTGATTCAACCCATCATGGCACTGACACAGTGGAAGAGAATTTGAACATGGAAAGACTGAAAACAACAAAAACATGCACAATACACACAAAAAATACCCACCAGAAAAAAAAAAAAAGAACAAAATTCAAAAACACCACCACCACCACCACCACCAAAAAAAACCCTACTCCGATTACCCCCCGCAACCCTTTCTTCATTTTGAGAAAAATATCTAGCATGAGTATCACAAACAGATTTTCCCAAGGGGTTTGATAGGTAGGATGTTTGATACAGTTGCCACAGATTGTTATCATGAAAGGCAGTAATAATTTAAAAAGACATAATAGCAACCTAATCGCATGAAGAATTCAGACATTTCAGTCTCAAAATGAGTGTGCAGAGACCTAGCATGAATGTTCCAGGCTAGTGAAATCAGCAAGAAGGATGAATCATCTCTTAAACCTCTCTATGTATTGCATATATGAACTTTTACAATGTATTTTAGTAAGAAATTCTAAACTATAAGTCTAAGGACACTTAGAGGTAAATGATTATTAGGGAATTATTTAACCTATATTATCTTACGTTCCATACTAATGAAGAACCACTGAAGAAGAATTTAACCACTGCTTACAGATGCTGATCTAGTTGCATTCAGCAAAATGACAAATAAATTGCAGCCCTGTTAGTGATTTAAAAAATCGACTGCGTTAAAGCTTAGCAAACATAACAGGAGAAACAGTATGAGGGATATTTAACCTTTGGGGCCAATCTGTAACGTAACAAAAAGACCCTTGTAAGACAGATTTATTCCTAGAATGTTGGAAGATAACAGTAAGAGGAAAAAGTTGAACATTTCTTTAATTTCTTTGCTCTAACAAGAAATTTCAGTTCAAAATTTATGTTGAGGTTCAAATAATGGCAGTTGAATGTGACTAAATCTGACATGTTGAAATATGGTTAATAGATAAAATACAAAAGACCAAAACAAAATTGACTGGAAGATTTTGGACAAATGAAACATTCTATTGGAAGCAAAACTGTAGCTACATTTTTTTATTCTGCTGACAAAGTCTGTCCATGTCAACCCTTATTCCGATTACCACTGGCATTATTGTTTCTCTTTTTTGATCTACTCCAGCAACTGGAAACATCAATATTAGGATAGAGACAAACACAGCTTCAAGTGACTTTGGTAGAAGTGGAACTCCATACCATGTTTTTATATATTATAGTGAATACTGAGAAGACACACTGTGATAAAATGTCTGTTTGCGAATTAAAGAACAAGCGTAACAATGAGGTACTTAAACATCCATTTAGTTCATGATAAAAGATCAACTGTAACACGCAAGGACCCTGACTTCAATCTAATATAGCCGAGGAAAGCAGTGTGACTCACCAGTGACTAGAAGAGGAAGCCAAAGAAATCTTAAGACAAGTGTCAGTGAGAATGTTTAACTGCTCCAGTTAATCAAACTGACAAGGGAATGGTAGATTCTCTGCATTTCAACTACCACAAAATTAAGGCTGGCTTCTTTCCTGGCACTTAAGGAGTACAAAAACATTCCCAAGCCTGAAATAAAGGCAAGCAAGATGGGCTGGGATTTTGGGGTGAAAATACGAACTAGTTATGTATGTGATTTTATTATCTTTAAACCAAGAGATTGTTGTGACAAGTCTTTGTCACTGCAATTTGCTGTTAAATCATACTTCCATTTTCTTCACTTACCTTCTGCAGGAGTTCAATTTCCTGCTGTTTGGCGTTAAGAACAGCCAAGGCTTGCTCATGCTCCAACTCCAGCTGTTGCCGCCGTTCAGCAGCCTCTCGCATATGCTGTTTCAAAGAAAGGAAGACGAAACTATCAGGAGATTCAACATATCTTAGTCAAACACACTGCCATCCCCAGGAATGCAGATGGTCATCTCAACATAGAAACTTTCTGGTATCACTTTCAGACAAAAGGGAATCTGAACAAGACTTTAATTTGGTCAGTACCTAGATGAATATTGTCGGTGCAAATTCACATATTCTGACAGCAATCTCTTTTAGGAGATATGACTGTCACTGCCAGCAATGTGGCCTCTGTGATGTCTAAGTGAATAGAAGCCTTTTCATCCATCAGTTACATTTTTATATGTCACATTCTAACCTAAGTTAAGCTTGGAAAAAAATCAGTATGACAATTCCCTAAATGCCTCATTATCTATAGTTTGTTTTTCTCTTCCAAATGATGACTACCCCAAAAACAGCTTACTTTTGCTAATCTCTGCACATTAATTATAGTAAATAACACCGAGCAAAACAAAATCAGTTAGATGTAGCTGGTGCTTAAAAACAGTTTTAAGAACAGTTACTACTAATAATTCAAAGCAGTATGAGACACAGTTCCTGGGAAGCTGAACAATGTCAAGATACCTTTTGTAGATAGAAATCTTTTTCATTACAGGTTAATATCATTCTCTCTATAGCACTGTAACTTTCAAACACCCTGTTTAATAAATGGGAGTTAAGAAAGATTGCTAGATTCTGATATCTTTTCTGTCAAAATGGGTATTACAGATTTTTATTTTCTAAATTACATAGGCTAACACTCTGTTCTGAGACACAACGCCTTATCTGCAGGACCACAAGTTATTACACAGTACCTATTAGGAATATGCACTTAGAAACAGAAATATATGGTGGCAGTTGTCAAGAAGAGGTCAAAATACTTCTTATTGTGTACCAGAGAAAACTGTATCCAGCATATTGCTAACTTTTTAGGAGCTGTTAATTCTCTGCTACGTGTAACTAAAACACAAAGGACAGCACAGTGAGGCTGTAAACATTTCTGAACAGCACATATTATTTAGTTTACTTAATAATAACCAAAAATAGTGGTTCAATTCTTTTCTCAACTAAATGAACGTAGCCTGTTTTGCTAACTAGCACTACTTATGATTTAAATTACCATGAAGCTACATTTACTGAGATCAGCAGCTTCCACTAAATCTCATGTAAAACTTGACACTGATGTGAGTCACTCAAGAACTGATGAGGCAATCAAGAAATTTTCCCACTGCTAGTCTATGAAAGCCCTAAATATCAAATAGGTCTCAATTCAAGACTTAGTAGTGGGATTTGGTACAGTATGTTTCAATATTTTTAAATTCTTACTGTTTTTACAAAAGCTACTAAAGAACATTTCTAAACCATTGGAAAGATCAGATAAACAATTAATGCAGTGACCACACAGCAAATGTATAAAATGTAATGAAGAAATAGATTGTGATACACAATCTATGATTCCCTCCCACTTTTAATTTCACAGTTTCCTAGTGTAAGTGTGCAATGATCTATAGTTCACAGACTTTAAGGCCATTTGGTCAACTACAATAACCCCAAAGTCTCTCACAGTGCTTTAGTACTGCTGTTGTCTAGTTAGTACTTAAAGCAGCAAAGATCTCTTCACCCCCAGCACCTGTCCCTTCCCTGGCACAGCAATTAAATCTCCCCCAAACCAGAAGACATCCTGTTTTCTCCCACTCTGATCAGAAATTGGTTCTGTCTGCAATCTATTTTGCACTTCCTATCTGCACATCAGTGGGTGTCATTTCCAATTCCAAGCCTACAGGGAATAGGTTAGGGAGGTGGAAGAGGATTGCAACGACCATTAGAATATCAGCAAGGAGGAAATTCTGAGCTGCTGAATTCTTTCTCCTTCCTCCTTAAGGACTGGTTTGCATGATCACATTGCCATCAGCTTGTGTAGGTGGTGGCAATCCATCCGCCCTTGTAATTGATAACGTGTGGAACTTTCTAAATATGTAAATTTGCACTTCCCTTTTTGCACCCTTTCTAGGAGTCGTGATAATGTTATTCTAACATCAGGAAACAAATCCATATCTAGAGGAACACAGAAAAATACAGTAAGGTCTTCATATTTCAAAACAACTGGTAAATAATCCTCTGTCCTTCAAAGAAATGGAGAAGGAACCTCTTCAGTGAATGTTTCAGATCAGACAGGAATCCTGCTATGCTGCAGAGAATGAATTGATGACATCACAGATATTTCAGTTTTCATTAAAACTGTTGTGCTAGACATTTGTCTAGTATAAAACATTTCTGAAATGGCTATTAAGGGCCCCACTAAAACAGTTCATGTTTTTCCAGTTTCTTTATGGGATGTGACAATGAATAGCCCCTACTAGCTCCAGCCCACTCACTTCTTACACTGTACTACCTACAGCTGCAACCAAAACAAAACACTTAATTATACCTTACAGCAGAGATTTTTACACTTTCAAAATGTGCAACTAACCAAAGTAAAAACAAGCTCAGATGGCTTTAAAGTACCAGAGTTTTGTTCTGAAGCAGAACTCATACATGATGCTGAATGGGGAGCAAATTTAACTTTCACCCAAGTACTATTCTGCTCAAAGGACTTATCATCTGTGCTTGCAGATGGGTGGGTACAATTACAGTGACATGAAAGGGAAAAGCTGGCTGAACACATCAGAAAATCAGAACTCTTCTGTGTGAGAGGCACAGAAGATTCCCATAAGTTAGCTAATTCAACAGTTTTTCATCTTTCCTTTTCAGCCTTGTTGATATACCCTGAAATAATAGAAAGTATAACTATATTTTATTTATGTCAGAGAAACTAGGCTAAGTATTTCTCAAAGATTTCCAGTAGTTGGAAAGCTGCAAAGCATTTTTTAAACCACAAATTTCCAGAGCATATGAGGACACACATGAAATACACAATTAACTGCACCTGTCTGGGCATGCTTTAAGGAGAAGATTTAGGATTTTAAGTCTGTTTGAGGTACTCTGCCAGCTCAGAAAGGCTGTACTCTGTGGCAAGAACTCCACATCACTGACACAGAGATAAAATAAAACCACCAAAGTTCTCTCTCGCCCAAACAGCTTACAACTAAAATACACAAGAAATATCCTGTGGATAAGGACAAGTAAGTAGGATGCAGAAGAAGAACAAATAAAACCACAGCAGTGTGGAATACAACAACAGAAGTAAATCAGAGTTAAAAACCAGTACTATTTAACATGAAAAGCATGAGTCTCTAAACGCACTGGACAGTGTTCTGTTTCTGTGAAGGAAAATATTTGAATGAGTTTTTAAGCACAACAATGAAATTTACAAGATGCTTCTCCTGCATGCATTATAAGTTTTATTTCAGCATAAGTGAAACAGATTTAATCAAATAACCAGGTTCGGCTGTTCAACAGAAGAAATCTGTGGGAATCATTAAGCCAAGTGTTAGTAGGTATCCTAATTAAAAAGTGCACAAATGAATATCTTCCATTGCAGCCATAAAACAAAGTATGTTCTTTGACTTGTTTTAAGTAAAACACAGCTTGCCATTAGTCTAAATGAGTTTCAAGTGTTTAAAAACACACAAACTTAGCAAAATCAGTATCTGAATAAGACATCGACAAAAATAGGGGTTTGTCCTCTCAAGAAATTTTTTTTGCAGCTCAGACAATGGCAATCTGTATTTTGATTTGATGAAACTAAAATTAATGCTGATTTATTAGAGAAAACTTTATGCTGTTTTGTGAGCCCTGAATTCACAGCTCATTTCTGTTTAATTGTTTTTTCCTCTTCTCTTTTTACTATGTACTTCGGAAAGAAGTGTTTCTGCAGCTATCAAACTGGAATCCTACTATTATTACACAGATATTCCAAACACGGTGTATCTATCCAATGTGCTTAGAGGCATTTGCCCTAGCCTATGTAGGTACAGCACACAGCTCATGTTAAAACAGGACTGTCGATTTTGAATTCCCCAGAAAAAAAAAAGGATGGTAACAGCAGGAAAGGTAAATTATCCTCCAGTGCTAGAGAAAACTTCCTGCTTGTTCCTGGGGAAAGTCATGTTAGTCTAAAGAGACAAACCAGTGTATTTTTTTCCCTCTCAAGTATGCAATTTAATTTTTCCCAGTACATCTATTTTTTACTGGCACTCTACCCCAGCATCTCACATAGTTCTCTATAAGAACCAGGCAAAGAGAAGCAGGGCAGCATCTTCAAATACACACAGACCTCTACTGAAGAATGCATTTGTGAATCAAAACACATTTTTGAACTTCACTGTGTTGAAAAGGAAGGAGCAAATTGATGATGTGCCAGCAACTGAGTATCTAAGAAAACAATTGTGGCTAGACACCAACACGCTATGCTTCTCTAAAAGCATGTTAAAAAAAAAAAAAAAAGGGGGAATGTACCAGGAACTTTAATTCTTTCCAATTAATACCTCTCTCATAAGACTACTAGGTTTTTCAACACTCTTCTAACAATGGGATGAATTCTGCACAGGAAATACACTTGGTACCAACAGGTTGCTTCACAGGATCACAATATAGTTTTGCATCAAGATAAATGGGCTCGAAAAGCCCTCTTTAAAGCAAAATATCCTGGAAGTTGTTTGTATTTCCTTCATCAGCACAGTCTCCTCCCATCCTTTTCTTCTCATCTTGATTTACATACAGTAATCATACAGTAAAATCTACACCTCTTTTCTTAAAAAGCATCAGATGAAGATGTCTCTTCTCCTAATAGTTTGAGGTCCTTTGTTCTACTGTATTTCATAGTTTTTGCTACAATTAATAAGGGTATTCAGGCACCTGATTTGCAAAGCACTTATGCTTATATGACTCATTAAATTAATATGAGGAATATTAAACTACCTATACAAATATTGCAATGCTGGCCTTTACAGTGTTATACATACCTTTAGGACCTGCTCTAAGTTCTCCAGCTTGGCTTGGAGCTGGTGTTTTCCCTTTATGGCCAAATCTCGTTCTTTGGTTACTCTGATAAGGGTTTCTCTAAGATGGTCATAGTCTGACTTCACCTAGAACAATAAATACATGATTAATTCTTGTATACTTTTGAATATTTGACAAAACATTTCTGTATATTAAAATGAGAAATAAATTCAAAGAAAAAATGTAAAAGGTAGACGGATAGGAATGTTCTGTGGGCAAATTGTGTGCAGCCCTAATAGGTTTATGTAGAAAACATGCAGATCTAAAATCTGGCAACCAAATTGTGGCTATGCATAAAGATATCAAGTTAAATAAATATATGCATTATAAGATACAAACAATAGATGACAATCAAAACAATTCCTACATAAAAAGGGACAGAGCATTCGGTGCATACTGAAATATAACTCATACATTTCAGTTCTCCCGGACTATTCTTTAGTTTAAATTGACACCAAGATAAAATCAAATACAGGGCAGTACATGGTCAGCCTGTGATAATATTTTAAAGCAGTATCTCTACAAAACTGCAGATTTTTAAAGGATCAGATACTCACCAAATAGGACTTGTTTTCCTATTTAATTTATTTAGGTGCTATCTTAACTATTTCAAAATTATTTAGGTGCTATATTAGCTATTTAAAATGACTACCTCCTTGTTTACAGGATTTTACAAATCACCAACAATATCAACTATTGCATAAAAACATTAAGAAAATATAACACCACCACGGAAAAGGCCTTTCAAGAATTCACAACAGATGAGAGTCTGATTTACAGAAAATAACATAAGCATTTGAAGAGTTTATATGACATACTGACGTTTAACACTAGGATTCTTACGTAGCTCATATCATATCAAGAAGAGCAATTTTATGTTAAAATTGAAAAGTCATCCACAATAAGCAGCTTCATATAGTGTTCACATTCTATTTCATAAATGCTGCTCTTCCCTTATCTGAAATGCTAAAAGGGGGTAAGAAAGGAAAAGAAAGAGACAAAATATTTTCATGGAGCTCTGTTCCAAGAAGCACCTGTTTTGCTTTGTTAACTGCAACACAAAGTGAAGAAGCATGAACAATGCCTGCAGGATTACTGAATAAGGACAGGCAAAGCAGTATGAAGAATTGGGATAATGCTTAGGCTTGCTTTAATCTAGGTGCAGCTCAATGTTATTTCTAGTTTCAGTTAGGAGAAGTGACAAGTTCTATTTACAATTTAATTACTGTAATTTCATTTTCTTAAAGAACCAAAGGCATTATGCAATCTCTGACATGGATCTCTCTGAGATGTTTTCTGAAGCGATGTTTTGGAAACTGATTCAGTCTATTTGCCTCCTGGCTACAGTTTGTTAATTTGCAAATTTCACCATGGACCAAACAATCTAAATGGTTGCAGCCAGACCTCATATTTGTCTTTGTATGAGGGCTCTTTAGAGTGCAGTGGACTAGAAAAAAAGAAAGAAGAAAATGAAACAAATCATGTTTTCCACGAGAATTGGTGCAATTATCGTCAAACTTGGGATTGTTTTGGTTTTTTTCTCCATGCACAGATTTTTTTTCCCTCTTCCCTCATTTCTTTATAACTAAGGAAACTATTAAACAACAAATTTTCATACTCCATTACTTCCTGCATCCTTCATATTGTATTTCATTGCTCAGATCACTCAGTGTACATTGTTGAAGAATAATGGAGTGGAAAAAAGAAGCAATGAAGAGTCACCACAGATGCAAGTTTGTTGCCATCTGATTCTCAGTTAATTTACTGACAATTAACGAAGTACGTTTTTCTTTTTTCTTTTTTTTTTTTTTGGAAAAGCTTCCAGAAAATTTTACTCAGGCTTTAATTTTCTTTGCCTCTGAAATACTTGATCCTGGCTACCTTTGTAAAGAGAGTTCTAAAATTTAACAGTCACTGCAGTCTTAATAATTTTGGGGAGCAGGTAAGCATGGCAGCTTTCTGACGTACATTTTCCCTTTTGGCAGTGAAGGGTCTATAGGAACAAACAGTACCTGCCAGGTTGCTAATGCAATTTGGGAAGGAAATGAATCAGGAAGAGATAGAACTGCAGATATTTTACACATCTCAGGATTTTTGTTCAGGATCAAATAGCACATACTCAGATTAATTAAAATTTAAGATCACTGAAGTGATAATCCCATTCTCTACTTTCAACAGACCAGTCTTCTAACAATGTTCCATATAAATTTTAATTTCCTAGCTCAGAAATAACACAACTAATTCAACCAGTTGCCTTCAGAGAATTTATTTGTTACTTCTAGCAACACTAACAGTTCTAATATTTCTGCAGGGTCTTATAGCCAGGACTTCTTCCTTCTGAATATCATATGTCAAAGAGCAGCGAGATAAATGTATATAGATAGCATAAAACAGCATAAAACTTAATCAGTCTTTTTGTTTGTTTCCTTTTGTTTGGACAAAACTCGTTAAGTGCAACTGCAATGCTCTCTGCAAGCAGGCTGGGTAAGAACATACAGTATATGCAGGAACTTGAATTACACAGAGCACATCGAAACATCAGTGTTCCCAGTTGACCTAAATTGAGTGCCATTATAAACAGTTCTAATTTCATGACAGAAACATAGGGAACATTTCGATCTGTGATGTTTCTCTGTTCAGTGCATCAACAAATTTATTTTTCATCCCACAACTTCCCACTTAGAAGTGTCTTCATTTGAGTCAGTTATGAAGGCCAGAATACTGCTGAAGTATATTTCACTTTCTGAACTCTTAAATGCAGGAACTTCTTACAGAGACCAGCAAAATAAAATGCTGGTTTATTTTGTTATATCAGCAAAACTCAGACAGTCAATTGGTGGAAGAATTTCTTCCTGAGAGAAATGATAGCTCTCTTTCACTGACATGCTCAGGCTGAAAAATGTTTTCTGCCACTCACAGTTTACTGTGTCGTACATAAATCACAACTGCTGAGCTCTGACTATTGTGCCTGAATACAGAAATGCACCGTTTGTCCTAACTCCAGACTTTTTAATATGTTAACTTTTCACACCACTGATATTGTTTTGAAAAACTGATTCAGAGTCTCCCAATAAAATTGCATGATATCAGGTATCATAGAAATAGATTCCAAACAGATAACGTCTTGTCTCTTTTTATATAACCCATAAATATTCTGTTGAACAGAGAAACAAGTCAAAGCCTAGTGTCACAGCACTTCTAGGGTTGCAAACCTTTTCACAAGTACTCTGCTCCAGAAACACGACTTTATTCCTCTTATGCAGAGTAACAACACAGAACTGCATAAATTAAGTAAAATTTTGTTCTTATTTGGTGCATTAAAAAGTAGCACAGCTCATACTTGCTCCTTTCTACAGCTGAATTTCAACAATTACATTATGCATTAATGAGCAGTTGTTTTACCTATACTGCACAGCAGAATGCATAAACATTCTCCCAGCTCCAATTGCTAGGATAAAGTTGGCCTGTTTTTCAGGTCAGCTCTCATGGGGGAAAAGAACAAACCAGGTTTTTCCCTTCAGGGCTGAGCCCTAACTCAGAATCAGAATTCTGCACTAGTCTCAACATTCATGTGCATTTATTTTCACACTTTCTTAAAAGTAAAAAGTAATCTAAACTGTACAATCTATCCTCATTTTCATTTTATGTATGGGGGAAGGGGAAGAAAAAAAAAATGAAGAAAAAACAGCAATTCCCTAGAAAACTTGTTAGACAAGCAGGTTTGTTAACACCTGAGGTATGCTGCAAAATTCCTCATACCTTGCATAATTTTAAAACTGTTGAAAGTGAGAGGGCATACTTAAAGGAAGTCTTTGATCCTGCAGAGGCTGAGATATAAAAACCAGCAGCACGGACACACTGAATTTTTGTAATGTGCCCTCCACAGCATTTTACAAACATCCATAGTATTATAAATCCCAACACTGTAATGGTGAAAGGTGATTTTATTAAGTTAGTGGTTAATGTGACTGAGGTTGATATTGCACCTTTATACTTCAAATTGTTTTTACTAAGTTTTCTAGCGTGTCTCAAGCTCCTCACTTTAGTAAGATACAAATGTTACCCATAATAAAGTATTATTAACCACGTAAGTCATCACTTTCTGATAGTGAGAGCTAATCTTCTTAGTGTCACCGGTGTACTAAGCCTTCACTGCATTAATGTTGCATGCTATTTCTACGTCAGCTAGAATATAAAACTGCCTATGGAAGTCTTTATGTGCCTTGTGAACCAAACAGTGAAGGTGATAATATAAACAACAATAAAAAGAAGAGAAAAACATTAAAGGCATGACAAAATCCCAGACAGACAAATGGACTAATAAAATTGAGAAACACCGTGATCCATATCTTCCTTCCGATATAATACACTGTCATGCTGCTTTGGTATATCAAAATAATTTATATCCTCACCTACTAAAAATTTCCAGTCTGCTCTGACACCGGGTGCTACATAGAAAATTTAGAGTACATGCATAGCCACCTCTGACTATTTTTCTTTGTCTTAGGACTAAGTCAGACCTCCTTTGGAAATACAGCACTAGGCTGCTCTGTGACACATACACGTCAGAGATATCAAGGCATGCAGCTACCACTGTTTTGCAAGGTTTGGGGTGGGCTTTCATCAGAGCCTGTATGAGTTACAGCTCTTCTGATGTGAATGAGGTTGCTGAGCAACTCACTTAAGCCCTGTAGAAATCCCAGATTGGAGTTTTATTTTTAGCTAAATGTAGCCTTGTAAAGTGGCTGGTTCATGATGTTTCTTCCTCTGAATGCATATGTGATGAGGTAAGGCACATCAGCCCATGTTACTTAAGCCATGCAGAATTTGCCACAGATAAAATCACTGTAGTCAGGAAGACATCTTTTGTGCTGAAACAGGCAACAAAACAAAACAAAAAAGCTTAATATCAAAACAGGACCTAGAATAGCTGAGACGTGGACTTATGCCATATGTCATGCTACAGGGGAAATAACAGCTGATAAACAGAATTTGCAAAATTTACTGCTGGACAATGACATTTCAACATTTTATTCAGAAACGAAAAAAAGTACAAAGGAAAAATGCAGAAGGGAAGGAAAATACACTGCTAGTGAGTAATCCTTCCTGTCATCATCATTTGGAAAAATTAAAGATGTGTTTTCAATCAAGTCTCATGAAAATTACTGAAAAAATCATCTTTTTTCCAAAGCCTAATCCCGATTTACAATGTTAAGAAAAGATGCATCAGGAATAATGCATCTCTGTACCAATACCAGCGTTCCTTTTTCACTTAAAATAGCCTTTGTTTGTAAAATACATATGTAACTTATTTTTAATTAAGATATTTTGTGTTTGCTAAGAGGACATAAAAATCAGAGGTGACTACAAAATCCATTTTTATCCGTTTTTCAGACTGATTACTGTAACAAATTGATGTATGAGTTCTGTGCTTATTATTGGTACCTGGTCATATTGCAGGGCTTTGTGTGACACATTTGCATACTGAAGACTCAGGCGATTCTTTTCTTGCACAGCATCCTTCAGTTCATTTTTCTGAAACACAAGAGAAGAGTGTGTGTTATAACCATTTATCTCCATTACAGTACATCCTATTAAGTTCTTAAGGAAGCAATGTTTTTGCACTATTTGGTATTAACATACCATTAAGAGTAGTACCAGGCATAAAGCCAAAGGCACTGAAGGTGCAGAAGCAGAAGATTAGCTTGCAATTACAGTTGGCTCTGTCATAAAACCACATGTTTTCAGTAGATGATCTGATTAAAGATCTGCAGACAAATAGATGTGACATCACAGGCCTGGTACATTTATACATTTTATTAAAAAATAAAAAATAAAGATCTCCCTGCAGATGCAACAAGGAGCTCAGACCTATCTACCTTACTGAGAGTGGGGAAGAAACTTAGCTCCTAGAATAAAGTGATATTCTCAAACTTAGATCTTCAGAAAACGGTCTGAGGGCAAAAGCCAACAACTGGAATGTGTAATCAGGTACATGTCTACATTCATATATGTCACTAGGTGTATGATAGCTATTTCTATTTATAGTAAGTCTACTCATAATAAATGCATATATACATGCTTAAATTCAATCACTTTTAGAGTCTGTGTAGAACACTTACATGCTACAGTGGCAGGCAAACCCAAAATACAGACAGAAGGCAACACAGTCTAAACATCAAGATATTAAATCAGCCTCGAGAATTTTTATTTATTTACACAGTGCTATAAGAAGAATGGAAAAATGGAAAGCAGATAAGCCTCAAATATGCAGTCAAATGTCAAATTTGGAGAGGGAAGGTCATGCAAATCGAAACACACAGAGCTCAGGAAAAGTTGCAGGATTCTCTGGCATTTCTGGAAATTCTGTACAAGTTAAGAAGGAAAGCTGTCTGAGATAAAGCTGTCACATGAAAGGTGAAAATAAGTGCATAAGACTTGACTGAAAAGTTGCCAGGAGGTATGGGTTACAGATTTGCCTGATGAGGAGCTTCTAGCTGGCTAGATTTTGTACTAAGTTGTAATAATATCTTTCCAAAACCAATTATAGGACTTCCTCCTTACAACACCTGTGTTTTGATATTGTTTACACAGAACAAAAGTTGTTTAACTTCCCACCTAAACTGTTTCCTAAGCATCACTAGCTTTAAGTATGAGAACTGAGGAAGCTTAAAGATTTCTGCCTAATGACTACTTGGCTCTGATATCCAATAAAGCGTGACCTTGAAATGATGTTATGAGGTATACAGCACATATAATTTTTTTTCCTGCAATTAATTACCTTTAAGACCAAATGTGATTAAAACTAGCCACTGGGTTGAAAACTTACAGAGTAAGGTACACATAATGACATTAGGAATCAGTTTTCTCCTGAAAATGAAATTAAAACATCTATTTCATATAAACACCGAATTCTTGTGAATGACAATGATTTTTAACATATCAACTCATTTTGCAAAAAAGACATCTCTGACCATACCCAGAATGCCACTGACAGTCAAGTTTGAACATAAGCAGAGGACAGTGGAAAACAGTTCAGCCTAAGTAATGACACATTAGAGCATAATTATTGCACAATGTCAAAACATCTAATCACTGGTGGGGACCTATTCTCTTGACTAAACACTACTGTGCTAAACCAAGACATCTAATCACAGAATCTTCAGTCTCCTAGTTGCAGTTATACCCATCATCTCACACTTACAGATGTCAGCAATTAAAATTTCTCAAGTTCTGTTAAATCTGTTGTTTAGGATGCAATTAAAAGTGACAGTCAGATTCTGAGATGCTAGACACTTCTGAGGGACAAAACGACAACAATTGCTTAGCTCACATTACATTTTCCAAGGTGTGAATTAAATAAGCAAATATTTTTACAATACAAGCAAACTGCACTGAAAGGTTCCTTGGATAAATGAATAAATCATCAAACCCTATTAATTACTGAAAGTTATTTGTAAGGCATCGTGTAACTATTCTGCATTTTAGTAGGCAAAGATAAGCCACAACCACAGGCTTCTGCCAAGCGAGATTCAACACTGACTTTAATGGATCAATTTGTTATGAATCAATACTGCTCAGCTGACTTTAATGGGGAACAAGTGACAATGCCTTACCAGTTTTTAATAATGTTATTAAAAGGAATTCAAGCAGAAATGGAGGGGAGGTAGAGTGAGGAGCTTAGGACTAATTGTTGGGGGATCTAGACCAGCATCCTTCACACCCTATTCAAATTCTCCAGAATAGAAAATGCTTTCTGAGACAAGGCAAAGCAAATGTGCTGGCTGTTATCCTATCCAAAGAAAACACATTTATTTGCAAGAATGAACTGAAGTAGTGCAGCAACTATGTCTGTTTTACTGGTCCTTAGAAGTTTAACAATTTGGTTTTGCTTCCATTTCTGTTCACAGGGGCAACTTCTTCCAGTCGTCTTTTGGGTTTGCCAGGATAAAGGACCACACATGTTCCTCATCCCAACCAAATTCATAAAAATAAAGTATCCCTTGATCAGTAGCAGGAATTGGTGGCATGTTTCCAGCTTAGAAAATGCACATAAAGAAGACCAAGAAGAAAGGAACTTGGATGCAAATGTTCACTTGAGCTGAAAGACATCTGCACACATTATCAGTGTGCTTTGAAATAACACGCACATATACATTGACAACACACAGATTGCTTGCTTTCAGAAAAAGCACTGAGAAACAAAGATTAACAACTCAAAGGTCTCAGAGCAGTAACATAGTAAAAGCCATGCTGAACGGAGGCCTCCTAAGTTTAAGCCAAGCTCCCTTATTGAGCCACGTCTGCCAGAGATGTCATCGTTTCTATTACTTGTTGACTTAAAGTATTTCTCAACAATGGACCGTTACAAGAGGGCTCTGACAGAAGAATTCCAGCAAATTCAGCTGCAAGTGTTTAGTCCCAGCACCTCATAATCATAGGTCACAGAAATTAAATAGTGGAGGCCTGGGCTGCTGAAGCCTTTGCTCTCTCTCTGCAAGGATGGTAAGTTTATGCAAATTTTTCTAGAAGGCTTCTACAACTTCTGAGATGTGCTTGGGATTTTTGGAATTATATGCAAGACATCAATAGGTTGGATCATGGAAAATATTATTCACAATAAGCTGCCTACCCAGAGTTTCTCCTTATACTTACATGAGACTAGATCTAGAAAGCAAACAAAATGTGTGATCCTTTTTGGCACCATTGGCAGACGCATGTTCTGCTCACAGGAGAGCTACTGCAGAAGATAATAAAGAAGCATACAGATGAAGTATCCATCACGTTTCTGAAATTCCCCTGGGTAATTTATACAACAGCCACATGAGTCTGCTACATTTGGAGAATATATTTACTTGGTATACAAGAATACACAGCAATTGAACATATATTAGCTGCATGTGGGGAAAGCTGATGTTCACACAACTCATGTACACTAAGTGATTCCATGCACAGTAAGCCATTTTCATTTTCTGCTATTTACCTTGCCCATACTTCTACTTATCTGTATGAAAAAGTTCCTAAGCAGTACCATTTTCATACAGTTGGTGCTGAATATTAGAAAGCAACTGCATACAACAGAAACCAACCAAGATACTGAAATTCCCTTGCTTGTAGAACAAAAACCAACAGATAAAAACCTTGCTCTTCTCAGAGCTTTCTTGGAATAACAATTTTCTACTAGACCTATAGAAAGAGGAAGCATATTTATTTATCATCTGACAGAATCCTTATCTGAAACTCAGGTCTGTGCATTGCAAAAAAAAATTGTGAAATTATCAGTAGTCCAAAAAAGTACATATTTTAATTTA
This sequence comes from Odontophorus gujanensis, assembly GCA_013399175.1. Classification (NCBI taxonomy): domain Eukaryota; kingdom Metazoa; phylum Chordata; class Aves; order Galliformes; family Odontophoridae; genus Odontophorus; species Odontophorus gujanensis. The sequence goes on from VXAB01009288.1 coordinate 153,591, forward strand.
ACATGATAAAGAAGTAGAAAGAGGAAACAAAGGGAGAGATCAAGCCACTTGCCAAAGGCCATGCCCTTAACCAGGTGGCTTAGGGACAGACTTACTCCAAATCTGCCTTCCCACACACTACTCCAGTCATCTGCCATGTCCTGAAAGTAACCTGTAATGGGATTAACTGAAGCAGACATACTTAATGCCCACATGGGAGCACAAGGCAGCTTCTGTATAGCAAACACAAATAGTACTCAACAGCTCTGTCTTCTCTTTAACATTTCTTTAATGTTTCTTAAAGATTAAAATCTCTTCTTAAAATTTCTCATGGCAATTGCTCCAGTTTTCCCAGCCACTATCTGTACTTGAAGACACACATTTAATAGTACTTCTTTCTCATCTCCTCTTCACACTACAAAAGGAATTTCTTCTCTTGTGACTGTGAAATGCCATGTGTATTTCTGCAAACGATAGTTATGCATTGTTATGTTATTCGTGGTAGTTTGTGATTCTCTTTCTAATCCACTAGCTTCAATATTTTCCAGATTAGTTAAACATAAGCCTTCAACAAAGACCACCAAAATTAATTCAACCATCCCACAACTAAATTTAACCCAACAGAAAATTCATATATTAAAAATGAATTCAAGTCATGTAGATAAAAAAGTTGTTTTACAGTTTTCTTCCATGGAAAAAACAGAAGATTCAGATATGTAGCATAAAATCTTAGTAGCCCACAGTGAGCCTCAGAAAGATGACAGTTCACTGCTGCCCTGCATACAGCACTGTGCTGTGTATGCCCCATGTAACAGAGGCCAGAGGAGCACAAAAAAGATTTGTTTTCCACCCGGGGGAAATCCAACACATTTGATTAATACCTTATTATGTTGTAAGTTGTCTCCATAGGGATTTTATGGCTGTATCCTGAAAGAGCTTTGAAGCTTCAAATACATTTTAAAGGAGACAGATGTCTTCTGAAAACACTATACAGAAATAAATAGAAACCTTTTCCATTTGCTTACATTTACTTGACAGCTAGCACTGAATGCATTAACAACAGGGCAACACTTCTCACTTCAGTACTTACAGCTGCCAATTTCAAACAGAATCTCCAAGTCAACAAAACAAAGAGGTCAGGGAATACATAGGGCAGCCATCACAAATGACAGACTTCCTGGCAATGGGTTGGATACGTGCTTCCTGCCTCCAGGTTGTCAATGAATGCTAGTGCTTCTCCCCTACAGCCTTCCCTACTCTCAGTTTAATAGTTCTACCAGAAGTCTAAAGGGAGCACACAAAAGGGTTCCCCTGTCGTACTGCTTGGATCTAAGAGGAGATTTTGTGGAACCTTGCAGTTCACCACTGAACTTGACAAGATTCCGATTTTTTCAACTCATGACAATGAACCACTACCAGACCAAAAACCAATCCTGTGGAAAACACTGCAGTACAACCTTCCCTCATCTTTTCTCTATTTTCATACATATAACTTTTGACTCTTTTTGCAAATTTAATGAGGGTTTTGTCCTTTTCCCCCTTGCTGCTCTCTTAATTGTTTTCAATTTATTCACTGTATGTAGCAATTCTAGCAATTTAATCGTGTTTAAGAAAGAACATTTTACTAAGGTGTCATATTAGGTCTATGACTTAACCTATGCAAATCAAACCATCACAGCTGTTAATTGAGACCACTGGAGATTAACAGCTCATCAGGTCAGTTACTCCATGACACTGTGCAAAACTTATCCCAAGACAAATGCTGACTGAATGTTAGCAGACCAATGAGCAAGTGAAAAGGAAATAGGACCTCATACTCACAAAAAAAATTTCTCACTAGTCCACAGAGTCTTGACATTGAGTTTTAAATGTTGAACTGCCTGCTATCCCTTTCCAAAGACACTGCCACACAGCACGTTTTTTTAACAGCATCAAAAAAAGGCAAACAAAGTAACACAGGTTTGAAGAAGTTTAATTAATTGTTCGATAAAAGACAGCATGCATCCAAAAATTTTAGAGAGAAATGAACACGGGAAATGAATTACATGGATATAAAAAATAGAAACCATGTAGAAACATTCAACTTTCCTCCTCCAAAATTATGAAAGCTCTGTCACAGATAAAAATCAGTTGGTGATAGAACAAGACAAAACACAAACTTCTTTATAATATTTTTAGGGAGAAGATGCACAGAACTTAGATTGCTTCTATTTAATATTTTTCAAAGAGTAAACATGGGAAGCATATACCATACCTACATATATAACATATATGGTAGGGTGTCAGTCAAGCACGTATTCATGTCAGGACTCTACAGAGTAATTTACGAGAACAATCTGAAACCTTGTCTTTACCATGCCAGACAAAATCCCAAACAGCAAGGATATTTACTGATGTATGTAAGAAATGCCTCAGGCATTTTCAGCTCAGGCATTTCAACTTAAGAAAACAACACTAAAGATGATATTTTCAAAATCTTTGAAGTAAACTTAAACATAAAATTGACAGCCCTCCCAAATGTATAAAAATACAATCAGTCCTACAGTGTGCCATTTTTTAAAGGATGCCCAGAGCACTACAGACACACCAGTACATCCTTCACACAAAAAATGGGACAAATAATAAAAATGTCCATTAAAACTTAGAAATTAAAACATATTAAAAATAGATGTATTACCTTATATATGAGTTGCATCTTTTTAAGTGCAGAAATGAAAGCAAAAATGTGTGTTTCTAGTAGAGCAAAAGTAGAAATCCTCCTGCAGATATGGGGACTGGCTATAAAAATTGATGGTAGGAGGATGACTTCTGTAGATTTAATACAATCTGACACCACTGTCTGGGTAACAAGGTTCTACATTGCCTGGAGAAAGGCATCTGTTGCCCTGTGTGCTAGTTTGCTCATCCATCAATTATGTTTGTGGGTTTTTTTGTTTTGTTTTTTAAAAAGTAGTATACTATTCATTTATTGGTAGCTTTTTTTCTTCAAGACTTCCTTTGCCAGTAACCTGGACTGACTGCATTAGAACACACTGACTGTAATCCTACATGATGTTTCTCTGTTTTGACAACGCATGCACAGAATCGTATTATTCCAAGAGAAAACTGAAAACCACTGTTCTAGAGGTACTTAAAGGGAAAACGAATAACCTTCTAACATTTTCCCACATGTTTCTGCCCTGTAAATGACTCGTTACTAAGGTCAGGTTTAACACCAGCATTTTTTTATTATTTTTTTTTTTTTTATTTTAAGGGATAGATTTTAAAGGCAAAGATTATTCATCCTCATTCTATCAAATCCAACATAACAGTAGTATAAATGGAGGATCAAAGACAGCCCTAAAAGATGCCAAATACCTCCCTTTTCTCCCCATGCCACGAAGTGTACAGTTCAGTTCTATCCAGTATTGTACTCCACAATTACCAACTTAGAAAGATGCAATTGTAATAATATATGTACTGTAAATTAGTGGAAGGCTGTTAAATGCAATGAAAAATAATCAAACTAAAGACTTTTATCTGAGGCTTTTTTTTTTTTTTACTATTTCTCTGTGATTCTAACTCTGAATTGTCACAATTAAGTACACATTATCAAGCAGTCCAGGAAAGATGTTAGCAATTAAAGACTAAAGAACCCAATTTTACATAGAATGTTAACAGATGTGCTTTTTTTTTTTTTCCCTGCTGCTGCTCTTTGCACAAAGGAACGTCCATATAGAAATGCTTCAACTTTAAATAAAATCCATTCTCAATTAGACTTTCTTCATTTTTAAAGAAGACATTTTCATGCAAATTGTACTTCATTCTAATAAAAGAAAACAAATGCAGCTTTACCCTCTAATCAGTAAGCTGAATGTAGTGTAATAAACGCTATTTAAAAATAGCACTTCTTAAAAAGCACTACCAAATAAGGAACACAGGAACTGTAGCAGTATATCATATTTGGAAACCACCGGTGCCTTGGCACTGCAGTGACCAGGACCAGATGCTAAGAGGCATAAATAATTAAAGTGCTGTGTTATTTTTCACTTCAGTAAGACTCCTAAGGTAATAGGCTTTGCACTACCAACTCATTTCATTCATGTTCCTTTTAGAGTATTAGCTCTTTACGCACTGTTTCTCAGAACTTTTTTGTACAATCTTTTCTTACCACCTCAGCTCTGCCACCCTCAACAGAAGCACTGCTTTATACATTAAGGCAGCTTGGGCCATGCTTTGCCCAGAGGGGAAAAGGAGAGTTCAACATCAGATGTACCTGAAGCCTTGGAAGACGCCCCAGTTTTAGAATCCTGTGTATCTGATTTGCCATCATCAGACCACAGCCATTGCTTTTTTTGTTGTTTTGACCCATTCTCCACTTCATTTTCTTCAGCTATGCACATCATATGAAAATGACAAAACCCTCTCATCAACAATGAAAATAAGTGATAATTCTTGATATATGAAGTACGACGGTTTTATTATCATGCCCACCTTCACAAATAGGTAACACATCCCAGACTGTCTAACTGCAGATGTCAAATATCAAGTTTATACAAGTTTTCTTCAAACCATTAATTTTGGACTTTCATCTATTCTGGCTGAAGGAAACATGAACATAACAAAAAAAAAGATCTCCCAGGATAGCACTGTTTAGTATTTGCTATTACACTTGTATTTCATGATGCTTTGTTTCCCCCATGAGGTACATGGAATACATCACTTACACACAAAAGGCCAACTGTCCTTGTACACTTCAGATTCACAACACAGATGGAACAAAGTCTCTGACAGGCAGTAGGTGGTACTACATTTTTCGGTTAGCTCCTACAGAAAGCATTTTATAACACAGACCCAAGTCTTCAGTAGCATGATTATAAACCTTCCCAGTATCTGCTATGGAATGTTATTATTGGACAGCTGATTAATTACTTAATGACAAAATCATATCTAACCTTGATGTGGAAAACAAATGCAAAGATGTGTAGCTGATAACTGAAGAATCAACTCAAAGCAAATTAATTTTTATTATTTTTAAAAATTAATGTATTAAAAATTACTGATTTCAAAGGAAAAAAAAAAGGAATTCAATACCCAACAATAATAGAATGTTTATACACCTTAACACAGGAATACTTATAGATGAGCTGTTCCAATAACTAAAATTATACAATACTATTAATGCTTTCAACAATGAAAAACAATGAAAAAGGACAATAGGCATAAATATTGATAGAAGTTTCACATCAAAGTAATGCTACCACAGAAAATGCAACTGTTCCCAAACCAGCCACACAGAGCACCTATACAATGTGCTTTAGCTTCTGTCAGGTTACTCTCTTGGAGATGCTGCTTCCCTCTGAGTTAGTCAAAACTACTATTAAGTATTTCTATAAAAAACCCAAGAACATTCATGTTCCACCATGCTGTCAGACAACACCCAGCTGCTGGCAACGCAAACACAACCAAGGGTACCATAAAAATACGTTTCTGCAGCCATAAGTAGAGAATCAATCTTAAATCTAGCATTCTCCCTTGGAGAGAAGCAGAAAGTTAATCAGTTTGATTTGTGGGCTGAAGTAAAATCAATATTTATTCATGGTTTTTCCTTTCAATTATTTTTACACTCACTTCTCAACGCACTAAATGAACCAGCACGTCTGAGAGGCAAGGTCTAAATTCTCATTTCCCATGGTACAATTCGAGTTTATTCAGGGGTAACTTAGAAGAAAGCAAAAGAAAGAAATAATCTGAAATGATCCACTTCTAAGGGAGAAATATGTTAACATGGGGTTCCCTGAAGAAAGGCAAAAAGGAAACACAGCACAGGATCAACAACCCCATTCCAATGCTGGTGGTGAGTTGTCTGAAGGGGACATTCCCTGTGATTCCCTTAAGAAATATTTTCTTACTGATGTCACCATCATACAGCATATTTTGTTTCACATCTGCAACTGGTATTGATTTTTTTCTACTGCCTTGACTTCAATGGATGTGTCAAAGACCTACCTTTGTTTTCTAAGTCAAACCAAATGCAACCAATTATTTAAAAATAATTAAAATGTACATTTTTTCCTCTTGTTTTCAGCAAACACATGGATTTCCACTTAGACTTTGTGATAACCCAGAAGGAAATTGCTATTCATATTTTCCATTTGCTACGATTTCACTAGTGGAAGAACAAACAAAACACGTCAGCTAGAAACACATGAACAAAGTAATTCTGATCATCGCTGGAGCTCATTAGGGATAAGGCTGCAGCACAGAGCATCTCTTTAATTACCTACTATGGCATTAAGGTTTCTATTTGCTGATTAACAGAAGGCATACAGAAGACTGGTGAATTGCAGTGTGGGCATGGAGATCTCTCAGTGGAATAACTTACAGGATCTTCTACAGACCATTTATGTTAATATTCTGCTAACACAACAGTTGCAGACACTGTTATATAGGAACAGCTCATGGAGAAATCTTGTCAGCTCTGATTAAAGAGTCCGTCTCAGTGCGCTATTTCTTATGATAGAAATTTCTTATTTTTCTAGAAGTAGAACAAGTCGTCTTGTTCTATTTCACTGATAATTAAAACGCTATTAGTTAGATCAGCTTTCACAAACATTTCTCAAAAAGCTTTCTTTTCCATCATGCACAAAGAGAAGACCAAACAAGATCAGCCGTTGTCATGGCAACATCATGCCCCAGCAGGTGGAAAACGCAGTCCTGTGGCACTAAAAAAGGATGAAATGTACTGAACCTAAGCATAACGCCAGCTCCAGCTCAACAAGCTACGGATGCTTTCTGAATCTGCCATCTTTTTAAGCAGCAAATATAAAGAGAAAAATGTTAAAAAGGAAATGTGAGCTCTGGTGACATTAGTAATGACACAGCTGTATTAGGTAGAAGGTTATATTGACGTGGTGCACAGTTCTGAAAGCCTACAAAAAGTTCAGCACAATTTAAAAAATAAGTGACTCAAAAGCAGAAAATAGTTTTTCATTTCAATACAAGTATAAGAAAAATATGCAGAATAATTTTAGGATCTACATGTCAGAAACGTTATTCATAAACAGCTATTCATGCTCCAAAAGTTCTGCTTTCAGAACAGGTAATATTACAGCCTTCAGGTAAAAGTTCCACTAAATGAAGTATAAATCAAACACTAAATAAAGTTATGCATTAACCTAAGCAAAGTGGTACGGACCACTGCTTTCCCTGCAAGAATTTTTAAGAACAGCTGTACAAAATGTATGATGATCATTCTGTAGTCCAACAAAATCTTCCTTAACTAACGCTAGCTACAACTAAGTGCCATCTTTGAAACCTTCCATCCCCATCCTGTTCCAAGAAAAAAAAGAACTGCATTAGCTGGGAAAACTATAATTCACAAACAATGTTTTTGTTTTTCAAATAACATGTCAATATTTTTTGAATTTCCTTAACGTTCAGTCGACCTTGAATCTTCGTAAAGGACCAAATTTCCTTTTGGGCACCACCTGATTAGAAGTATGTCCCTAAATATTTTTGTCTTTCAAAGCATAAGACAAAACCACTAAAATTAGGTCTAGTTAATACATACAATTTTGGAGAAAATAATCCCTTGCTTAGGAAAAATAGACAATAGCTTCACAGTTTTTTAATAGTAGTAACTGCTTGAAAACTCCTTGCAGCTTTGAACAATAAAGATATTAAGAAATGTTATTTGACAGAGCACAGAGATGATGACAGCATATGATCACCATACAAAAAGTCCTGAACATACCTATACCTGTAAATACATGCTGAAGATGTCAGTAGTTAAGACAGTATTCCTTGCAGGAATACGTGAGGCTTGTTTTTCACACAGATGCACTTAGTAATTAAGACCAAAAAATGTTCACTGCTTTTGGATTCTTCCAGTGGTTAGACACTCCTGGAAAAACAGAGGCAGCCACCAGCAACAAGCACTTCTGGAAATGTTTCACAGATGATTTGACTGGCACTGAGCAGCAACGTGAAAGCAGAGTCAGCGTCAGATACTAACACAGAAATCTTCCTGTATGGTATTGGATGCAAACGTGCAAGTCTTTAAGCTAAAAACTGCTGCAGCTGTTCTGGGTTCTTACTTTATTTTGCTGCCATAAATTTGCTCTGCATTTCTATAGTCTATAAGGAGAATTTTCCAGGCATCTTTGTTGAGAACAGAGCACAGACAAGAGTCACACCTATCGTAAAATGCAACACAATATCTAAACAGCATAACTAGCATGTTACATTTCATTATTTTCTCTTTACTAAGTCTAATTAATGCAGCCAGGGAGATATTTACTTACCATTCTGCTTTCCTTAGGATGAACTCTAACAGAAACAGATCAACAAGGCCTCAGCTCAGGCAAGGAGCTAACTAGTTAAGGGTTGTGGAATACTGAAGCATTCTATCAGAACTCCATAGTATTTTCCTCTTTGTTTAACTCTGACAGAAATAAATAAATGTATTGCTCGAAATGTGCATTAAAGTTGTAATCAGACTTCTCTCTGCTATTTCCCAATTCTTCACAAACACATTATTTGTCATCAGTTAAATTTGCTTCAACTTGACTAATTAGGTGTATATTATCCTCAGTCTTAAGCCACTAATTATTTCATTACTTAGAGTTACATGTGGTAGCAACGAAATGTATTTCACCCCCACTTACTCAGAAAGTAGTCCTGCGTACACGTGATTGCATCCATCTTCCCTCCTTAACGAGGCAGGCAAAGAAAAAGAGTCAAAGCCTTTTTCTGCTCATTCAGGCTGTTCTGCATCACACTGCAAAACTAAAATGAATCCTCCTTACTAGCTCAGGCTGACCTTTTAGCCACTGGCTGGAAAGGGAACATCTCTCTCCTGGGGGCTGTTCGAGGGGAGGGTGTTAGGCACGCCTGACACCTCTCAGCCACTGGATGAGATGAGGCAAAAGCACATTGAAACCGATAATTTCGTAAGGTATGATTAGTTTTATTTACTCAAGGCAGGCTGGCAAGCCATGCTCAGCTTCACGCTTCCCTAAGTACCTGCAGCAGAGAAGCCTTTTGTGACCTGTAACATCAGCAAACATTTACATTTTGATTTATTCTTTAAAAGTCAATAATTAACTGCTCGAGGCTGAAGGGAAAGATGCTGTGAGCTTTCACTGTCTCTGTATTCCAGCTTTCTATTACAAATCCCTGAACTAGACCAGGGTATTCTAGGACTTAAAGTATTTATATCCACATAAATAATCGAAGTTTATTCACAGTTGTTTCCAGGATAAAATCTTGGCATGTCAGCAAAGCACAGAATTTACAATTTTGCTGCTCATTCTTTTATTAAATAAGATGTGTAAAATAGTTACAGAGACAGAAAGAGGCTTTAGATTTTTTTGAGTGATAGAAGGTTAAGTTATAGGAAATTTAATTTCTCTTTGTGCATAAAACATTTTTAATGCAAGTATGCATTATGCATATCCTGAATACAACTTTTAAAATCTCTTTCTCTCTCTTACTTCACATAATACTACATAAACCTTGAAAAGATGCATGATCTTTGTTGTTGCAATGTGCACATTTGCTGATACATAATCAAAGTCTATTAAAATATAAATGACCTGAAAGCAGCTTGTAATTGTGGAGACCTTTAAGCTGACCAGCCAGGTTGTGCTCTAATCAGAACACAGAATTAATCTTTTGTATAAAACACCACCAAGTCAGCAAATCATCTTTCTGAAGGAGAATAATCTAAGGAGAAGAAAAATGATGCAAAGTATTTTTGATTTGTGAACTACAAGAAAATAAATCTTGACTCAAGTGATAGGGATAGGGGAAATAACAACAAAATTAAACTCTGCACAATGAGAACAACCCCACGGAAGGCACTCTTGGAACACAGTGAGCCGATGCAAAGGACTGATAGTACTACTGCTGCTGCTACAGGAATATAGTATTCCACTTAACAAAATTGAACGCTGAATATTTCCCTTGCTGAATTGAAGATCAAAAGAAAATAATTCCAATGCTATTAATATTTAGCTGCAAGGGTTGTCATATTTAATTTTTTCAGTTAATAAAAATCAATTGTTGTGGCAGCCACAAGTTGAAAGCCTCACTGATGCTCCCAGGAAAGGCTTAGAGGACAGAAAGAAGTGAAATACCAATGAACACTGGTGTACAAAGAACGTTGTGTTTGCACTGTTTCAAACTGCTACACAACAAAACAACGTTAAGAGAAGAAAAATACTGATCCTACACTTATACATTTTAAAGCTTACTTCTAAATGAACTGTGACTTTTAATCTCCCCAGTAATATAACTGAAAAGCACTGCCAGGTTTATACTAACAAATACAGTTCAACTGCTGGCTTCTGCGGTGCCATTTGTGACAGAGTGTAGGGTGATTTTAATGGCAGCATTCTCCTTTCCCACGTTTGTATAGCTCTTCATCTGAGCAACACTTTTGTTCAGGTATCATTCAACATTGATCTAGAAACCTCAAGATCAGATAGGTTTTTCAAGACACTGTAGTAACATCCACTGAATGATCAAAGGTTAACTTTTTTTTTTTTTTTAATATAACATTTTAAATAACTGACGGAGTGATTTACTTTGATCCCCTGAAGAGCTTTTAAAATAACTTAAGGGCTGTCCAGCCCAAACCAAAAGGCCAGTATGCAAGTTTTAAGAAAGAAAAGGACAATGAAGAGAAAAGAAATAAATAAAAGATTAAAGAATAATGATTTTATTAATGAACGATATTACACATTTGACATACTAGGTTTGCAAACAGAAATATAAATAGTAAGCTAAATTTACTGTACTATCTGTTTCACCAATTTTATTCTCTTTCTGTTCACAGATACATGAAAGGGACAAGTCCCCATTTATAAAACACCATCCCAAAATCTGAAGAAAAACAAATTTGATTTAAAATCTGGGAAGATGAAGATTAGTTCCGTTATATTTCATCTCAGCTTATTTCATTTCACAATTTCTGAATCTTGCACATTCTGCACCAGTGCAGCAAAGGAAAACAATGTACACAAGTAATTTAATCTCTACTGATTAAAAAGAAATGTTATTTTTGTTTCACATTTCCAGAAGGTATCAAAACTATGTTTCCACATAAATCATCCACTGAAAAATGAAATAAAGAAAAAAGAAACAAGATATTTAATTTAAAAAGCCTCATGGTTCACCACTGTATAGCAGTCATATATAGAGGATATTAGCATAAATTCTGAGCTCATCAATTAAAAATGATCCTACAGCTGAAATCTATTCATGAAGTATGAAACCTCTCACAAGTTAATTATAATTCTCTATGTAAAACAAATCCTTGGAGAACATTTAAAAACCACACAAAATTGTCAGCACTTTAGACACTTGAGACCAGATACTGTCAACTGTATTCCTACCTGTCTATGACATGTCATTAATATATTCATATTTAAGTATTTTTAAATTATAACACCTCCCCCCCCCCAGTGTAATTACTTGGACCAAGGAATTCTGAAAAAATCTTCATTCCTCAAGCAAACTATTTAGCTCTGATAAAGCCAAAAGAAATTAGTTTTGGTTAAATACAAACAGATAACAAATTTAAGTGATGCTTCTGAATTTCAATGGGCTGAACTTCAAAACAGAACGCTAATCAAGAAAAGAGTTTTAATTTATCTCTCATTATGAATAAAGCCTTTTAAATGAGGAAGCACTTCCAGAGACATGAAGAACTCTACAAAGGTGATGAAAATGTAAGTAGGAAGGCTGGCTATCAGGATGTCTTTCAGAAAAAAAAAAAACACAAGAAAAATAGAAGTAGACTCCAGGACAGCAGCAATAACTCAAGTCAACTATCCTCTCTGTTTTAAAAATAGTCTGTACTGTACAAATGTAATGTAGTTCACAAATACCAGGTGCAAGTGTAAATGTTGCAGAGTTTCTCTACATGACATTGTTGTCCGGAGTGCACTTATATTCTACGGTTCTGGTCCTTAAACAGACAAGGACCAGAGAACTGAACTTCTACACCAATGTGGTGGGCAGTAAAATAGCATTTGTTAATTGCAGACACAGACTTATATCTCCTTCTATGTGCTTTGTGTACACCCCGTTAGCCTATGCAGCCATACCTAATTTACATAGCAGATAACAAAGCAAAGGAGGGGTCCTATCGAGTCACATCCCATCAGCGCCCCTTTATCACCTAATACAACAGACATTTAGGAAGAAACTCATCATACTGACACTAAAAATAAGTTGATCATGACTGAATCCTCTCTGATATGATATAAATAAAGTGAAGAATGAAACAGAATTTCATTCAGCTGCACATTCATGAAGTTTTCTAAAAAAAAAAACAGATGGTTTTTTTCTATCTACTGAATAATAACACATGCTCCAAAAAAGTAATTACCTGAGATTATAGTGAGGTTCCAGTGATCAGATGTCTTGACAGATTCCCCTGCACCAGGGACAGTAAAAACGTCAACCATTCTAAGAGACATAGCAGCATATGAAATATTGGTATTTCTCCTAAATTTCCTAGTTCAAAATACATAGCTCTGAAGTTGCTGTTTACACTGCCTCTAGTACCCAACTAACTTTTATTTTCATACAAATATTTTGACTAGGATATACATCTATGAGAACCATTTCTTTGCACCTCGTTGCAAATGATATCCAAGAGGTTGCCTTTTAGTGAACCATCATTTCGGTGTTAGAGTGCACCTCATTAAAGGATAACTCTGGACACTGCGGCCTGATTTATTCACATTTTCCTCCACTTCACACTACATTCAAAGTCTGAAAATAATTTTATATTATAGTTATTATTACTTATTATAGGTCAGCGGATTATTCTTCCTGTCAGTATTTGTCTAATTCTCAAAACAAACAAACAAAAAGACTTGTCTCTGGAATAACTTGTGAAGACCAAAATTACTATATATTTTTCCTTCAGCTTCCCTTTATAGCACTACCACCCAGTGTGCAGCAGAAGGCACAAATTCTTCCCATGCTTCTTTCTTTCATAGATATTACTAGCAAATGCTGGAGAATGGACAGAACTAGAAATAAATTAGTATCACTCATGAGCCATCATTCATCTGAAGTAGATGTAGCCTGAATTCTTCTCACTGTGGATAAATGATCTACTTATGGTGATATCTAAATATTAAAACATTCCCTTGAAGCTATTCTAAGGAAAGATCATTATTATTTATTCGCAACATGTCATGAACAAAACTTTTTCTTTTCTTTGAAACTTCTCCAAATAAAATCACTAATTTCAAACCTATGCTTCATATCATTTGAAGTATGATACAAGATTATCTGCTTAATGTATATCTTTCTCTCAGGCATTTTAGGTTTTATGGCAGCTACATCAAGTTTAGTTCTGCTTAACAGAACTGTGAAGTTCTTCACAAAATAGAAAATAAGTCAGGAGAAATAAGTACACAGCCTTTAGGTGGTTAACAAACAAACAAACAAACAAACAATAAATATTAAAATTGAGCTAGAAGTAATAAATTCTATTGGTACTGTAACTCACATAGAGAATCCATGTTACCATTCTCCTTTTATTTTCTGCTGAAAAGCAGGCAGATGAGGGGAGCTTGTTAAGTCCATTTGTTCAAACTTACAATTCTGTTTCAGTCTTTGTCGAAATGGAAACTGCCACTTGATTAGGAACTCAACCAAATGCCAACTACTGCAGCCTTCAAACACTCAAACAATGCTTTATTTACCCAGAGGAAATGAAACTCACTGCCAGCATGTTTTGTATTCAGTTTTTATTTTCTTTTTTTATTCAGAGGATCAGAATTTTGGCCTTTTCTTTACTGCTTTCAGCATAATTCAGCATGATTCAGTCTTGGTGCTGCCAAGACCATATCACCTTAAATGGGTTTTAGCTACATAATTAACCAAATGATTTATCGTAGTTTTGTTCTTTCATTGAGAAAGAAGTGGATTGACATTAATGCTGTCTCCTCAACTCAATCTGCTAACCACTGCTAGCTGAACCACGTGTAGGAAGAGAGCAAGCATTTTCCCTGAGAGTCCCAAACAACCCACAGTGAAGGGAAAAACTCCTGCAGAGGAGATGGTCATCTGAGCATTATGGTAGTCTACAGTTCTGCCATAGCAAGCCTGAACACTCCTAGCTTGTTAACTGCTTAAAAACAAATTTGGAATATTTTGCTTTCATCTGCCAGATAGTCAAATAGCAGCATTTCTTCTTACATGCAAAATGTACACTATAAAAATAATCTCCTCAAGGCAATACCCCATTTTAAACTCCAATTCAGATTTCAGTGAAGAAAGGTACTAAACCGTTGTTAAAAAAATAAAAAAAGTTGTACAAGGCCACTGTTGTAACTGGCTGGTTGCACTGGTGCTTGCTCTACATCTCAAGAAAATTGAACTAACAATATTTAGTGCCCTGCTGTCATACAAAGTGTTTTCCAAATGAATTATACAGTTCCCATAGATATTCATTTCCATGAAGAATCCTGACTTCCCATTTGTACTTTTACTACAATTCTGAACAAAACTTGACATTCCTAACTTTGAGCAAATATAAGGAAGGAAAGGTTCTTGTTTTAAATACAGTCTACCTGATGTTGCTGTCCCAGGACAGTTCCATCCAAAAGCCTTTCATTTCAAGACTTTCAGAGAACTGACTTCCAAGCATTTGATTCCAGAAGAATCCAGAGAACAACCGATCAAACAAGTTGGCAGCAGAACAGCTTGCCACCTTCCTATTTAAACTCTTTCAGTAGCCCTATAGTATGGGTCTTCAACACACTTCTAGCTCCCCAACAAGCTCATCAGTACCATTCATGATTTTATGTATCAGTAGTGATTTGCATGCATTTATCACATATAGGCTTCAGCTTCATGTTTGATATTCTGAAATTAATATTATACAGCGTATACGATTCAAAGATGAACACATTCCACATTTAAATGATGACTGTACAAATCACCAATCTAGCTGGGAAAAAAACAAGAACAAAAAAACAGTAAAAGCTAGCAACCAAATTTGCAATGAGTTTTCACAAGTATTCAGAATTAAGGTGAAAACTGAATGGAACTGCACAAACAAGTCTGTGAACTGAAATTACAGACAAAAGTTAAGGGAGAAAACAGGTCTCCCACCAAGTGATAAGCAAAAGCTTCTGTGATAACAAACTCCCGAAGTATTTGTTGCCTCTGGTTATTTCCTAGTTGTGGAGAGAAGAGGACATTTAAGTGCACAATAGCTCCTACCTCCTACAATAAGCCCCCTCAGAAGATTCAATCACTCTGCTAGCTGCTGGCAAGACAGAACCCTAGGAGAAAGGCTTTCAGAGGGGTGAATGTTTTTCAACAGCAAAAAGGAAAAGGTAAAATGCTTTGTATTGTGTTTGAAGCATTGATGCTTAAAACATATGGAAGAAAACACACAAGTTAGGCAGAGTCCTGCAGATTCCAAATTTAACTGTTAACAACGATGACACCTAATGCAGAAGGAATTGTCACCACAGATTAGAGTAGCAGTACTTACACTTATTATTGAGGACTCTTACCATGTTGGACCAGTGGTTTAACATAGCAGCATATCACTTGTAGGCCTTGATACATGCAATCTAGGCTTGTAAATCCAGAAAATGCACTCCCTTAAATAATCATCAAGACTATGACAAGTATCTATCGAATCATCTTTGGTCTTTCCTGTTTATCATGAAACTGCATTTATTTGAATAAAGTTTCTACAGAATTATGACAAACCATAGGCAGAAATGTTCAGGCCTTTGCAGAGCTCTACATTTCTTTTTTGCATTTTGAAATAAATCCATTTCGATTCATGCCTGATGTAAAAATGAGTATTACCAAAACTACCCAAAATACAGACCAGAACAAACCCCAGTATACACAACTGGCTTGTGCTAGGGAGTTCAAGAGACATAATTAAACCTGTGAAAGAAGGTTAGGTCACTGCAACATAAAATTCACTATTCTTTAATCAGTGATTCTTCAAAAGAGAAGAAAGCATAAAGTTATAGAGGGATTTTCCTATTCTTTTGTAAAATCCTTTATTACTTGTACTCAGTGTGTCTACAGTATGCAAGGACAGGTAGATAGGTAGGCAGAGAATGGTTCCTCTTTTCAAAGAGGTGAACTAAAAGAATAAAGCTTCTAAAAATAATTCATTTTGTTCAGCAATAGCTTTTGACATTGTTCTTTTTGCTGTTCTTGTGGTCTGTGAGGAAGGCTAATTTTTCTTTACAGATCTCTGCATGTGCTGTAACAGCTCAATCCAGGCTCTGGGTTTTCAGCCTGCTTAGGAACCATTAAAGGCATTTGCAGAGTGAGAAACATTGAAGTCAGTTCAATCAAATCTGCTTGAAAATATTTGTGATTTTCGACAGAAAAGATTCAAAATAGGAATCATGGGGGAAGAAAATTGGAAAGAAAATTTTTTTAAAGCTTTTCTTCACTAGCAGAATTATCCATCTCACTTTTATTCATTAACTTGCTGTTAGCAAGCAGGGAAAAAAATAAAAGGAAAAAAAATGCTCTCTATTTCTTCCAAGGCACCAGTTAAATCTGGTTATATATTGTATTCATTTCTACAGAATGCCTGTATCTTTCACTTCAATAAAAGAGAACATAGGCAAGTAACAGTTTTCCACAGAGCAAACCACAGTTCTCTCGCAGAAACCTACTCATTTACTTGCAGTAACATGGAAACACACCACCACCCTAACCCTTTGTGACCACCCCATTATTCACAGTTGTGTCACATCACTGTTACTGCTGACCAGGATATAAGTTCCTCTCATCCTCACTGACAGATGCTCTTAAAACTATGAAGTTTGGAGAAGGACTCGACTGATGGAAACCAGATGGAGGAATCAGCAACATGCCCAGAGGATCTCTAATGATTCACAGATCACAGTTGGCAACTTGGCTTCGGAAAATTACAATAAACACATTATTCCAGGCTCCTGTAGCTTCTTATTTCATCAGTATTTTAGAACAGCGAAACATTTTTCCTATTTCTTGATTTATTTTTGTACCAAGTATTTATTAATAAAGGGTTTCCCAAAAATTTCACGTACAATCAGTGGTATATAAATGAAATTAAGCCCTTAAAACACATTATACTCAGGAGACATTCCTTTTGAAACAGCTATTTTGAATTTTCCAAAATGACAATTTGAAAAATCTTCTGTTTCTTTAAATTCTTTGATTGTGCTTTCCTTCACTAAAGACCATTGTAGATCTATTACCTTCCCTAAATCACAAGTGTATCTACAAATGAAATTTGGCACAAAGATCATCAAATTTCATTAAACATTCTCAACTTCAGCTTTAACGATTTTTTTCTTAGAATTCTCTTTTGGCTAGCTCTACCAAGACTCTTCCTGACAAAAATCCATAGAAATTTTGACGTTACCAAAGCTATGATTTAAGCGAGAGGAATTGCATTTTGATAATGTCCAATGTGCTAAAGCACAGCTGACTTTGTTACGTACTACCCAAGAAAGCAAGATTAAAACCTTGAGTGACTTCAAATGGTTATTATTAACCTCAACCAAAAAAGGTCTTCAGTAGCACTCTGCTCCTTTTAATACAAAACACTGAACCCAGCTAACACTCCACGGTGTTCAGTCACTTGAGCACAGCTGAACAAAATCTTTACAGTGCCTTCCCAGCTGCTTTTTTTTTTTTTAACTTTACTAAATATGGTACTACTTGTTCCTAGAGTTAGAGATTTCCCAGTCATACTTGAGGGTTTGTCTTGCTTTTAAATTTAATTATACGGTAATGCACTAAAAATGCTGTTACATGGGAGGACTGCAGTCTTATTCATTTTACAGATAAGGATGCAGTCCTTATCTATTTCAGGAAAACTATTTCAGGAATCTGGATAATCGAGATCTTGAAAAGGGTGACTGTACGTATGTCCCAGCTCATCTGTCAGCCTTATTTTATTCATGTGACAAGAAGCTGCACTCACAAGGCTTGAATCCAAGAAACTGCACTGGAACAGAATTCTTAAACTGAAATTTAAAAAGCCCACAAAACTTACAGATACCGTTACAGCAACAAAGCTGGGAGGGGATGCAATGCAAGGAGTGGGATAACTCCAGGAAATTTTCTGTACTGGCCTTTTAACACGATTACATAACTAAGCCTCACATAAGACCTGTGTGTAAAGCACTTGCAGAAAGACTTAGCTCTACCAAACAATGGTGCAGTCATGAAATACTGACTTTAAGCTCGCATCACACCTGTCATGTAAAGCTCTCTTGACCCAATCATGCTGCTGTGACTTACTTATTTGTTGACTCATTTACTTTCAGGAAAAGAGAAGAAAGTGGGCATTTTGTTTTCTTAGTTTTTTCATCATTCTCTAAGAAGGAAGTAATAACATCTAAATTTTCTCTTTGCTAGAAAAACAGTATTCACTTCTGAGCACTGTNGGAATTTTGCCAGTCAGGAAAACAATGAGGCTACTACAGATCAGTAGTATCACAGACTCACTCACTATCATTTCATAGATCTAATGGAAAACACTTTAAAAAAAGAAAACCTCACATGAATTAAACACATTTTATCCATGTGCCAAGCCAGCTATCAATTACTTCATCCTTACGTTAAAAGCTTTTCTCTCCAAGCAATTAATTTGTTTTAGTATTACTACTCCATCAAATGTCAAATACTTCGCAATTCTACCATCTTTAATTGAGACTGTAAATCATTAAATACAACATACTGCCCAGGAGTGATAAGCTGTATCTATGTGCTCTCCTTGTCTCCCTGTGACACTTAAACCTTTTGCCCAACTAGAACTTGAATAACTTACCCAATTTTCTGTTAGATCTTCAAATTAATTCTACACTTGTCCTAGGTTTATTAACGATATTAACCTTAGAAAGCAAAGGTACATTAAATACAGCATTATTACTTTTATGTAACTAGGTTCTTTTTTCATGATGATTTTTGCTAGAAAACTGATAATTTCCTTGTGGTGTCACTATCAGATCTACCTTCGATATTATATGACCTGCTTATTTCAGTTAACTCTTGAAGACATGCTTGCTTCCAAAACTTTGAAACATCTGTTTCAAAAAAAACCTCAACTCTGTCTGCAGCGTTGAGCAAAAAAGAGTTAATGACCCACAGCACTGCCCAAGGTAGTGCTATTAGGTTGCCAAGAGGCACCTCTAAAGCAATTCATATTGACTTAGGGCTAAAGACAGCCAGACAGTAATGCTGTTATAACATCCCCAAAGGCTTCTTGTTTCTTCACTCCTAGCAAACTGTGAATACAATTAAAACACATTTTAAAGGAGTACTAGAAAGCAATGAAGATCACTATCACCACCCACCACTACCTCCCATACACATCTGACGAGACGTGGACATACTCAGTTGCTCAAACTCCATCCTCTNTGCTAGAAAAACAGTATTCACTTCTGAGCACTGTAGAACGTCAACTGTAGGCTTTATGATCACTGCAGCATACTTAAGTCTTAACATTTTTAAGGTGCTTTTTCAGTGCATCCCTTGTACCTGAACTGCCTCTTGGAATCTGACACATTCACATCCGTTGAAAGAAAAGAGATCCTTCAGGGCAGACATGGTATACCATTATGGCACTACCAGAGATAATAATTTCCCCTCCAAAAAAATCACCTCAATTTTCAAGTACACAAACTAGGTTAAAACAGGGCACCCAGAATGGCAAAACAGTTTGTTAATAACTCTTTTGCACTCTAGAAAATCTAGGAGGCATCCATTATTTAGTCAGCCAGTCTATAAAAATTACATGACTTTTAACACAGTTTTTAATTGCTTTTAATTATTAACATTTACATTGCTGTCAAAATGACAAGGTGTCTCAGCTGGAGATACAGTTAAATTTTTAATAATGCTGGATAGCAAAGCAACAAATCTTGGACAGTAAAATCTAAACATACACAACTTTATATGTATGCATTTATACATACATATAATATTCTATTTATATTATAGCATAATTTTATATAGCTNGATCTTCAAATTAATTCTACACTTGTCCTAGGTTTATTAACGATATTAACCTTAGAAAGCAAAGGTACATTAAATACAGCATTATTACTTTTATGTAACTAGGTTCTTTTTTCATGATGATTTTTGCTAGAAAACTGATAATTTCCTTGTGGTGTCACTATCAGATCTACCTTCGATATTATATGACCTGCTTATTTCAGTTAACTCTTGAAGACATGCTTGCTTCTAAAACTTTGAAACATCTGTTTCAAAAAAAACCTCAACTCTGTCTGCAGCGTTGAGCAAAAAAGAGTTAATGACCCACAGCACTGCCCAAGGTAGTGCTATTAGGTTGCCAAGAGGCACCTCTAAAGCAATTCATATTGACTTAGGGCTAAAGACAGCCAGACAGTAATGCTGTTATAACATCCCCAAAGGCTTCTTGTTTCTTCACTCCTAGCAAACTGTGAATACAATTAAAACACATTTTAAAGGAGTACTAGAAAGCAATGAAGATCACTATCACCACCCACCACTACCTCCCATACACATCTGACGAGACGTGGACATACTCAGTTGCTCAAACTCCATCCTCTTTTTTCCTTGGTCTCTTGCACCATCTTTTCAAAAGGTCGTGTCACAATTTTGGCTTCCTCCTTGCTGTTATTTCTTTCTGTTTAAGACCTGGAAGTGTCTCAGTCCTGTGATAGGATCCTTTGGAGTATATAAGAGAAAGTCAAACTCTTAATGAAAAATTTTAACCAGTGTTAAAAGAGAGCTGGAAGTACTTCCAGGTCATTAAAACATAATAAACTGAATTTACCATGGGAAAATAATGTAGTGAAGGTTGCTTCTCTCCCTAGTAAGAATTTAGGGGGTATCTTTCCTTATCTGAAGAATGACTGTCATATCTGTCCAACTTTCAGGACTCTCCTTTAGCTTTAAGGAAATGAAAAAACAACACCGGGAAAGTTGGAAAAATGGGGGTTTTTCTCAGAGGAATGGAAAGTGAATAGTGCTGATAAAGAATGAACTAACAAGTTGCTATAATCCTTCTGACTACCGGATAAAACCTGCAAACAATGGCTTCTTGGTTCAAGTACAATCAATAAAAATGGTGTGTGGTATCCAATGAAAATAGATATGTGGACCAGAAATGATCAACATGCTGTTATTCCCTCTTAAAGTAGTAAAGTAGGATCATATGGGATTAATTACATTACTGCACAAATGCCCAGAATACACACCACCATTATTAATTCTTCTATATTTTTTCTCCTTTTATCTCTAACACACCTACATTAAATTCAGATCAACATATTGCCAAATTTGCAAAGTAACCCATATATATATTCATATATATTTACAGAAATACAAAAGCAGTATCTCTCATGAATACATTTTTGACAGCTTTGTTTATATGCTACTTACTCCCCACTTGGTTTACATTTCAGATTCTGAGAGAAGCAGATCTTAAACCATTAAACCATGTTATAGATATTAATTAATGGTTTTCACTCATTTGCCAGATCCTGAAAGAAGAAAGATTGATTAGATATATATATATATTTGCAGCAGAATTTAATTATCCATTTTCAAACCACTGGCCTCCTGGCAGAAGTCTCTCAATGCAGTGCAGAATAGGACTTGGATTAAGAATTAATTTACTGTCAGCAATGATCTACAATTTAATGGCTTAATCAAGTTTGCTATAAAATTGGTAGGGAGCTCTGGAGCCTAATATTGCTGCAGAGCCTGCTGCATCTAAAGACAGGTTTAAGAGAGCCATAATATAATCATCATCCAGCAAATCCAAGATCTCCCTCAACGTATAGTCAGGAACTGCCTCTAGGAAGCTTACTACTGACATTATGAATTTATAGCTCTTATCTTTGAAGTTCAATGCATACATTTGGCTATTCCCTCTTCTAGCTAAAACTCCTGAAGAAACTGTACTTGAACGAATACCAAGATTAGCATATTAACACAGACCAGTGTGTGACTGGCACATTTTGTTTTGTTCTTCCAGACCACAGTGTAAATATAGAAATTAATGAATTAAAAGAGATGAAACGTTTTAATACACAGATACATCTAACTCCATTCCGAATTCTTCTCACAGTGGGTAACAGACTATGGAGTTTTTTCTATTGGAGCACAGTTGAAGGTGAAAACAAAAGATTAAGAAAATCACAGTAAAGTAAAATATGCTATGATCTGAGCCTTCGTTAGAATTCTGAGATTTAAAAGATCTTGATTACTTTAAAAATAAAATCAGTCTACATTTTCTGCTAGGGGCGAACTGGTACAACACTATAATTCTAAGTGCTGAAATAGAAATTATTATACCAGAAATTTTGGCATATAAACTGTTACGTTGAGGTTTCAAGGTCAGATTTTAATGAACCCAGACGCTCTAAGCTTTCAAGAAAAATGAATAAGTTTCTTACATGGCGTCTGTAGCTAGGCAGAAATATTCCAAACTCTGCAAACAACCACCAGTTGTCAAAATACCCTGGGAAAAACCATCAGAGCAGCTTACCTATTTTACTACTGTCACTGTTTTATCCTAAGATTATGAATCATCCTTATGTTTCTTTTTCTGACACCCATCTATATTTATATCACACCTGACACACTGCCACTTGTCCATCCAAATGATTCTTTTTGCAGCACTGAGGACTGTCGGTTTGCTGTCTTTTTTTTTTTTTTTTTTAAATAACCTGAGAGCAGATTGCCATCTTCTACTGTCTGCCACATAGCAACAAAATTTAATGGAATACTTGTGGAAAGGTTCAGTCTTTACAGCCGTAACACCAACGTCTCCCTCTGCCATTACAGGTCAACATGACAAGAGGCATTACTTTCAGAACAGGCACTGTATAAAGCTGTAGTATAAAACTGTAGGAAAGTACAGACAGAAACATTACAAAGATGCACTCCTTCCTGATACAGGCACTTATTCTGGAGGACCACACTCCATCTTCACTGTTAAAGGAAATTCATGGTTAAAAATGATGAAGCTACTGAGTAAGTGAGACCTACTGCAAGTCTAAAAGATACTGTACTTAAGTTCACCGAGGTGCTTGTGTCATTCAAAATAAAAATCTTAGCCAAGATCCAATAGCAAATTCTTGTAGTACTTATGTTAATTAATATGATGATGGCAAAACTCGAGTGTGCACCAAATATGAAAAAAGAAGAATTATTTTCTCATTTTCAAAAAACACCCATCCATAACACAGAAGAAATAAAAAAAAATGCATAGACATGGTAAACTACTCGTGAAATAGAATAATTTGGATTGGATCACTTGTTACTGTGTGAATACAAGAGGTAAGTTGAAGAGAGAAAGAATGCATAGAGAATCTCCATAAAGAAAAGCTGAATTTTTAACCATAGCTTGTTTCTCCCAATAAGTCTCTCCTGTAATAAGTATTTCTCGACTGAGTTTACATGTAATATATGAACCAACAGTAAGTCCTCTCTTTAATGTGTTTGACAATACTCATGGGCTCCAGCAGTTCCAGTTGTTTTAATAATAATCTCTCTTCCTATCATTATACCACCAGCAGTGCATTGAAAACAGCAGTTTCTAGTTTCTGAACATCCCTTTCTTACCTCAGGCTGTACTTAAAGTAACTAGCAGTCCCCAAAAAACCCTTCCATAGAGCTTTAGCAAGTCCTGAGTTCTTAACTTACCTGGTTGATTTCACTTGGGCTCATATGCACACCTACCCTATATAGCACAGGTGACTTTTTTTTCCCCCTCAGCACAACAGGAAACTGAGTGTTTCCAAATCTCTCCTTTTTTTTTTACCCCTCCTGAATTTTATTAATAAAAGTAAGTTTAAAATATTTATCATGCCAAATTAAACTGTCAACTATTTAATTCCAATTCATGGCCTCTCAAAGTTGCACCATGATAGACTTCTTTACAGCGCAAGAGAGTAACAGACAGTGCTTTGCTTTGTAAATTCAGAAGTAAATTTGCTTTCTCCACAATCATCTTCACATGCATGCCATGAACTCCTCTAAACAGTTGCAGAGGGCTAGCTGTTAGGAGCATGCAACAGCAAAGCCCACCCCCAGCTCAAGTGGGAAGTTAGGCTCCTCACCATCAAAATGCCAAAGGCACAAAATAGCTTACTTGTCCCAGTTTCTTCATGTTATTTTGGTATACTTATAAAAACAACACAACTCATTAATTATAACCTTTCAAGAGTGTGTTTTTTCCCCCCTATACTGTTATAATTTAGGAGAACTGCAACCACAGTGCTGATAGAACTATTTTTAGCCTTCGACACAGAGAGAATGTTAGGAAGTGTCTCATCTTTCTATTAATGCAAATTTATTTAAGTAGTCAGTGCAGGAAACTTTAAAATATGCTAATCGCTGCTTCTTTGGACTTCCATCTCAAATGTCTTTGGTGATGTGTACCTACCACAGAGAGGCTAAGTAAAGGGAACACTATCAAAACTCATTGTCAATAGGTATTTACATCCGATAAAGTTCCTGGAATCTGAGCTGAATTGCCATAGTGTGTTTTAAATGGAAATACTTCTACATGTGCATCTTAAGCATGTAGTTAAATGAATGGGTTGTTTTTATCTAAGAAAGAACTGAGGTAATGTCACTAGACTTCCCTCGGCTTGAGCAGCTCTTATGAATGCAAGTACTTTTCATTTATTGGGCATCCCATCAGAAACAATACATACTTCCTCCAGCGATTTGCTTTGATCAGAATAAACGTACCCAAGATGGATATAACTGTCATCTTTCATTACAATTACCAAAAAAATTATATATAATTTATTAGCAGTGTGGCCAAATATTGGAAATTCTAGAATGTACTTATTTAAGTGGAACAAGCTGCAGCAAACAAGTGTCACATCTGAAAGACTAGGCATAGACACTTGTTCAAACCACCAGTCCAAATCTATAAAATGTACCTATGAATAGTAGATATTATATAGTTGCTTTCTAACATAAATGAAAAAAATAAAATAAAATGGAGGAGACAATTTCCCAGTGAAATTAATCCCCTACTCTCCTCTGGAAGTCTAGTCTGTGTCCAGCATTGTATTCTATCTTCTGTCATCTGATGTAATACAGATGGTAGAGTACATTTCACATTTGTGTTATTTTTCATACACTGTGTTTTTATGCCTCTTTTTCCCCCCGGTCTTTCATTTTAGAAGTGATCTGCAAATTTTTGTGGCAACTATATAAAACATGCCATCCATTGCTACAGAAGGTAACAGTAAATTAAAAAAAGTGAATTTCAAAGTAAGTTCACTGGTGGTCTTAATGTAGTGTGCTTTGCTATGAATCATCTTCTGTTCCTTTAAGACAACATTTAACATTTTATCAATTCTAAAAAGCCACACAGAGAAAGACTGAAATCATTTGTCATGCTGAAATGGGTGATCTCAACTACATCGTTGAGAACGTGCTCTTAGGCCAATGCTTTTGACTCTGTAGGAGCATATTTTTAAAATGTACTACTAATTACTCATATAGCTCATTATCTCCTCACTATGTTGGACACTCATTTTCTTTGTCCACCTGCTGCCTTTCAGGTAACGTGAACTAACAGGCTGAATGTGTCTGAAACTATTGCTTTTTCAAGAAGGTAAAAACCAGTGCAGAAACTTCACAGGAACATTCAGGGAAATCCCAAAATGATGTCTCACTGTCAGTAGATTTAAGAAATGAGGTACTTAGATCTCAACCTTCCCCCTAAATACAGACAATCTCCTGTCAAGCTTTCTTCAAAAGCAATGCAGGTATTTCACAAACAGCTGTGTGCATGCAGAAAGAGCATGAGAGAGCATCCCAAGTGATGGTATACTCATGATTTGTGGGGGGTTTGTTTTAACCAACATAGCTAATTTCTGCATCCCCAGAATAAGCTACATCAAGGCTATAGATTGTGTACCACTTTCAATAAATATTCCCCACGGAGAAAAAATGTGGCTATTAATATAGTGGGTGCTGGGTATTCCTTTCACACACTTCACTAGCCAGACAGACAGGTAGAACTCAAGCACTGTATCAGAATCACTCATGTTTCTGATTATCACATTAATATCCAGCCTCATTGCTCTACCATCATTAAGAAATTGCAAACTACCTCTGAACAGCAAGGACTGCTCATAACATTCATGAATTTAATTTGTATTTTTCCCTTCAGCTCAAGTTTTGCCTAAGATGATGAACATATAGTGCATTCACTCATTAAACAACCAGTCCAAGAAAATACTTCAGAAGAATCATGACATTCCGGCTTTGCACAGGGGCAAAAGGCTCACATGAAGTACAGCTTACTTCAGAGAAAACCATATTGCTAAAAATAAGTAATTACAATTTTTCAATCATGAACATGTGCTAAAGGGTTATATCTCAGCAAACTGGTGCTGTTAGAGAAACTCTGCTGACATATTGCTACTGTGCTGAAAAAGGCATTGCATTTGCACTAATGTCCTTTTTATCAACCATAGTTCAATGTTCAGATCCCTTTAATTTACAATCAGGGACCTGCATGTCTTTCACTGCAGCTGCAGGTAGTGTTAAATGCTGCTGTTGCCTGGTAACTAACAGGTGTGAGTCTGCTATATTTATGTATGCAGAAAGCTAATGACAAAAGAAACATTTGTATGTAGATTAAAAAATCTATATATTTGGTCTTCATTTACTAAAATACAGCGTTTTTCTCTAGCAGTGAAACCACTGCTTAATCATACAGTAGAAGAATTGCACTTCTAAAAATATAATTGATATAAATCACTTTATTTATATCAGAAGCAAGTAGTTGCAATTAATTAAATAGTGAATAGGAATGAATGTAACTTAAAATAAGCCCCAAAGTACTGTAAATAAATACATTATGAAAGGAACATTGTTCAGTATTTTGTTAAGAAACTGCAATCCTGCCATCAACATAACTACTGCTCTCACTACCCACACCACTTTGCTGCAAAGGGCACGGGGTTTTGAAGAGGCTGGCACATAAACAGAGAGGCACATAAACAGAACAGACCACTCCAATTTCTATTTCTATCACATTTTTCTTTGTTAAATTCTCCTGTCAAATTTAAAATTATATCCTAAGGACACATTTATATTACTTATCTACATACCTACAATATTCTATGAAATCAATACATCTAATGCTATAAAGATGGTGGAGCTAAACCCTCCTTCCCTCAAATATCTACCTCAAAAAAATGTCCAACTCCCTGTTGTTAGAATTCATGCAAGAAAGAGAACGAGAACTTACTATAAACTGCCAATGATGGTACTCTTGATTTAATGTAGTGACATGAGACTTAGAAATCTGGGTCTCTCCTATAAACTGGAGCTGATCAGATGTGTACGCTGATGTTGCAGACTGCAGGCATGATGCATCATTTCCAAACTGTACAAAGAAACAAAGCAAATAAGTGACCAGTTTGTATAAAGTGTGTTTGTACTAGCTGACTAGTACTTAAACTTCCAGTAACACAGTGCATTTCATTAACATGTTGTACACCACATGTTCCCCTGAAAACTCCTTGAAAATGATAATATAAATGATGCATTAAAGACAATGTCAGGGCAAGCAAAAAGACTTAAATCAAACATCAGCCATGACTCTGTGTCCTCATTTTTGGATAAGGTCTTTACAATTCTTAACCACACATTCTATCTTTACACTCTTTTTTTTTTTTTTGCAGTATTCAAGCCAAGATAACTGTGCAGTGTTTTCTTTCACACAAGCACTTCCGTGCTTCTTTCTTATGCCTAGTACATTTTCCTATGAGCATTTGCCAAAACTACCCAACTGTCCTTAAAATTCTCAGCTGCTTTGCTGCTAGTGTAATCTAAGTAATACTAAGCCAGGAGACACACCAAGGTTATTTTCATCCCCACCAGTCATGTTCCATGACTTCCTCCCACTGTTTTCTGTTTTATTAATCTTTTATCATCTGTTGAACAGAGAACTTCTCAGAGAAATCACTCCTGTTTTTACACATATGTAGCACAACTCTCCCTGGTCTGAAATCATGTTAAAAGACATCACGTAACAACAGAGAAAGGCTAACATTCTGGAAGCAAATTCATTGGCTTTGGTGGATGGTAAGCACAAATAATTCCTTGGAAATATTTTAAGCATCTTATTTTTCACTAAAATTGAGTTCTAAAAATAGTTTTGTATATGGCCCCTCCACATCCAAAATGGCAAGGCATATGAATTGCACCATATATGCACAAGCTAAATATCAAAGGTTATTATCTAACAGATTGCTTTGAGTTAATGATAGATACTTCCAATCATACCCCCACATTTCTATCTATGTTTAAATGTCTTTACTTACATAATGTCTAATATCTTCATCACCAATCTAATTCTGATGGAAGCATCAAGGCTGTACTCGCAGAGCATAGGAAATCACACTGAAAAGCATGCACCCTTACATTTCTGCTAGGCTTAGGCCTGACAGCAAAAGATCTTTTATTTATTCATGAGTTGCCTGAGAGGAACTAGTGGTTGCTTTGTGTCAGCTGAATAGGATCGTAATTCAATCTTCACTGGAACCTGTTTATCTGAATGACTCATTAAGGTGCAAGCTTGCTGCTAAAGAACTCTACTTCATAACAAGTGTATTTTGTTAAGGAAATATGTGTTTAGAGAAAGTCTCTTCATGTGGTTACTCAGTTTATCAAAGTTCATTTTTTAGAGGGCACGTTATTTCTTAAAAACATAAACAAATGAAGCGAAGTATAGCCACACCTGTCAGTAATAGAATGCTGGAAGGACTGCATCACTGGCTAGTAAATTAGTTTACAGGCAAAGGTCTTGAAGATGCAGGCTCACTGCTGCACTAGAACAGAATAGTTTCTGTAGTGCTCAAGGCTTGGCATGCAGACACAGGATTTTCAATCAAAACATGGCCAAAGGGCTCCATCCCATTTTGTGACATTAATGCCATGGTCTTCTGAAATTCTAGTCTTTCCAAAGGGGAAACACCTCATTTTCGGAATCAGATGAGATCTAAGTAGGTGGTATAACATACTTTCCCATTCCATATAGACATCATAGGACTTACAGAATAACATATATCTATGCCTCTTCACAGCATCCCTTCACTTGGGTGAAAAAGAAAACTGCTTTCATGTAAAATTTCTTACAGAAAAAATAGTTCATTTTGCTCATGATTGAAATGCTGCTCAATGACCACTGCTGATGAAAACCCCACTGGTTCTTGCAAAATGCCAGGAAATAGAAAGCTGAAGCTTACGGTCAGTGAAAGCAAAAATAGACTACAGTCAGCCAAAACGATTCGGAATTACTGCAGTTTGATTTGATAAAAGTCTGCATAATAAGTTTGATGAATTACCATTCCAACACTGAAATAAACACAGTGTTACATGCAAGAAGTCATAGGATCTTTGTGACCATAAAAAACCAATACCAAGTTACTGCATCTTACCCGACAGTTGCTCCTAGATCTGCAGCAAAGTACTGGTACTGATCCAAAACCAAAGCCCAATGAAACATTAAATGCTATAATTTTTTCAGCACAACTGTCTGCAGCTTCTGGGGGTGGTTCCTTAGTTTCCTATCCATTCCTAACCTTGTGTAGTTTATAAGATCTGACAGGGTCACAGTGCAGTGATTTGGCTGCAGGCAGCCACCTTTCCAAACAACACACACAAATATATACTGTACTCTTTAAGACTGTCTTGCCACCAGACAGAAATATAAAAGGATTAAAAAAATAAAACAACATTCAACATGTTTTGCAATTATTTTTGTTTTTCATTTTTCAATGCAAAAAAACCTACTATATTTACTACAAATCTGATCTACCACCAAGTCCTACCTAAATCAGCTGATCTATATGGCCAATAAGTATAACTGAGGTTAACCATAAGTTACACAGACAGCAACAGGGGAGAGACTGAAGAAGAGAGAAAAATACAGAGTCTTAAGCCTGAGAAAGCCATGATGATCTTAGAAATGGCCTAAGTAGCAGGTTTTGCACCAGCAGTGGTTAGTATGTCCTCACAAAACATCTCAAATGCCATCTGCAGAATCCAGCTCCTGATATCTTTTCAACCCATGCAACATATGTTTGTTTTAATATTCTGATATGAAGACAATTAGTATCCTCTACCCTTATTTCAACTGCGAATAGAGAAATATTTTGATGGCATTTGTCCTATGATTTGAGAGTTTCCTAGTGGATTAAACAATCACTAGTTTTGTACTATTACTTCATACTTCAAAGTGACAAAACAATCAATTAGCAAGATCATGCCACCTTGTCCTTAATCTCATTAGAAAAGACTAATGGCTACAGAATCAATTATTCCATAGCGATTACTGTCTTAGCACCATTAGCCTCTACATCACACAGACTCATTTTGAATTTTCAACTCCATTGTAATTTTCTCCACTTTTTAAATTACAGCCCTTAATTATGTTCTTAAATATGTTAATTATGTTCTTTAATAAACTCTATAGATATCTCCGTTCATTTATGGATACACAGAAACTAAGAAACAAAGAGCAACTTGCAAAACTATAAGGCCAGTACAAGAGCTTCCATAGCATTTGGCTGGTCTTAATCTCTGCTTCAAGAATTGAAAGCAATCCTCCCTTTTAAACATACATACACCCTGGTTTTGGCTAGAATAGAGTTAGTTTTCCTCCTAGTAGCTGGAATGACACTGTTTTGGATTTCGGATTAAAATAATGCTGATAACACACAGGTGTAAACATTCTTGCTGAGCAGTGCTTGTTCTTCTTCTCAAGAACATTACCTCTGAACATATGTCAGTGGAATCAGTAATATTATTCCAATGAAGTTTTAAGTTGCTTCATTGACCTGCAGAATCCTTCTCATTTGGTGAGCATGTCATCACTCCTGCCTGTACGACACAGCCGTATCATTCTGATCACAAGATCTTGCAACTTGGGAGTTATTTAGTTATTTTGGTTTTGCTTTCTACTTTACCCCACACACAATGAGTCTTTTTTTTTTTTTTTTTTTTGAATCCTCACACAGATTTGGAGAGAAAGGAGTATCAAAACTCACATTCAGGCTCCCCTAAGGCTGTTTCTTGATTGGGGCAAAATCTCTGCCACCTGAAGGACAAAAATCTGCCCTTTTCTATCTGTGAAGAAGGCAGCTACTGTTACTCTACTTTTTGCTTTTAAATTATTCCTAAGTTTTCTGATGTGCAAAGCAGGAACTGATCTCTCAGGAATGCAGAAGTCTATGAAACATCAAATAAATCTGAAACAGCAAATTTCCCCATTGGTATAGGCATATTTCCTCTTGTTTTGTTTGCTGGAAATTCTCCTGTCATTGGAATACAAATTTCTTGTAATTTCTTAATAAAGAATTAAAAAGATTTATTACTTAAATTGTTTTTTTTTTTTAATTTTCTCATGCATAACCAATAAAACTTTCTAGCATCATTTGAACTGATGAAGTTTCTGAGTGATGTTTATGATCTAGTAGAATAAATGTACCAAAAGCAAATCAGCCAGCACCCTCTCTACATGAAAATTTCCTCTCAAACAATAATAATAAAAAAGAAAGAAAGAAACAATAACAAAGCATCCCAAGACCAAAGGAATCCTATTTCACTGAGCAAATTCAGTGCAGGTCAGAAGGTTTGATCTTTGGCACTGGTGTACTCTGTCTGAAAGCTGAGCTGCCATTTAAATGCTTATAAGGGAGGGCTGTAATTGCAGGTTGGGAGCTGTAAGACAGC
This sequence comes from Odontophorus gujanensis, assembly GCA_013399175.1. Classification (NCBI taxonomy): domain Eukaryota; kingdom Metazoa; phylum Chordata; class Aves; order Galliformes; family Odontophoridae; genus Odontophorus; species Odontophorus gujanensis. Next base: position 185,334 of record VXAB01009288.1, read on the forward strand.
TGTGTATGTACAACATAGGAAAATGAAATTATTCATGAAATTGAAGATATTTCACCAAGGGAAAAATTTAGTGAAGGAAAAGAGGATTGAAACATGACAATTTAATGATTTCTGAATCAGGGTACACAAGAAGGTGACCTGTAACCTCTCACTTGCGTGGTCTGCCATTGGCATAGAAGATAAATTCAAACTCTTAATAGCTACTGAAAAGATGATGAAAATAACAGTTCCAAATCAAATGACAGCACACCAAACAGTAGATGAAACTATGCACCATTTTTGAGAACATTTCTAAAGAAATAAAGAAAAAGAAAAAAATGGGAGGAGAAACAGCTGCATGTATGGTAAAACAGAGATGAGATGCAAAAAATTTTCCAGAACCTGCTACATCTTTTAACTGGCTACTATCAACAGTACAATATCTCAGCAGATTAAGGTTCTTGCTACATAATCTCCCTTTCTTCCTGGTTTTTAGTCCCTTTAATTAAACTAAATACACACGTGTCTCTCCAGTTTGAAATTCACAGAAATTACAGATTCTTTGCACGCAATTTATTCTGTTTGACACTATAAGCAATGTAAGAAGACTGAGAATTTGCAGTAAATTCTTCCTACAGGAAAGGACAGATAACATGAATCAAGCTCATCAGCCAGCAGAATACCAGCAAGCTGTCCAAGGGTTGTCTACCCTGCCATTCTTTGTGCACACTTCCTTTTTACAAGCTCAAATATGTCTCAAACACACAGTAGAGAATATTTCCATTTTGTTCATTTACTGAATTACCTTCCTGTCACAAAACACCAGCCCCATAACTACAGAAAACAGAATATCACATGCTTGTATGTGTGAGATAATATGTTGAGATAAAGTTTAAAGAGCTATCTTGCAATAAACCAGATATTTGAAATGGATGTAATATATAATTTATCTTGCAATTAACTGTTTCCATCAGTGACCCTACTAAATCAGTTTTTAAACATCTGAGAAGCATGAATCTCTGGTTTAGGTTCATAAGCAGTAGGCTGAGAACAAATGTATCCTGTTGTTGGCGCTGCTCATTCCATCACTTCTCTAAAAAGATCACTACCTGCAAAGTAATAGTCTAATTTTCCCATGATACGGGAATTTATGGAATCAAACTTTGCCTTTGATAATCATATAACGCATTTCAAAAGAAATGCAATTTCCTCTTAAGCGATTTTTGAAGTATATAATTAAATATTTTTATTGGTAAAACAAGCCAACATCTCAAAATATTCCACTGATGACACCTGGTGGACTTGCATAGTGATTTCTACCTCTCTCTGAATATCTTCCAGGCCGCAGGCAATCAGGGTATCATTTTTAAGACAATGAGTCATGTAAGGACCCATGTCATACACAGGATTCAGTATAAAATCCATCATTCCATTTTGCACTCGTGTCCTTTCAAAGGAAAATGTGTGCCATAGGATTCAGAGATGCAAATGCAACTTCTCAGCACTGGTATAAAAAAGCATATCTGAATTAATTTATTTGAATTATATTTTGCAGGAAAATGGGGGCAATAATGGCTTGAAGGAGAAAGGCAATATTTTAACTCTAATTACAAGATAATAATCATGAACTCTTTTTCCCCACTTACCCAGATTCCAGTGCCAGGGATTTTTAGCGTTAGGTTCCATAGAATAGGATTTGCATTTTTAATTTTTCAGTACATCTACATCATTTTCTACATGTTATACTTTAACTCGTTTATTCAAATCCATCTTTGTACCCAACGTTTTAGACAGGTCTTTCTCAAGGTCTGCCATCTTGAAAGAAAAGTCACTTTCAGTTTTTAAATATAGCATTGCAAAATGACTGATGTATTGTCACTGCCCTCCCCTGGAAGAGAGGAAAAATGGGACAGAAGTCTGTCATACATTGGGGTTATAAGGTACTTGGCAATGGTTCTAGAGTTTTTTTTATCCTCAGGAGTTCTTGAATGTTAATTTTTACCATGAGGTAGATGTGCAGAACAGTAACAACTATGAAATGTAACAACAAACAGGTAGTGATGAGGTAAACTAAATCCCCCAAAAGGTTGACAACACAAGATCTTGTTGATTTCAACTAAAAAATAACATTTCCTGCTTTGGAAAATAAGCTCTAATGATATTCAAATAATCAAACAAGTATGTGACTTATTTCCTAGACAAGCTTGTGTCCTTCAATAATAAGGCTTGGTCCACCTAGTTTTAGTCTGCTAATGACAAATATTTGATGACTCTTTGACACCTTTTTCATAAGATCAATGAGGAAGAATAAACGAGTAATAAACGTTTTTCATCAGAGCACAGGAGTGAAATGTAGGGAATGTAGATCAGCTTCCTGGCTCCACACTCAACCACTGACCTTGTATAATTCATTCAGCCTCTTTGTAAATGGGAAAAGTTTATCCAAGGCAAGCAGTTTGAGAATAAAATATAATGGTACGGAAACACAGAAGTACTGTAGCTGTGATAGGTTATACAAATATCTCAGTAGGTAAAAGAATACGGGTATGATATGGAAGTTGAATAAGTGATTCCTAATTGTGCATATTAGTAAATCCACTCAGTGATGGTACTTGATTACTTTCATTTCTGTTCAAAGATCCTTCCAGTCTTAGACAGATTGAACAATTCCCATTATGACAGGAAATAGAAAGCAAACACTACTGAAAATGCTAAGTTTAGCTTGAGGATTAATTATACAGATTCAGCTTTGGAAGAATAGTGAACTTGATTGTGAGTGGGAAGATTGTTGTTTAGAGTTTTTAATAAATAAATTTAAAAATTAGAGCTCACTTGTCACTTGCAAATCAAAGAAAGGACAATAGGTTGCACTGGAGGCAATCCAGGCATGCAATCAGAGCAATGGAACAGAAACATCCCATAGTCTACATCACCAGAATAATAAAATAAAAGCAGACAGATGAGCAAGAAATGGACTTCATAAGCAACAGTGTGTGTATCCCTAAAAACGAACAAAATGGTAAAAAAAAAAATTATCTATTTTGAACTGATAATCAAACCACCTGGCAAAGTGAACTACTTCCTCCCCTCCAAAAAAAACCATAATAAAAATTAGCTAAAACTTTGATCTTTTTGAAGATAATAATAAGATAATATTTTAAACCCTACCACTACTGTTCAGCTTCAACAGGGAGGCAGAACAGTTTAGGACATCAGATTTGGTGTTAAAAGAGCCACACCACCTACTCCTACCCTTCTTACTTGCCCTTCCTTCCTTATGTATCAGCCACACTGATTTTTCTGTCATTTGTGCACGTGTAGTCAATATCTTTTTTAGGCTTTATCCTAGAATGATACCACCAGAATCCTAAGGAGAATCAGGTCTTTAAGCCCAATGTTATCACCAACATAAAATGCAAATCCTTTAAAAAGGATTCGAGGTGGCTTTTCTTGAGAAAATGACAGTCAGAAGAATGTCTAAAACTCTTCGACATAAACAGCTGTACAGAAGCTAAGGATTCATCTCTTTAAGGAATTCTCAAACCCAAACAAAAGCCAGAAGGCATCTGGTAACAGCTGGTAACTTTCAGAAGCCAAATAATCTAGTTCAACATCTCCATTTTGGCAATAGAAAATGTATAATTTTGGCAAAAAAAGTGTCCTATCACTAGACAAACAACATCTTGAGCTTCTGTTGTAAAATCCACAATTTTTCTATACTTTCCTATGCATAATGCTTTTAAAAACTTACATGGTTATCAGCAGTACCCTGTCAGTTCTCTAATCACCTGGAACCTGGTCTCTGCTGATAGTTATAAATGGTTTTATGATGAAGTTTAAATGTATCTGCCAAAACAGAAATTGAATCTACAGAGAAAAAGCATTGTGGTGTTTGGTTGTTTTTTTTCCCCTCCAAGTGCAAGTCCTTTGGCATTAGCCTCACTGGATCTGTGCCTACATATGCAGCCAAAAACATTAACAAACAGACTAGTCCTACAACACCGCCACCTGAGCACTGCAGGCTTTCCCCTGCATTCCAAAAACACTGCAGTCCACAGCTTTAGCTCTACAGGTGAATAATCTGTCATTCTGGCCATGCACTAATGGGCTAATCAAAGAGATTTTCAGCCTGGGGAGTATGAAATAGGACTGCTTCATTCTAACATCAGAGAGAGAAGCGCCAAATATCAGACTGCAGCCTTCAGGTCCTATCCACCACTTGAGAAACATAATCATTTTTTCAGATAGAAATAATTTTGGATCATCTACATAGAAATTATGACTTTTTTCTCCAGGTACTTTAGTAATATGTTATAAAAAGGTATCATACTGACAGAGCACTGGTCATCGTTCACAATCTCTCTCTGATTGATGCTCTAACTAGTCCTTTTTCTTGCTAGAGGTATAGCAAATTTACTTTGACCTCCTACCTTCTTTTCTTAGGAGTCATTTCTCAGTTCACTGAAACCTTGTGTCTGTGCTTACACCTTCATTTCACATGAAATTATGCCTACAGTAGCTGATGACTCTTGCCCTTTTTTAGGGCAGCTGTTTGAGTAAAGGCAAGTTTAATGGCTAAATAATCATAGTCCTAGAATTAAGTCTAGGAAGTGAGAACCAATTTATTTTGAATTTCCTGTTAAGTCATTTGAAGATTAGTTAAATGATTGTCTCTTTTCCTTCAATCTCCATCTGCATACTTTATAAGCAAAAGGACGATCATGCAGGGCACATCTATCGTCCTCTTTGATCCGGTTAATGAAACTGAAATCCATTGCAATTTTCTGCTTTCCATCATTTAAGGATTACGGTTACTCTGAAGATACCTTGAAGCTTAAAACATACTTCGTCATAACCAGATTCTAGTTCTCCTAGATATCTTACTTCTTTATCGTTGCCACTGTAACTTATTAATATAAATCTGCTTAAAGCAATCTAGATTGATTAAGAAGCTGCACAAACTTAAGCTCCTTCTTGAATTTGCACTGAAAGAGGTTTTTCTGTTTTTTTGTTTTTTTGGTTTTTTTTGCTTTCTCTCCCACATAAACAAGCATAATGTATTTCTAACTACTGGTACATGTGCTGGGGTAGGATTTACTGAATGACCTCACACGTTCCGAAATGACGGACAAGGAGTCTTCATTAAGTCAATATTTCAACTGGTGAAGTTAACAGCTGAGAAGTTCAGGGCACTATCCATTCTGTATGAGAATATGGAATCCACAGTCATGATGCAACTGTACTCATAAGTTCAGAGACTTCTTTTCTTAAGTACAGTACATCTTTTCTTCAAGAATCAGCAACAAGAACAAGGTTATCAGGTCACATAACAGGAAAGGCCAAGGCTACTATTGACTTGTGAACAGCTTCTTTAATTCCTCTGGAAAAGGCCTTACTAACCATCACATTCCCAGTTACCTTTCTGTCTGCAGACCCTCCACAACTCCACGGCATGGTTCACAAGATGGTAAGGAGCGTAGGAAGTAAGAAGGTCAGGCTGACAAAACACACTTAGCATAAGACATCAGTAAAATACACCACACCATGGTGTAAATGACAGAGAAACAGCCATAGGTGAGAGGAGAGAATGAGGTTGAGTCAGCTTGTGAAAGTTTCATTTCCCAAGTGACGGATTTGAAAGGTCTGTAAATAGGTTGCTAAATCCTTGTTAGGACAGGGTTCAGTGATGTTAAAGGGAGCACTACAATATATTAAGTGATTTGTCTCATTTTGCTACATCCTTCCTTAAGGATGAGAACAAGGCAACCAGAGAAATCAGAGTACAACCTTTACACTGACCTCCCACCTCTTCACCTTTAACACTGCAGATCAGAGCACATTCTACTTTACTTCTGCATGAATGTCATTACTGCAAAGATTGGAATATATGCATAAACAAAAAAAGAAACAGCATCTCCTCTAAGTCTTCAATTTGCACACGCAGCTAGCAAGTGCAGAAAAATGTAGTAGAAGGAGACTAGGTATACTTCAGATTGTAAAAGCTAATATTGCTGTAGAAGGGATTGTTTTTGTACATTGGTTAGGCTTGCTGTCAGCCTGGTTCCTTCAATGTTTTAACTATATATAGCTTGAGTGATTACATTAATAAACTGCTAGTCCAGACAGAATGCTAAAATCCAGCCACTGTTCACATATGAAGAAAGGAAGTCTCAGCTCTAACACTGACTTGTTGCAGAAACTTGGAGAAATCTTGTCCCCTTTGAAACAAAATGGGTTTGATAATCATTCTTACAAAACAGCTGTGCAGTAAGACTTAACATATGCAAGCCCTCTGAAAACTCAAGAGGATAGAGAAAGTGCACCACGTGAATCCATGAAACCTACAGCAATGTGTCCACAAAACAATGCATTCAACAGTTCTTAACCATAAAGCTCATCCCTGCAAAAAGGTAAACTACTGCCATCCCTTCCTGCTCTGCATTCTCCCTTCACACAACTGTGGCACGTGTATTTACTTTAAGGCATGGTTTCCTTGCTATTTTAACTCTAACCAAGTTCTGCTACTGAGTTTACAGCTGCAAATTCCATTTACTCTTAGCATGCACTATATGCTACTCATTTTAAAAAGCATTTAGCACAGAAGGTCTCTTTAAGCTCTCTGTTTTAAAACCAGGTCAAGATCCTTTCTAGAAAAGAGAATTACTACCAGAATCTCATACATCAACTAACTGAAAGAAGTTCCCATGACTCTTACTTACTGAAATCAAAGGAGCAAAACCACTGTTGCACCACCATTATCCATCTTCCCCTGATCTTTCCCCAGAAGCAACCATGGAAAATCCTGAAGGCTTTTCAAGAAAGTAGAAACTGAAGTCATACGTTGTCGTCAGAAGCTGGCAAATACGTGCACAAGGCTTTCCTTTTCTGAAATGACCACACAGGTGTCCACACACAGGTGTGAGAAAGAAACCCCCATGAGGCAAGGCCCATCCCAGACACAGCTGATTCCAGGCAGGGTGGTAAAAGGAGAAGAATAGCACTTGTTTCTAACATTTCTCTCCTCCTCTTTCAAATGTGTGTGGTAATTTTAAGTAATATGCAATACAGAGTAAGATGTTGCAATAATTTCCCTAAATTAATTATTTGATGCTTTTATTACTTGTGTATTAGTATTCTATTATCAATCCAGTAATGATGTATAGAGGTAGCTGAATGCTCCCGTGGGACTCTGCAGGTTTTCCATAAAGTAGACTTGATGGGACTATAAAAATCCATGTGTTACTTCCCATGCACACTGGATCACAACGGTAAGAAAGGAAGGATTTACAACTTTTCCAAAGAAGATATGCTGTTCTTAGCCATTATGAATGAAAATCTTTTAAGCCCTGCAGTTATTGATATAAATTAAGAAACTCTGATAATTGGAACAGCGTGGAGTTTTAAAAGCAATACAGCTCATGCACATGCATTATTCTTCCTAGCTAGTGTTACCAATTATACTTTTAATGAGTGTTGCAGATAGTAACAATAAATTACATAGTGCATATGTCTCAAACCTGTATTTTTTTTAATTTCTTTTAAAGATCAATGATTGCTGTGAAAATTCTGTCCTCTTGGCAATTATTACACATCACAAACAAAAGATCATTTTTATCCTCAAGGCAGACTTGATGTCAAGGACAGTTCTTTGTGCTCACTTGTGAATGTTAGTTGTGGAGGGGCAGTAGCCTAGAAACAATAAGCTTTCTTTTTCTCTATAAAGATGATTTAAGACAGTTGAACAACAGAGGCCCTACCTGCACTGAAATGTTTGTGGTTTAGTATACCCAGCATGTAAGCAAGCAGCCATTTGGAGACCTGACAGACCATAGCCACCATGATTTGCAATAGCAGTAATTTAAAAACAGTAATTATAAATTTCCGAACTGTTCACTATGAGTACAACATAGGGAAATAGTCAATTAATTTAAAGTAGGAAAAAAAAAAAAGAAAGAAACCTTGTTTTAAAAATATCAATGCTTATCCCTCCTCCCTTCTTATCCAACATTGAATTAGGAGAACCAGTGCTGTGGAAAATGCTTTGGATGTGGCTCCACAAACAATGCCTGCAGATTTAGCACTGGCCCCGCTGAAAGCTTAAGCAAAAAGACCCTGAAGTACTTTCTCATTTACAAAATGATGAAAAATCATTTTTAATCATTCTTAAGGACTCAATAAAGAGCTTTAAGTGAGAAGAGTTATTATGAACTACAGGCAAAACAAAATGCAGATGCACACAATCATATTTCAATAAGAAATGATAAACTTAAAAAATGTGTTCATAAAAACAAACAACAAACTCACACCACCCAACATAATAACTACTTGTTCCTACTTCTTATCTGCAACTTTTATTGCAAGGCACCAGAGCTCTTTGTCACTGTGCCTTTCCTGCAGGTAAAATTGCTGAGGTACAAAGATCTACTCTGATCTACTCAGAACACACAGAATATCAAGTATCAGAGCCTCAGATAAGACCCACATCTTGGCCAGGAAACCAGAATGAGATTTACTTTCTCTAGGGAAATGCACTGGTCAGTCAACAGTGAAGTGCTTAAGCTGCACTGGATAGCATATAAACACATTTCAGGCAACAAAAAATGTGAAACTATGCAAAGTAGGACCAAAAGATGGTGCTGATTCAGGAAAAGAACGATAAGCTATAATTCTTAGCAGACACATTGCTGTCACTTATAAAAATGCTCCTGCAGAACAGCAACCTAATGAATTTCCATGCATTAAAAATTGATCATCCCTGTACAGCATTTTTCTTTTCTTAAAAACTGCTCTATTGATTTATGTTTTCATTTTGCATAATGTACCAGAGTTTAATGAAGATTCATAATCAGGGGAAGGGTTCAGAGAGAAAAAGATATTGTCTGTGTTTGTTCTGTACTCTGGTTACTCAAATCTAAAATGAACAAACTTATCAGGAAAACAGAAGGGATCTTAGCATACTGCATTTAATATTCATGTAATCATTACCTGCTATGTCAGAGTGTTTAAATCTAACTCCTCCTCTATTCTGTCCTACAGGAAAGGCAGAAAATGCAGACTGCAAAGCACTGCAGGCAAGTAAGAAAATTGGCCTGACAACTGAGGACACAAATCTTGTGCCAGAACAAACCATCCACAAGATTTCTACAGTTGTTCTATATATATATGAAAAACAACACTATCAGACTGTTGGCTTCAGACAGAGCCTTATGTCAGGCCCAGTATGACACAAGCACATTTTCCCAAACTACTTAAAGGTTATGTAATAGAGATCTGCAGAGCATTAGCAGTCACATGACATGTCCCACTAAGATTTCAAACTGCCACCTACAAAATTTAATTAGCAAGCAGTAAACAGGGGACAAAGGCAAAAAATATACTCTTGGAATTAACAATATTTGTAATGTTTTTAATTATATACAGAATTGAGGTCAGCAGAATAGGAGAACAGGAAAGATTTAACAAATAATTAAAATTGTGACTATTATAGAAAAGAGAAAATGCAGTAAATATGGGACAGATTCAAACAGATATTGCTTATTATAGTGACAACTAGAAGCTTCATCCAGCTGAATTGTAAGCACTATCAACTATTAATCTTCAGTGAGAATTTAACTCATCAGCACACTGTCAGAGATACTGTGCTCTGCTTTCCCTCCTGGTGTAAACTGGCACAGATCTATAAAAGTCCCTGCTGATTAATTCTACAGTGTATTTTTAAGCAAGCCCCACAGTACACTTACTGGAGATGTGTCTTCCATCTCTGGAAAAAGACATCACAATATTCTGTGCAGAAGTAATACCATTTTTCAACTATATAAAAAAGAAGTAAAGAAATACACAGCAGGGGCTCAAATGGTGAAGTTATGGAATAATTTCCTGATTCTGGAGGGCTTTAGTCTCAATCTAGGATTTTTCCAAGCCAGCACTAAATAAGGTAGCTTGTTACAATAAGTGCCTCCTTTCCTTCCAGAATTGGCAAAAGTGGATATTGTTGTCTTTTTTCCCCCACACATCAGCCATAAAAATGTAACTGAACCCAAAAATTATTTATGCTCCTCTGCAAAATAAATAAACAAACAGCATTCTGGCCTCAGTGGAAGTGGAGTGTGCAAGTAAAGGCTGCCCACCAGCACACTGAGCTCAGCTCAGGCTTTTGGGAAGGTACCACAATGAAAAGCTTAAATAAAGAATGCTTTTCAAAGCAAAAAAAAAATAAAAAAAAAAAAATGAAAACCGTATTTCTTCTGCCAGTTAGATGAGAACAGAGAAGAGAGATTTTGCTGTGCTGCCATACCTACTATGGTTTACCTTTGTTCTTCACTGTAACATTGCACACTGCTGCTGCTAACTAGCCAGCATCAAACATTCAGCACAGTAGTACTCGCTGCCTTAGAAACTAGAAGTGTTATACTGTTTCTAACATAGAAAAGGTAAATGACAATTTAAAAAAAGAAAATGAAATCTAACTTGCAGTCCCCTTTATCTGTGTCTTCACTTCTGCTCTACCAAACTACTGCCTCCATCAAGGAAATAAGGCTCTTCACTCCAAACTGAACATACCCATGAGCACAACAGAAACTTTATATAATCAAATGAAACATTATTCCAAGAAGCTCAAAATCAATTTGGATTATTCTAGTCCCCTTCGATTTCTTTTTTTAAATTTTTTTTGTTTTAATTTTTTTACAGCTCGGCAACATACAATATGGGCTGTCAAGTGATTTATAAGTGATTTATAAATCTTGTAGCATTTGTAAGATATAATTCATCTTCAGTCTGAAGGTCTCATATTAGAAGCCAACAAAATAAGTAGAATGTAGTGGAAACTGTTCATTATTATTCTCATTACAGAAAGAGAACAGAGCCCAAGAGATACCAAGTGCTTTGCTCAGAGCTGTTCACAGAAGCTATGGCAGAACTGGAAATCATGCTCTGATTTCCTTAGTGAGTCCCATGTCACAAGCAGAAGTCAATGTGCTGAGACACAAGCCTATGTGCCACTCTAATTTCCTTATCAAAATGCCAACCACAGGTGGTTTTACTATCATAGTTTATGGAAGGAACATCTATCCAACATGCTATTAAGCAGAAGATGATTACATTTAACAAAAAAACCCACAGTGACAATATTCAAACTTCATTGTTCACCACCTGCTCCAGAACATGACAAACTCTTCTGCCAGAGTAACACTGTCACTGTCATTTCCCAAGAACCCACTGTGCAAATCAGCCTGAAAAAAGCCCTTTTTTTTTGCTGGTGAACACAAAACTGTTTTCATGACATGTTGCTTTGAAGAAGCTACATTTTTCCAGCACTGTGTCTATGTTCTATTTTTAATGATGACATTGACACACAGTTTTCAACTCTAGCAGTAAGGATTACACGCTACTGCCAGCAATTCTTCATGACAGTTCTCACCAGTGGTGGACTGCTTACAAGGTGAGCATCACATGAAAAATCATCAGTTGTACTTGGCATTTTCCAGAAAATCTTAAATAGGGTTCAGTTACTTAGGTCTAAGCATGGAAAGATTTGCAAAATGATAGGAAGGAAATGCTACCTGTTTGTCACTTTATCAGTGTTCACTGGACATGACAAGCTAATGCTGTCAAAGGGAGAAACAAACAAAGGATTTTCATCAAATTTCACTTTAGTCAGTTGCTTTTGCTGATTACTAAAACATAAATTTGTCCCAGGAAGATGTCTTAACTAACAGATATTTTGGCTACTCTGATCTATTTCATCGCACTGAAGAGCGCCTATAACAATTTCAATTAAATGAAGAACAGCTTTGACACTCAAATCACAGTTCATTCAATGTAACTATTGAATGGGGAGGACAGAGCAGTGTGTGACCAACCAGTTCTCTACTTCAGAATAAAGCCACTGAGATTTGGGATATTTAATTTTGATAAACAGTGGGGATTCTGAGAAGACACAGAAAGGAAAAGTCCTCAATACCAGAGGATAATTATTACCCAGCAACTGAAAACATCATATTTTTAGTCCTAGCAATCCAGAAAGGCCTGTACTTCTGTAATAAGCTATCAGCAGAATGAACACCTCTGTGATTAAACACTGTCTCTAAATTACAGTGAGCGTTCACATCTAACACATACATAAAATAGAATGAATGGACAAAGATAACATATTCTGTGTACATTGAAAAGTGCTTACACAGCTCATATCAGTATGTGATTGGCCATACATCAAGAGAGATGCTTAGCTTTTAGAGCTTGTAATCATCAGTTAAGTAATATGTATCAGATTTTCAGCTGATTTTAAAGCTATAGTTTCCTTATAATTCCAGAAAATTCAACACCTTTCTTGAAAAGGTGCTCCAGGTACAATCAAATACATCAGTTTATGGGTAATAACACTGCATTTCCATTCACTGCCTCAAGTACAGTCATGCTGTATGTTATTAAGCTGGAAACCATTCAGGTACATAGCTATGAAGAACCAAGGTTGCTGTCTCGTCTGCAGGCAGCATGACCACTCCCTTGGTTTAATTTAGAGTAGGGTCTTTTCCTTTTGAAAAGAAATTAGTGTGTACAAAACCACCATATCTCTAAGAAAAACAGCCAAGAGTCATCTAAACAAGACTCAACATCCTCCTTTATGGTACTAAAAGGAATGCAAATATATTTCATAAGAGACCCATATGAATGAATCCTGGCTGTCATCTGTGAGATTTGATTTGAATCACTGTTCCTCATTTGCCAGCTGGGTCAACTTGAAAGCCTTTCTCTAAACAAAACCGTAACACCTCTGAACCAAAAAGGTAAAATAAAAAGCGACTGGAGAAACTTTCATATCAGTTCATGTATAACTGCTATTTTTTATTGCATTTAATTTCTGTAAACTTTAACTCTATCATTGATCTGTGTTTTAGTATTTCATACTGCTTTCTTTTCAACCTAGCTAGGTAATAGTCCTTATTCAAATGTTGTTGATTGCAGTCCTAGTATTATCTTCCTGTCTCTGCATGCTCAGTGAATTTCTTAATAATGGGTGCTTTAATTTTACATATTTCTTCTAAAAATTTCCAGTCATATAAGGACTTGACTCTGTATTTACTAGATGCAGTGACAAGACTCACTATTATTATCATTATTCCACTGAGCTATTTTATATATGAACTCAGTATCACAATCAGCACCGTAACAAAATCCCAGTCAGTGTTTTACCACTGAAATAACAGGCATCAGTAGCTTTAAAAGAAAAGCCAAAGCCTCAATGTGAACTTACATTTTCTTCTGTTAAAACAGTATTAAGACCATATGCAATCATAATGCCAATCATCACATCACTCCTGGAAAGCCATACCTTCCTTGCCCAAGCCTACTGGCAACAGCTGATCTGTGAGGAGGTTAAAAAAATACTGACATAAAACTGCAGTATTCCCTACAGTACTGAGAGCAGCATACCTGCACATGTTAACTAAATGACCAGTATTTGAACTAGCATTTGGTTGCACATCCTAATCAAAATGCTGTTGCACTTTTCTACATTTCATTCGCATAACAGTTCCCTCAAATACTGCTATACAGAGTGTTCATATATACAGCTGCAGAAGATCTCTCCCTCCAACAAAAAAGGGTGAGACATTTACTTGCGATGGGTCCAATTTAGCATTAAATGTCAGACAAATACCACAAGTAATTTAATTAACAGTATTGCTTCTGAAGGGATTCATGACTTCGCCATGACATGACAATATACATCTGCAAAGCAAAAAGAGACCCTGACATGCACCATGCTTGGAGGCTCAGGTTGTGGGGGAGGGGGAGCTGCTAGCCAGTATGATTACTAACTTTGCCCACAGACACTGATACCAAAAAGAAACATGGCAGCACTAAACCTGGGAATACAGTATTTATTTCATAGGAAACCATAAAAATGACAGGAAAACGACGACAGCTTAAACATCAATAGGAGGGAGGATGGAATAATCTAGCAAGAATTTAATCCCTTTACCTAGTATTACTGCATGACACTAACAAATTTTATTATTCTGAGCAGCACCTAGAAGAAAACATTCAGTGAAAGGCATCATCAAATTGCAGCAGAACAATAAAGTTTGTCAGTCTCTGATAAGAGTGACAGATGCCTTAATGCTAACTAAAAAAAGAATTCTTCCCCTGACACACACACACACACACACACACACACCCCTACAAATCTTCAGCTCTCCCACCCTCCGTCAGCCTGCACAGCATTTAGCAGAAATAGCTATTTTTAGAAGAGGTGAAATCTCAGCATACCTTCAAATCAAGTGCTTCCGACGTTCAGCAAGATCATTGCCGAGAAAGCTCTGCAGTCTCCTGTGTCAAATTACAACCTTGTAGAGAGAGGCAGCAGCAGCAGCAGCGGCAGCATTGGTGTGTTTGCACAGCTTGTATTCAGGCTAGAAATGATTCATTAGTTGTCTGCAGGGAGGCAGGGTGAAAAAGAGAGAGCAAGCATCATCAGCCATGCAGCAGCTGCCAGAGCCTATGAAACAGCAGTGCTCACACACACACACGCACACAAAGATGGCTTTCCCTATTTGCCAGTTTCTCTTTCACATCGTATTAACCCTGACACAGCAGCAGGGAGCAGAGACAGGAGCTGACAGGCAGCAAGTGGGATCTCAGCAAGGGTGTGTTTCTGTGGGGGAGGACTGGGGGAGAGGCGGGTGCTGGGAGATTTTATTTTACCTCCAAGTAATGCTATCACAGGATCTTCTCAGTAGGTCATCTGTGGCCTACTGGCACGAACCAATGAACTGTAAATGTGAGCTGCAATTTTTTTTTCACAGCCAAGCCTGCCCAATGAAAAGCTTAGAAACTCAAATGCAGAAGGGCATTAAGACAGATTACCTGGAGCATCCTAACCATTCTGTCTTTCCTCTCCAAAAGAAAACTGTATCCAATCTATACACACAAAAACTCGTGAGTGTGCCACCAGCCTCTCCCCAGCAACAAGAAGGAAGCACTCTAGGGGATATGGGGAAAGATCTTAAATAAATGCATTTTAAAACATCTGACTTCAACCTGTTTTTATCATTATTGTTATTCTAACTCAGAATCTGAACACTGTAGCAGTGTATTCATTACAACATAATGAATTCTGAAAGCCAATGAAGATTAAAGTATCAAGAAAACATGAAGTTTTGGGGAATGTGTTTTCCTTTTTGTATTTAAGTGAGGAAAGAAATATTCTGCTCCCAAGGCACTATTTTATTGAATTCTGTCATATATTCTGTTATATAATTAAGTTATATATATTGCAGAATATCAGAGCATGGTCTGAAGAGTAACTGGTTTCCTCTAAAAAATGTCCTCCATTATAGACTCGAAGCAGATAAAAATCAGCCAACGTGTGCTTTCCTCCCTGAATATCTTACTTAAAAGATTCTAGAAAGACTGCAGTTTTCTGAATGGGAAGTGCAACACTGGAAAATAAGATACCTGAGACCATTCCTCTTTTGTGCCAATCTCAGCCCCAAATGACCTTCCTCAAGATTACTCACGACTGTACCCAAAAAAACAACTCTGGTATCTTCAGAGAGAAAAACTGTTCCTACTCAGGATCATATGTTCCTCCCCAGATTAGATTATGGCTTTGATCATCAGGCAAGTGCAGCCTTACTTTTATACCAATCTGTGACATAAGTTGTTCTTTGGGTGCTTTTTTTCCTGTTTGTTTATTTTTCCAAGTCTAATTTTGGCAAGTTAGTTTTTTTTTTCCTCAGCTGAGCTATGTGCAAGCTTTAAAACCAAATGTTCCTTCCAACTGCAACTATATCAGCACTTATCACATACTGCACTTCAGCAACAAATACAGATCTGCAGCATATGATGCAGAGTAGTACCAGAAGATTCCAGGTGACATGTTTTAGAAATCTATCCTGCCTCAGCTAGAGACTAGATGAAAATATCTACTGCTTCATGTGCACTATTACAAGAGAAAGAAAAAACTGCTATGCCAGGTACTCGAAAACAGTGACACTGAAAACACACGACACTGCACAAAAGCAACTCTTCTCATCCCTTCTTATAGGTGTGTATGAAGCATGTATCTTCTGCACATGGCTGTATGTGGAGGTATGTGTATATATATTACCATAAACTTTTCAGAAACCTTGTGTTCAAAAATATGGAAAATACGAATAAATTAACTCAAAAATAATATAGCACACAATTAATCAGCAGAGATTTATTGGTGTGAGGATTTTCAAATACATGCTTTTCCTACAGGCAACTGTTAAGAAATCGAAGTCTTCAGACTTGAAATATTCAACCTATTATAGTATTTTAGTGGAACTATAAGAGGTTAAGACATTGTTAAGATAAACACTTTAGCATTTATTCAGTAATTTATATTGCCAAATATCAGCATCAAATCTGGTGTAGCTTGACATTCATTTTTGCTTGTTCAGGGCTGGGTGCTGTGCTGATGAGGGGCTGCTGGTAAACAGGAATGCACATGAACAGTGCTGCTGAAAGGAGGCAGAGAATTGCAGTTCTGTCTGTCATGCCAAGAAATCTCCTCAGAATAACAGTCCCAATAAAATGATCATACCTCCTGATATACAGGTTTGGCTAAAGCAATAAAATGTGAGGCATCTTTCTGTATACAGTAAGGGTCTAGGAAATGCCATTTTAATACCAAGAGTGCATTCATTTTCACAGACCAAAAGGAATCTCTCCAGAGATGTTATCTCCGGCCCCTACAGATTACATGCAACAATTACTTAAAGTACATCCTAGGAGGCCAATCTTTCTCTTACAACTCTTACAATAGTAGTGCATTGTTCCAATAAAACAAGCCAAAATTATGATGAATCCTCCCCTTCCTACTTCACTGTAAAAAGGTTAGTTAGAAGTGAAAAAAACGTAACAGAACTCACCTTGCTAGCTGCCAAAACACACATAGGGCTTCCTGAGGAGAGAAATGACAGCTGTCTCTGAAGGCACAACAGCTCTTTCTGAGATTGTTTCAGTAGCTCTTCTGTGTCGCCCAGCTTCTGCCCCATCAGGCCTTCCTGAATGACAAATATTTCCATTTCTATTTCCTCAAATATGTGGTGTTAGTAACAGAATTTCTCTTTGCTGAATTTTGGGGTGAACAATAATATTTGCTCTAGAAATGTATTTACATTTATGCATTTTATTTTCTTAATTTACTTCTTAATTTACTCAGTTTACTTTACTTAATTTTCTTCTGTCTCAAGAAGATTGGGCATTCTCTTTCATAGTATCAGCAGCAGAACACCCTACACTTTTAATGCCCTACTCCTTCATGCTTAGTAGTTAAGTTTCTCTGGCTATCAATCAAGACAGGCAGTAGCAGTTTAGGCAGAAAACAACTTGCACAGTTCAAACCTTTTGGAACTGGTTGAAATTCCTCTCATATGATCTGCTGCTGTAAAAGAAGGTTGTAAGATGCTGCTGGTAGGTCACAGTACGTAAGTTAATGCAAGATAATGTCAGGAGTTCAGTGCTAATATAGCAATAGAACAGTAACCACAAAGCATAAGAACACCCTTGCCTCTATGAAGACTAACAATGCACTTGGCTGCATTAGGCAAAGTATGGCCAACATGTCAAGGGAAGTGATCCATCTTCTCTACTCAGCACAGGTGAGGCTGCACATGGAGTGCTGTGTCTAGTTCTGTGCCTCCCACTACAAGACAGACATATACTTACTGGGAAGAGACAAATGCTGGACCATCAGAATGATCAAGGGACTGGAGCACATCTCCTAAGAGGAGAGGCTAAGAGAGCTGGGACTGTTCAACCTGGGGAAGTAGAAGCTCAGGGGGATCTCATCAATACATATCTGAGGGGAGGATGCAAAGATGACAGAGCCAGGCTTTTGTCAGTGTTTCCAGCACCAGAAGAGGCACGAATTGGAAGACGCATTCTGTCTAAATATCAGGACACAGTTCTTCACTCTGTATGTAAAGAAACGCTGGATCCTTCGGTTGTGGAGTTTTCCTCCTTGGAAATCCTCAAAAGCCACCTGCACGTGGAGGCAGAGGAATGGGACCAGATGATGTCCAGAGGTCCCTTTCAATCCTAACCGTTCTGTGATCTTGTGAGTTGGTTTAACTGTTCACTGGCATAGTTACACATTAAGAGCAGAACTGGATTTTAACCTACCCTTAAGCTTCCTAGCCGATTTTTGAGTTCTTCACACTCCACCTGCAGCATTTGGATCTCCAGATCTTTTACATTTTTTGACTGCTTGTTGGTATTTTGCAGATGATGGGCCTTAACATTGACTAAGTGCATTTTCTGCTTTAAAGGAAATGTTCTAGTAATCTTTCTTGTGATGACAGCAGTGTTATTGGATGGCAACATCAAAGAAGTTGAAGGGCTGACATCCTGGTAAAGAGAAAACACATTTTTTATGTCATTTTTGTTAAAACTGTCTGGGGAAAGAAAATAATTCAAACTTTTCACAAATCATATCATAAGTGCATTATTTGAAAATTTTAAGATCTTTCATTGATATAGACAGTGAGCAAGAAACAATCTCAATCAATCAGCAAGGAAAAGAGAGGTATAACTCAGAATGAAAAGCAGAAAAAGCCTTTCATGCATTTTTTTTTTTTTCATTCAGTGAATGCCAGCAAGCCACGACCACTTTGATTACACAGATATCAATGTATTTACCACTTTGATAGCAACACAGGACTGCTGTTTAGCCACTATTTTAGTGTTGTTACGTTAAGTTATCCTTGCAGATGCCTTGGGCATGTGCCCCACTTAGAAGCCATGCTCCAAATATTCCTGAGACATTGCATTCCAAAGGCACATTTGACCACACTGCAAATCCTTCAGTTTCTGGTAACATAGAGCTACCTTTCTCAAATCACATTACCAGAGTAAACCTTTGCAGAAATGTAGTGACCTGTGCTAGTTCTATGTACTCATCAAGTGGAACACACATTTAAAGCTGTTTCATTTTACAATCGAGCTCAGTCTAAGCCAGGAGTCAAAAAGTCCTAACTGTTCCAACATGTTTATGAGCATATCTGTTGCGTTCTCATCCTCACACCTACAAACAACCACTGCACCATCTGAACAAATTACTGATATTTCAACACAGTCCACGTTTAAGCTGAGCATGGCTTTAATGATTTACCCCATTTGTGCGGTACACTGCTATCGATATGAATGTGGTTGAAAACTGACCTTAGTACCTCAAGCTGTGCAGGGCCTTAGTTAAGCAACATTAACCAACCCGTCCATTCCCACCTCACTTACACCTCGTTCGTGTCTTTCTCACCTAATTTCAGAGAAGACTGAGTTCTCAGTNTGACTAAGTGCATTTTCTGCTTTAAAGGAAATGTTCTAGTAATCTTTCTTGTGATGACAGCAGTGTTATTGGATGGCAACATCAAAGAAGTTGAAGGGCTGACATCCTGGTAAAGAGAAAACACATTTTTTATGTCATTTTTGTTAAAACTGTCTGGGGAAAGAAAATAATTCAAACTTTTCACAAATCATATCATAAGTGCATTATTTGAAAATTTTAAGATCTTTCATTGATATAGACAGTGAGCAAGAAACAATCTCAATCAATCAGCAAGGAAAAGAGAGGTATAACTCAGAATGAAAAGCAGAAAAAGCCTTTCATGCATTTTTTTTTTTTCATTCAGTGAATGCCAGCAAGCCACGACCACTTTGATTACACAGATATCAATGTATTTACCACTTTGATAGCAACACAGGACTGCTGTTTAGCCACTATTTTAGTGTTGTTACGTTAAGTTAGCCTTGCAGATGCCTTGGGCATGTGCCCCACTTAGAAGCCATGCTCCAAATATTCCTGAGACATTGCATTCCAAAGGCACATTTGACCACACTGCAAATCCTTCAGTTTCTGGTAACATAGAGCTACCTTTCTCAAATCACATTACCAGAGTAAACCTTTGCAGAAATGTAGTGACCTGTGCTAGTTCTATGTACTCATCAAGTGGAACACACATTTAAAGCTGTTTCATTTTACAATCGAGCTCAGTCTAAGCCAGGAGTCAAAAAGTCCTAACTGTTCCAACATGTTTATGAGCATATCTGTTGCGTTCTCATCCTCACACCTACAAACAACCACTGCACCATCTGAACAAATTACTGATATTTCAACACAGTCCACGTTTAAGCTGAGCATGGCTTTAATGATTTACCCCATTTGTGCGGTACACTGCTATCGATATGAATGTGGTTGAAAACTGACCTTAGTACCTCAAGCTGTGCAGGGCCTTAGTTAAGCAACATTAACCAACCCGTCCATTCCCACCTCACTTACACCTCGTTCGTGTCTTTCTCACCTAATTTCAGAGAAGACTGAGTTCTCAGTTCTGTACTCTGCGATACGAAAACCCCACAGCCTATGAAGCGTCCCCTCCTCTCCCTTACTAAAACACTGACTGTTTTTCTCTTGCTGAGCTGTCAGAGCTCAGTAATTTCTCCAACATTAGTCAGATGAGCAATAGAGATTTCTGTACAGATCTTTCTTCTGCGGCACGGTGACTGAAACTGCTGCCCCTCAATGGGAACAGGACAAAGCGGGGGACATCCTGGCACAATAGACCATAACAATAACTACTTTCACTTAAGTGAAACACGTACAGAAATTATAAGGCCACCCATTTCTCCCTTTCCCGTTTCATCTGCTTCCCAGGCTCTGCTTCAACTCCTCTACTTCCCCCTTCAGGAAGAACGTGCTACAGCGTGGAGCTGCACAGCCACTTTGCGGCACTCTGAGACGGTTCATTTTGTCATGAGTGAAAAAGGAGGGAAAAAAAAACCCAAAGAATTAAACTGTGATGAGTTATATCTGCTTATATCATCTGCACGTGAGTATGTAACAGGCGAGTTGCTTCTGTTAAGCATTAAGCCGTCGAGTAAATGGCACAGTAAAAAGTCTTGAGAGATGCCAAACACTTAAGTGCTTATTGATTTTTATTTTAAAGCAATTTGTGCATATTCGTATTTGCTGTAGGGAGGAGAGCTGATCAATTAGTGAACAGAGCTTCCCCAGCACTGCGGCCCCTCAGTGCCCCTGGAAAAGCTACGGCTGCAGACAGCAGCGCTTTGTGCTGCACCATAGAAGCAAAGTGCTTGCACCAGGGAAGAAAATGTGTGTGGGATGCTGGGCAGACCACCAGGATGACAGCCCGAGTCTGTTGATTTGGGCCAGCCCCACAAGAGCTGCTTCAGCAGTTGGCAGTAACGCTGCTGGAAGGCTTGCCACACATAGCAGTCCCTTACCTTGCTCTTAGGAGTCACTGAGCTGCCTTTCTGTCTGCTGCTGTCCTCAGCTCTGAAGCGTGGAAGCTTTTCAGATGTTTGTTTTGCTTTCTTGTTGCCTCTTTTGGACTGCAGAACACAATGCGTCAGAATCTCACAAAAACACTGCAACACATCTAAAATATCTCAGTGGTTCAGCTGCTGTTAGATATGTTTGCTCTTGCATAGCAAAGCACAGCATTCAAAGTACGGCCTTGAAGCTGAAGACGGCCGATGGAACAAATTAGATGTGCCCTTCACACAACAGCAGAGGATACAATATGTTCGTGGCCCTGTGTGTGTGCAGTGCTTAGCAAGTGGCATTACTTCATCAGATTACTCTTAGCAAAAGAGTGCATTCTCTGCTGCATCCCTGGAATCAAGGGGGATAAAGAAACTCAAAGAGCGTGGTACCTTTGTTCTTTCTGTGTGCTACACTCAGTATGAGCAAGCCTTGCATCAGAGAGCTTGGAAACCTAAACAAACATCAAGCAGCTAGGGAAAGGGCCTCATGCCAGAGAGTGTAAGAAGAAAAGTGTTCCTTCTTTCAGGAAGGTTGATCCCTCTTTCACCTGCTCATGGACGTTTAAAGGCCCATATAGGATGAAGGTTCATGTTACCACTCGCTCTGCGTGCTGATGAGCACCAGCGAAGCAGATGTTATTTTACTTTACGTAACACATAATCTAGGACAGCTTAGACCGCTCCCAAAAGGTAAACTGAAGTGATCAGTTTTTCCTTATTTTCATCCTTCCTGCTAATGGTGACTCAGGCTGTCTCTATTTCAGCAGCATGACTTGGCATCTTCAACCATTCAAGGCATGGATTCAGTATTTGGGAAAAGTTGCACCTTGCAGTAGCAAACAAGAGCCTCTGCAGAACAGGAAGCTTTGAGTCAGTTCTTTTCCCTAAGCAGCTCTCAATAGGCCCTAATTTTTACCAGAAAATGGTAGGATGAAAAAGCAGCAAAGCAAACCAAATCTAAAGGAAAAGTGAATTGTTCCTAATGAAGCAGACGACTGCTTGAGATTGAAAGAAGCCTTCTAGTAGCTGTTCTGCAGTCACTCTGTGAACCAAAGGTGGTCATTAGAACCACGCATACTACAAACACAAACCATCTGTCACAGTTTTAGCTTTGATTATTTCTGCTAGTTACAGCCCAGGACAATTGGGAGGAATCCAGAAGCCCTTTTTGAACAATTAATGCAACACTTCCTCCTCTCATACTCTCTTCCTTTGTTTATCTGACACTCTGCTGGTGGTAAACTTCATCTCAAAAGACTGAAATGGAAGAGGTAACAAATATAATTACATTTATTCTATATATTTGAGAGATGAGAGCACAGCTCTGGATACAGGAGAAGTTACTGCATGTAAAAACATTTTGATGAGAATTAAACAATTTAAAAACAAACACAACTTTTCCAGAAAGTTATTACTGGACACTGAATGAGATCATTTATATCACCCATATAGGAACTGCAGGCAAGTACAAATACCTTTTCTTTACTAGTCCGCTGTACAATAAAATCAGACTCAAAGAGAAATGAAGCTGAACAAGGTCTTGGCTGGGACCAGAGCTGGCTGCAG
The DNA here is from genome assembly GCA_013399175.1 of Odontophorus gujanensis. Classification (NCBI taxonomy): domain Eukaryota; kingdom Metazoa; phylum Chordata; class Aves; order Galliformes; family Odontophoridae; genus Odontophorus; species Odontophorus gujanensis. The sequence continues at coordinate 208,191 of VXAB01009288.1, forward strand.
GCATAGGGCTGGCACAGCTCATGGTGGCTGTGATGGTGAGGGAGGAAGGGAGGTAATGCTGATGCTAATGGGAGCAGTCTGCACAGCAGCAGGGTTGGCACTGACACCGTGTACTGCCACCACCAGGGAAAAGCAAAATGAAGGTTTGCTCAAAGGGAGCTGTTACTTCCTGGCCACTCACAACATCTTTCCCCCTTTCCCTTCCTATAGCTTATATCACATCCCGTGAATAGGGAAAGAACAAGGAAAGCCATTTTCCTATCCAAGCTCCTATTTGCAGACTGTTAAGGTCCCTGAAACCTCTTTCCCTCACAATGCTGTTGGCTTTCTATCAAACTGCGATAAATCATTCATTTAAATAAGAATATCACATACATTTTATTTACTTCAATAACCACTGTTCTATACAACTCAGTGGTTTTCCTTTTATACGTTACTATAATGAGTAGCAGCACCACATACATCAGTGTGCAAGCACAGAACATAGAAGTTTATTATAGATGGCAGTGAACCAGTTCCTTTTTAAGCACAGAAAATATATTTTATTGCACTCAAAATAACTTCAGATTTACTTTTCCAGTACTAGATGATGGGTAAGTCAGTGAGAGCACTTATTCGTGGCAGTGTAGGTGTAACGTGAGTAATCTCAAAGGTGATACTCAAAAAATAGTATAGATGATGGCATATTTGAATAGGTCTATATAGATGGTACACAAATAATACAAAAAGGAAGATGGTTCACCTTTAAGATGACAAAGGCTCACAGTAGCCTCCACATAGGGGGGATCTCCAAGAAGAGATCCTTTCCTGGTGGTGGTCAGCGCTTAAAGGGGGTTTGGGGAGCAGTGGAGCCAGGCTCCACCCCTTCCAATCACACAGGTATTATCACCTCCACCTGTGCCCCCATGGCTGACTCAATGCTCACCTCAGGTGACCAATCAGTGGTTCAGGCCGTGATTCAGCAGTTCCCATACACTAGGATATAAAAATGCTCAATGGAAAAAGCAAAGAGCATCATGGCCTACAAGTGTGTGAGTGATTGGTTACAGCACATGCTTGCTTGTAGTTCAGCAATGAACCAACTTCGATGGGAAAAAAAAATAGAGAGCCAATCTATCAGCTAAACCCAACTGCTGTACGCAGACTGTAAACCCAGCTGCATTACAGGGCAGCACAGAGGCTTTGCATTTATTTTCTCCACACTCAGCTGAAGTTTACAATAATCTCCACTATTTCTGAGGATTAAAAAACAAACAAAAAAAACACATATCAGCTGTAATTAAAACTACAGTTCAACACTTGCTGAATTTTGTCTTCCTGTGATTTTATGTTCGTTTTTTTCTCCCTCTAAGACTAATTTGTTCCACCTTTTTATTTTCCTCGTATAGCAAGGAAGATCTCCCCAAAACACTCTCAGGGAAACCTGTGTAAATGGGGACTCTGACAGAAGCCTCATAAACAGCTCCAGAATCCAGAGAACACCAGCGTGCCCAGCTGTCATGTTCTGAGTCTGCGCAGAGCATCAGAAGCATTCTCCTGACTTGCCCGGGCAGAGCGGGTGACCCCACCATCTGGGATCAAGTTTTCAGGCACAGGACAAAATTACTGTCACCTAAAATCAGCCTCCAGCATTCATACACAGGCTGCCAGCTAGCCAGCCAGTTCAGAAATGCAGATCACACACGTTGCTGCTGGATAACTTCAGAGTCTTTTGTGGGAACTTGTTACAGTCACTGGAACGGTTCTGAACCCGGTTTAAGGTGAATCTTTTTTTATAGTCCTGTGAGCAGTATCTGTAGGTTAAAAAAAGCTTCATACTGTAGGCGTAGACTAAATGTACTCCCCTACACATGCAAATTAATCTATTTAAAAATGATGCGCTGCTTCGTAGGCAGCCTAGGAAGCAGAGACTTCTTATGGTGGGGAATGTGAGAAGGAACTACAATGATTCTAACAATAAATGCCTAACAATGTAATGATGGGGGACAAGAATGAGGTCATGGGGATATCACAAGTGGGTAACAATGGATACAGCTCCACCAGGCATTTTGTGGGAACCATTTTGCAATGCCCTTGGGCAAACTCAGGAGCCAGCGAGAAGTGCGTACTAAACCCAAATTCTTATAAGAATTATTTGTTGCGGAGATTAAAAATGTTTCCTCAACAGAGGTGAAAGAAAGAAGGACAGATTGAAAAAGTAGCCATGGCCTGCCAGGCCTGTGAGCCTAGGCTTTAAGCATGATCTGCACCTCACTTCAGACTTAGCAGGAGCATCAAGAACATACTCCTGCCAGAAGTTTCACATGCTAGAGCAGCTCACCTGTCACACAACGAGTATGTGATTTCAGGCAGTGCATCCTGACCAGCCCATCTCTGCAGTGAAATGAATGTGCAAGTGTTATGATGTTACTGCTCACAAACAAGATGCTTCCTGATCTCATTCTAAGCTACATACCTAGCAGTAAGTTCTTCTGTTTAATTAATTAGTTTGCATACTAATCCTATAACAGAAAGCTTTCTGTTAACAAGGTTTTATATTGCTCTTAATGTCTACATTAAAAAAAAAAAGTAGTTATTTTAAACATTTTTTTATAACATCACACCTCAAAACAAACAAACAAACAAACAAACAAACGAAACAACCCGAAAATGTAACAATAACAAAAAAAATAAGCAACAAGAAACACCAGGCAAGATTTCAAACAAGTTCTGCCATATCCTAGATTGGAAAGGGTTACTCACTACTTTGTCTTCCTCTTGGTCTTTAATCAAGGACTTAGCTGCCTTTGGAAATGATTGATTTGCCTTAGGGGAATCCAGTACAGAACAGCCATGATCCAGAATGTGACTGATAGCTTTCTTCTGTAATAGAGGGGAAAAAATGGCTTGAGAGCATTTCAACTCTCCAGAGAGAAGCTTAAATTGGCACACAGATCTTCTGACTTAATAAAGTCAGACAGCATCATTTCACTAGTTACAACGTCAAGGCAACAGACTCCGATTACTCAGATATTTCTCCTTTCCTTTCTCAATGCCTTTGTTCTCTTCCTTCCAAAATGTTCATGGCCCACTTAGTGTCTTTAGTCCAAGGCCTGGGGAGGCTGGCTCAGTATTCTCAGCCTTGTGATGCTCCTGGAAAGGAAGCTGTCTTTCCATTTTTCCTGCTTGGGCTTCTTAAAAGATAACCCAATCATTTAGACACGGGATAAATAAGCAGAGTTCAAAGCTTCCCATATTCCTCCTAAGAGTTTTATTGGAAATGAGTAGTCCCAGTGTTTCTGACCCTTTGAAGCTAGTACTTTTTGTTCTAGCCACTGAGATGTATATGACTCTCATACTTACGTAACAGCCAGCACCCACAGTGAGCAGTGTAATTCTTGACACGTTTGTACAGAGGAATTCAGTACTTAAAGGCCTATTTTTAACACTTGACTTCACAGTGACCAAGTGAAACAGAAAACTATACTGCTTAACACACTTCTTGAAACTTTAACTTCTACCTTACTCTACCATGGTTCTGTTTATGTATATTTAAAATATATGCCAGTTTAATTACAATATACTTCTGCTTAGACTGCATATCTGCCTCCAAATAACGGGAGGTAAGTATAAGATCAGCTGCCCTTTGCAGCATCTCTCCAAGTTCATAGAAAGATTCCAACTGGAGTCCATGTGATTCTAAATGAACTGCCAGCAGACAAACTCCAAGCCTTTAATGTCTGAGATTACCATTCTTCTTATTGATTTCTAAGCATCAGTGACTACATCATCAGCCCTACTAATCTGGAGTAGCATCACTGCACATAGGAAGTGTGTGCTTCATTTGTGTACTAAATTAAGATACAGCCTGTGACAAAAGATGGAGCTCCTTGGGGACCGTAGCACTCAGGCATTTGCTTAAGCAGAACTGTCTATTTCAGCAGCAAGTTCAAGGATGTGTATGTAAATATTAGTGAAATATTTATTAGCTGCTATAATACTAATGATGTTCTGCATTTTTTATAGACAAGTGAGCAAGGCTCTTTTTTAAAAAACTCATGCTTTGAACAAAATTAACACGATTCCCAAAATGAAAGTATACCCAAACTTAACCTGTAAAGAGATAAACAGAAGCAGAAACTTTACATACAGGATTAATGCACATTACTGTACAGTAGTGCTACTTTTAAGCCACAAAACAGCCCTTAAGAGGTTCAGCTTTGTTTCACCCACAGTTTTTGTTCCACACTACACAGAAGAATCAGAGAAGCCTGAACTCAAGTCTCCTCCAGCCAAAGTGAGCAGGTGATACTCGTGTAGCAAATGACATCCAGAATGAGGGCCCATACGTGCACATAAACAGCTGTGACAGTTTTCCAAACAAAAATGTGTGAAGTGAAAATAGAGGAAATTGAACAGTAGTACTCTGAATTATTGAAGGGCTAGCTATGCAGAACAAACATAATTAAAGGGTCTCATTATCTTCTAAGTAATCATTGTAAATAATGCTTTGGATAATTACTTCATTAGTTTTCAAAACACTGGCTTTTATTCTCCTCTGAGATTCCATCCACCAACTCTAATCTGAACAAACTGCCAAAAGGGAAAATCAAAAGCATGTGAACTGGAAATGCGATGTTTAAATCTGCATGAACTTAGAACCAGAATGCTTTGATTTTTTTTTTTCCCCACAACTTTTCAGAAGGTTAAAAGCTGTTTGAATTTTTAATCTCAGCTTTTTTTTTTTCCTCAGCTTGCTTTCTGGTGCAGTTAGATCAGTTTCCTAGCAGCTGCATTTATCCTTTTAAGATGGGTGGCAGTCATGTGGATAAAACTAAGATCAGTCTCTATCATCAGTAATTGCCTTTGTTTACTAGGCATGCAGTGTTGCTTTTCTTCACTACAGATACCATGAAGTAGTTTCACTAATAGAATGGACAGTGCCTCTAAAAGCAATGGCACCGACAGAAGGAAAGCAGAGGACCAAGAGAAGAAAATGGAAGAAACTTTAAGACCTGCAATGAGGTGGCTCAAAACCTAAGGAAAGTCAGCATTTTTAAAAGCATCTTTTTCAACAGCATTCTGTGAGTACTGCCAGTAATTAACAACGCTGAGAAGAAGTGGCAGATATTTCCCTGATCAGGTCCCAGGTAGGTGCACTGCACTGCAGAAGGCTGCTACCTGAGTGTCATGGCATTTTAAAAGGCCCCTGCCAGAGACCCATTAAATAAAGTAGCAAGAATAAAACGTCTGTGGAGCAAGTTAGTAATCATTCAATTCTTCAGACAGAAAAAAGGACAAAAATATCAGCAATGATTTAATTTTCAAAAAGGTGATTACTTACATTTTGGAAAGGGAGGTCTGTACAAACTGTACAGTCTACAGAGGAAGTGGAGGCAAGATTCGCAGGGGCTAGGGAGCCAGCATTAGATAATATGCATGACTAGACTGCTGATATATGCCCTGACAGTTCTACAGTATATAATAAGCTTAATGTCCATTACTGCAATCTTATTATTGCAAAATTCAGATTTTTATTCAAAATATGTTGCTAAACATTTTTGCTACTGAAAAGGCCAGAATGAGAGTGCCTCCCAGATGTTCTGATCTCTCGTCAGTGCTCATCAGAAAAAACCTGAACCGTATAGAGGAAAGGGATCTTACTCAATGTACTTTCAGAGACATATCCCCAAAATACTTAAATCCAAGGAAGCATTCTTCACTGCCCTACCCACTGTATTACTGCAAGGTCAGCATTTACATGCATTTTCCACATGATGAAGTATCTGGGGATTAACAGTAAGCCTGTAAGAGTCCATTACAACAGAAGGCTGGTAAATGTTGACTTGTTTTCCTTTAATTCGTAGTTGTCTTCCTCCCCTCTTTTATTAAACTATCACTACTTAATAAGAAACTATGATACTTCTGTAGCACATGCATAAGAAATCAACATTGTGAACTTAATAGTCTTTGTTAAAGCATATCCTTATGCCTATAGTTTGAAATTAAACACAATCATGTTTCAGTTGCAACAATTTAACTCCTAACTCCCCACTGACTTCCTTATTTGTGGAAGAAAACTGCCTGGTTATGTTTGTTGTAAAACATCACTGCCAGACACTGTCTCCCTCCTTCTTAAGTCTTGTCCAAATCATGTATTTTACATTTAATGTGAAATTTGCCCTTCAAAATAATCACTTATATTTTCTAGTGAACAAATCCTGTTTCATTAACTGGACAAAGAACAAATTGTTCAGTTCTATGCCCAACAGATTTTAGACTAGTAAAATTGTTTTGCTTAACGGACTTCTTTTAGGAAAACAAATTCATTAATCTATAGAATATTGAGATACTCTTCTACATGAATGGCAAAAACACAGAAAAAGTTGATTTTTTTTTTTTAATAAGTTTATAGTAGTATTTAAAAATTAAATAAATAAAAATTAAAAGGCGTTTCTTCCAGTGACAGAGAACAACAGAATCTATTCTGACCTCACAGACAGCTCTGCTTTCAGCTAGATGACCTCCAGAGAAACTCCAGATTTCTAACTTGAGTTATTCTCCAGTTCAGTGATATATGGATATTCCCCAGAGGTTCATCTCACATTTCAGGAAAGGCCTGAATGAGAACAAGTCACCAATATTATGTACACTAGTGCTGTTATGTTTTGTCATTTACCAGCTTCTGCATATGGATTTCAGGAATTCTAGATATAATTCCCATAACAAACAATGCTAAAAGCATCAGTGCAGACTACATAACAGCAGAATCAAGATACTAAAAACCTTAACCACAAAAAGTCAACAGAACTGTGCAGTAAGAATAAGTTACCTTAACAAATATGCATCAAAGCTGCCTGTGACATTACATGTGAGGACTATGAAACGAGCTGTTATATGAACAGCACCTCTATGGAGTCCATTCTGACATTTCTTCTAAATTGAGCTGCCCTGTTACTCCAAAGCAGTTCAGCTCAGCTTACGGAGCTGACTGGAGCCTGCATGGCCTGAGCCAATATACTCTCATGTTCTCTCTGAAGGCTGTATACAGTAAATATGGTTTGTTTTCTCATGCATAACCCTTGCTTTCTTCCCAGCCCACAGTTTGCTACATATCATTAGCTACCGATAACTTTACAATTTCTAAGAGCTATTTACTAACCAACACCAACATCCTCCTTACCTCCCCTAATTGCAGCAGAGAAAAAAACTGGATTCAAAAGCAGCCAATAAATGCAATCAAAACATTCCTTAGCATATGCAAACCATTATTTTGTAACTACTTACCATTTCTATATATTTCCCTTTGTAACAATCTTCGAGGAGGTTTTGAAAAACAAAGATACGAGTTAAGTGCTTATAAAATGGTCCTTTTATTCCAAAAAGCTGATTTGTAAACGCTGCACTACTGCAGCACGTTTGACAGGGGGAACTAAACTAGGGACACTATGCAACTGAGACAGCTACTGTACGTGACAGAAAAGACTGAGCTGGTGCACAGGTGCAAAGGCTGACCCACTGACTGCAGCATGAAGCATGCCAGCTTATTTGTAGAAGTCACTTAACAAGCCACACGAGGTAAACGAAGTCTTTAAAAAAAGGAAAAAAAAACAAACAAAAGAACACTGAAGGCTTTGTCTTACAATCTCCACTAAGCTCAGCTGACTGTTTGACACTGACTGTTTCTGTGGCTCTCTAAGTCAAGCAGAACTGCTCAGTTATCTTGCAATCAGACATAACTCCATCAATTCCTGGGTCTTTACTCCCCATGCATATCTCCACTGGTGTTAGATTGTTAAAGAAGCTAAGAAAATTTACTTGCATATGAAGATAGCATTGAATCCAATTAAATTAATGAAACCATAAGTATTCTTTCTTTAAAAATCTCTGAGAAAGCTCCAAAGACACAAAAAGAGCACAACCAATCTTCCAAAGAACATTACACTGAGGCCTGTATTGCTTTTGCTATGGCACTGACCTTGGAAAGGTTCCCACCTCAGTATGAGACACGTGCACGTAGAAGGAGGAAAGGTAGCAGGAGACAAGGCCACGCCATGCCCTGTCAGCAGAAAGCTGTTTGAGTGTCAATCTGCATTTAAATTTTAAATATTTGGAAACACTGACAACTGTGTTTGAAAAGACACAATTAATGGGAACACTTGTACATCAAAACTCTGTGTCTACTCCGACATCTCCAATTGTTTACTAACTGAGAAGCTGAGGCAGCCAAGCAAGGTCAACATTTTAATTCAGTACAATGGAGATGCACTTTTATAGAAATCTTTTTGGAAATACATGAGTATCTTTATCCAAATACGATTACTCTATTTTCCAGGTTCAATGTTTAATCAAGTTACGTGGGAATACTGTAAATGAACAAGACAGCAGTTGTTTGACATGCCTGCTGGTATGCAAAAGCATACCAGACTTACTCAATCACTTACTGGAAAAGGTCACAATAACACCATGAATATAAAAATAGCCACAAGATACTTGCTTAGCTTAGATAAATTTATTTGTGCATAGGTTAGAGATGTCCTCCTCCACAATATTAACAAAATGAAGAGGTTTATGTGAAAAACAAGTTCTGTTTTAAAACAGAGGCAGCTTTATGACAAAAGAAAATAAAAACGCGTGGAATGGCATATTCCCATTTCTGTTCCTGGTGGGCAAAGTACCCCATTAACAATTAAAAAAAGGAAAGAATCAACATGACTGGATTTGGGGAACTACTTTAGATAACCAGCTGTTGAAGAGAACTGAGCCCCCTCTCCAATGTACTCTGTATAAATAATTAATATATTTTTTTTAAATCCAGAAAACCATAGAATAGAAAATATATTACCTAGGCTGATTACATTGCAACCAATCTTTCCTTACTTTGCATGTAAACTTCCCCACAGCCATCGGTGAGTGTTCTGGACTTCAAAGCAAAAAAAATTAGTTCATTAATCAAGTTAATTTCTTCAAGCAACTTCTTTATGGTTGGCTTGCAGAAGAGAATTTTTTTAAAAATTATGTTTAATGTTTGACATGTGAATAGCTCCAGCATCAGCACAGTAACGTTGGACAAAGCAAGAATACTCATACATACAATATATACTGTAAACTTTGCTGAATTTTACAAAGTAAAAAAAGACTGAATTACATTTTAGTGAATAACTGATCTCAAACACTTCCCATAAAACACAAGCTCAAGGATTCTAATCTGAGTTATTGCGATTGATGTTATAGTTTAATATTTGGAAACACTGACAAGCATGGTTTGAGATCACGCTTAAAAAGGCACAACGTATAATTTCCTCTATTTCTCTTACAGTGTAAATATATCTACATATCTACATGGATATCCTAAACAGTTTGAAATCAAAAATTCAAGTTACAAATATTTTACACACAAAATACAAAAATAACCTTTAACATTAAATGCAGTTATTTGGTTACATTTGAAGTATTTCAAGCTTTCAGGTCTTGCAAGCTAGTATTACAACACAGATGCATATATACTAAAACACTTCATATATGTTATATAATACATACATTTAACAAATCAGTGTCTTAGTTTGCATTACATTTGAAAGTTTTTCTGAGTGTTTATTCTTCCTGTGTGCTATATTCACACCACAGCATTAGCAAGCTTCTGAGAATCAAACCTTGACTTGGCTCTACTGAAGCAAGTATGATTTTTGTCATTCACACGAGCAGTAAGGCAAAACTGATTCATGAGTTTTGTTTGTACGAAGACTCTTTGTAAAGTTATCTGCTGAAGTTCAAATGGTGTGCTTTATTTCTGTATTACTTTTACCAAAATTTTTTAAAGACGAGGAAATATTTAAAGCAATTAGCTTTAGTCATGTAGAAAAAAACCCCAAACTGCTATGTTTAAAAAAAAAACGTTTGCTTTTCCAACTGTAACACAGGAGGCAGACCAGTAAATATCTAAGTGGTCTTTTCAGGATAAAAATATTTTTGCACTTGCTGGAAATAACTTTTAAGTATTAAGCTTAGATGTGTTAAGGTGAATAAATATATTTAAAGGCATAGCTACATTTCACAAAAAAAAAAAAAGTTCACAGGAGCGCCATCTTAGAAGCAGCACTGGCAAGGTTATAAAATTGTGATTACAATTATAGTAGCAATAGGAATAAAAAAAATCCAAACAGTCCAAACTCAAGTATCTTAGCTCCCTATTTAAATTGTTTGTAACACTGAAAAATGAAAGCATCCAAGTTGCTTTAGTTCAAAACAATTAAAAGCAAGTTTCAGTCTTACTGTAAATGTATAGTTTATGATGAAAAATATACATAACCTGGTACATTCCGATCTTCATTTATAAGTAAACATTAAGAGTGACTGTTTTCATTTTAGCCATTAATGACAGGTCATCATCACATATCCGTGTAAGGCATCTTCTATCAGGAAAAGTTTGGTATTACTGTAGATATCTTTTGGAGTTTCTGAAGGTTTGTGGCTTTTTGAATATGCTTGCTATGATAGTGTTGTTGCTAGGATAATTCCAAGAATCAGCAGTAATACAGTTACACATATAATTATGAATATCAGTTTCTGAAAATGAAAAAAAAAGAGAAAAAGTTTAGATTAGATTGAAGCAGTTCTGCATCTGACTATATACTTCAGTGTGTGTATAACCACAGCAAATTAGTAACACTGGTATCTATTCTAAGTGCTTGGATTTTCTTTCTAAATTAAACTCCCTGCCATGATTTCCTGTGGTTAGTCATTCTTTTCTAATGTACCTAATCACAGTTACTAGGTAAGCTCTCTGTAACAATTCTGAATTTTTAGTTTGAGCATTATTATTACCCATATACAACTTCTGTAAATACCATTACGTACAAAAACAACCACAGTGGTGATCATCTACCTACGAAAGTCAAGTCAAATATAGTGCCTAGAGATGCCCTCCCTGGACAAATATTTGCAGCCTGCTCCAACCTTTACAATTGCCCTCAGGGGAATTGAACAAAACATCACTAAGTACATCAGATAGTTAACAGCTCAAAGAGCTGCACAAAAATTAAAAGGTTCTATAAATATGCATAAAGGTGTGACATTGGGTCATGTTCCTATCAGCAGCAATACAGTAAAGCCTGTTATCTGCATGTAAACCAAAAGTGAGAAGAAACTCCAATTTAGTGTCAAAGCTAAAAACAAAAAAAAACAAAAAAACCACTTTACCACCAAAATAGTGTTAGTACAGATAATGGAATTCCTGATTAGCTGTCTGAAATGACATACGCCCTCACTGTACTTCATAAATCTTCTAAAGACCCCACAGATAGAAAGTTTTGTTTCCACTGGACTCAAAAGAGTTAATTGCTATTACCTCCTTAGCCTGGCTAGACATTATTATGACAGAAGTAGATTAGTGTAGTGAAAGTCTAAAGATTGAAAGAATTCTCACATCTAGGTCCTCAAATTCAGGTTTGAATCTTTGCAGACTTTTCTCTTATGAATACATTGTCACACGGTTTCATTTGGACTACTGTTAATACAAGAGCTTCCTTTTAGGACGTTCTGCAGTCCACAACAGTCAGCTTTATGGCTGCAGATGCTTACTTCAATGCAAGCACATCTGACCAAGTTCCAAGTGTAACTAGTAATCTGTACTTTAGCACAGGCTGTTTGTTGATGTGAACTTTAAATATATTAGAAATTCAAAGGACTGTGACAATAAGCTGTGGGTTTTCCTTTCTCCTCCTCATTTCATTTTGTTTACAGATCTTAAGGAGTATGACTGCAATCTGTACATTCAGCAATTCACCACTAGATGTCAGTTCTCACATCTACATGCATGGAACTTTTATAGCATGCAGAGGAGTCATCAATTAATCTCAAGTTTGCCTCCCCTCTCCAGTAGTAACTGAGAACATATTAAGGGTTAGTGCACCAAGAAGTTATCAGAGCAAAAGAAGAGCAAAATTAGTTGATTAGTTACTTACTGCCACACTGGCAGGAAGTCATGCATGCTGAAGTTATCCAAGTATCACCGAATACCAACAGACAAACCAATAATTAGACCAATTACGACAATCAACACCAATGACACAATGATAATAATCCACATTTTCTGTCAAAAACAAGGTATTATTTTAATATCAAGCACACTAAAACTTTTATAAATTGTAAATAAATACAAGTTGGTTTTCAGATCCACATTCAATTTTAAAGCCTGCAATATTCTCAAATTGAGATAAATTTTTCTCTATACTTCTGTATGTCTAAGAATAAACATTTTTAAATGGTGTTTGTAGGGAAGTTACTGTGATTAATATCTATATAGTGATCAAAAAGGAAAAAAAACACACCTTGCAAGTAGGTGCCAGAAGAACCCGCTTACATAACTATATTAAATGTAACAGGCATAAGAATAAGAGGAACTTCCCTCCTCTGCTAGCAATACCAAGTTTTAATACTAGAACTACCATATAAATTCGACACACTGTTTTGTTTTGGTTTGTGAAATCCTTCCTCTGCCATTTACTAATTCATAACAAAAATCTTATAACCCAACATTTTGTAATTTTAAATACCAAATGTTCAAAAAAAAAAAAGTAAAGTACATTTATTAATTCTACCTGAGTACAGCAAAAAAGTTTAACTAAAATTGAAGGCTGCCTAACAGTGTGCAGTGTTAACATGCTGACTAGGACAGTTACAAGAAGACTGCATACCCTTCGTGCTTTACTTTGATATTTAACCGCCTTCTTTGTCTCTTCTTTAGCATGCTCCACATAATCTGTTGCATTCATCACATTCTTTTCTATGTTGTTGATCATTTCACCCTTAAAATTAAATGTTGAACAAGAAATTTATTATTGGCATCCAAGGATCCCTGTTCCATGAACCTGAGAAAAAAGACTATAGGATATCAACGTTCTTTTAATCAAAAATATTTTACAACGTTAGTGACAGACATTTTTTATGCTTTGATATGCAGTGAAAAGAAGGGAATGAGAAGCAAGGGCTCAGAGATCTAACCAAAGAGGTGACATTCATGGGCAAGGCAGGCATGTTTCTCTGTTCTGAAGGATCAGACACTGACTGGTAAAACATACCCCACATTCAAAGGTATGTTTTTAGATGTTCAGTCTAAAACTGACATACTAAAAGGTCAGACATCCCTGATCTTCTTTGAAGTGGGGAGAGATATTGACAATTTAGATACAAAGTCTAATGGTTATCTAAAAATAAAAACAACCCCACACATACAGTAGTAACTTCTGGAAGTAAAATACAGAGCTGAGTGTTCAGAATGTCAATACAAATTCAAATTATAACGAATGAAATTTGGAAATGAAATGGAGGATTGGTGAAAAGTAACAGTAAATCTATTACCTGCATTTCTGTCCATCAGAAGAAATAATCAGCAGCAGTAAACAGCAAAGCATTAAAGAATGATGCACAGGTAATTTTTTTTAGATCGTTCATTAGTAAACTACTACCAGTTTTCCCTGCCTATATATGTAAATATTAAAGCAACACAGGACTTCAAAATAAAACTCAATTCAGAAAAAGGCCCTCTTCAGTTCTCTCCTGAACATTATTCCCCTCACTCTTCTGCAGAAATAATAAAAAAACAAAACTTAAAGAATGGCAATTCAAAACATTTTAGTTAGCTAGTAAGTATACAAGGACTGCAAATTTAACAACTTCACACACAGCTCCAGTTAAAGTTTATGAATGGGAGACAATACAGATGACTAGTCAGCTGATCCCTTGACACTTGTGCCTGTTCTAACAAAACAATCATACCTTTGTGTTATACACACGTTGCAAAAATCCTTGCTATATTTAATTCTAACAAGTCACCATATCTGAGAATCCTGGATTTCCATGACAATAGACAGCATCCCAGGACAGAGCTGTTCTTAAATACACTTAAAAGGTTCCAGCATGAATTGCAGTACAAGTATGCAGAAGAAAGCATACCTAAGATACCAACTGCAAAGAAAGTCTACGCTTAGTTATCCAAAGCACATACTATCAGTACATCTCAACTGTTTATTTGTTTAAAACAAACCACAAATTTTAGTGGTTAACTTCCATATATTCTAATTGCAGTCTAAAACCACTAAGAAACAGATCTGTACTACTTCTACATACTTCTAAAGATGAAGACAAAAAAATCATCTTGCTTAAGTAGATGTATTTTAATTGGTTCATTTACCTGAGTCTCAACAAACATAGCCATGTCCATAAACATCTCATGTAGTTCCCGTATACTGGACTCCAGTTTCATAATATCCTTGTGCCGTGACTCAATTTCATTCAGAGCTTGCCTGGTTATTTGGGAGTCTGATATAATCTTTGGTAGAACAAAAAATACAGACGTAAGTACTTAAGCACTGACACACACTTCTAAATAGCAGAACAAACAGAACAGATGATGGACGTGACTGGACCAGAGATACATACGTCAGAAGTGAAAATTGAAGGATTACCACTCTCTAACATTTCTTCCAGTTCCTCATCAGTGGTGGTCTTTCCAGCTAGAATAAACATAACAGTACATCATGTAACATCACATATTAAAGAATAAAATTTTGCAGAAGGATAACAATTAAGAGAAAACTCTTGCACTGCAACATTTCCAGAATAAAAAAAGCAGTACTTAGCTATTACTAGGTAATGCTTCCTGTTTTATTATATTGGTCCATGATATCAGAGGCAAATGTTGGTGGGGTGGCAGCAGAGGGTGAACCTTTCTGCCAGTTTTCCATTACACCTTGTAGCCATGCGACACATGGCAGCAGAGGAGCAGCCTGACAAAATGGCATCTGACATGGAAGTGCATATGGAGCAAAGGTGTGTCACTGAATTCCTCCACGAGAAAAGAACTGCACCCACTGACATTCATGGATGCTTACTGAACAGGGAGGCAGTGGATGGTGAGTTTCAGCAGTGGCAACAGTGGGTTACCTCCACTAGAGCAGATATTTACAAGTGCTGCATTCAGGCTCCTGTTCAATGCTGGAAAAAACGCACAGCAATAGTGGTAACTATGTCGAAAAATGGTGTTTTGTAGCTGACAGTTTGCTCTACCAAAGAGTGTTATTGCATTGTTTGTATCTGTTGTAGTTTCCACAGAAACAAACGAGAGGCATTACTGTATGTAGTGATCTACATACTATCTTGCATTTAAAAAACAGAAAAATTAAGTCTTAGCCAGATAAATGTGCTAGATTCAAAACCAGGGTGAGGAATTCCTGATGATTTTTTGGGTGAAATGGAAGAATTTGATCAGAAACGATTAAAATACACATTTGAACCCCACTGGGTGTTCTGCAGAAGGAATAACTCAGAGTATTTACACAGCATTCAGTATTTACCCACGCAGTTAAGTTGCAATGACACCTGATTTGTTCCCTCCCTTCCACCAGCCACTGTGGCAAGGGGCAGAATCTTTATGGAAAGTAGACAGTAACAGTAACATTACATTCAAATTCCACGTAGAGAAGATAACCTATAGATTATTTTCACTTTTAGTTTTCATTATTCAACTAATGACTTATTGCTAATTTACTATTGCATGTTATCCAATGCAGTGCTAAGACGAATGCAAATGTCTTGACTGCTATTCAAGTGATTTGTATTGTACAAAATATATACAGATACTCAACTTATTTTACAAGGTAAGATTAAAGATTTGTATTAGCTTTTATAACTCTATCCTATCAGATGAAAATTACAATTTTAATGTTAATGACACTAATACCCAAGAATGCTGCCAATCCTTCCTTAAAATTTTGAGGGCTGAGGAAAAGCTAAAGGAGCAAATTAGCTCATAATGACATTAACTTAGAACCACCTGCTGAGATATTAGGGTCCCTTCCTGCAAAAGCAAAGAATGTATCTTGTCAAATAAACTACACAGAAATGCTGAATTAAATCATACTCAGTATGCAAGTCTAATGAAAAAGAAAGAAGAGATGATAAGGCTTACAATTTGCTAACTCTTCTGTTTGCATTTTTCATTAAACATACATGAAAATTTGCCTTTGCAGGAAATATTCACAAATCTAACTTTAGCTCTAAGGTGTTAAGGGTGCTTTGGATATATTCTGAAAAAAGATGCTGCAGGTCAAAGTTAGGAGCCTTTCTGAATCAACAGTGACCAATAATGAAATAAGAGAGTCAATCATTCAATAAATGATTAGAGCATGTCTAATGGCAGTAGTGATTTAAAAATGAGCAAAAAGCAGATTCTTATTGATGCAAACAGCACAGCATGAGAACAGATGACCTCCTGATTATCATGCTTTTGAATGTCTTTTCCTAACAGTCACTAAAGAATACATTCATTATCTTGAAAACACAGCCTTTGCATGCAACCTTAATGTTTTCTTTTCCAGACAGAAAACATAAGAAATAAAGGATTTTTATTTAATAATCTCTAATAGAAATGTTTCTTTCCTCTCCCTTTCACATGCTTCAAGAAGTCAAGGTGTGGGGGTGCTTAGTATCACCTTTAAGTAATAAGAAAAAAGGGAGGTAGAATAATACAATATTTATTTTTGTTACTTATTTTAAAAAAGCATACTGAGGCCACTTACTTATCTCTAATTGTCTCTGTATCCGACCTTTGCTGCGTTCTCGAAAAAGAGTTTGGGTCTCGTTGTATTCCGTCATGACCTCCACAAACTTGTGAGCTAACACAGAGTGCTGTTTTTTTTAGGATTTAAAAACGTGCAAAAAGGTTTATTTTTTTCTTAATAGAGCAAATATGACTGTACAACAATCAAAAATCGTATTGAAATTTCAATAAAATAGAACGTGGAGTTCTGAAACAGCAAAGTGACATTTATTCTCTGATTAAGCAACATCCTTTTATTCTCTTTAAATTTGTTTGGTTACCATACCTGAGTTTTTCTTATTCTGAGATCCACTGATGTTCGATTTGCATTTTCACCCTGATCAAAGCTTTGTTCAATAGCTAAGAGCAAATACAAGAATACTGTGAATCAATAGAGCAATCAGAGCAAATGAGATGGTGTAAATTCAATAGTGCAGCTCAAAGTTGTTTCATAAACACTACACATTCTTACTTTTCCCATATACAAGCTCCTCATGAACACGCTTCACTTTTTTTGCATGCACTGTCTGTATGTAAGTGGTGGTGACACAGAAGGGGTTGAGAGGGAAATTCATATCTATTCCAATTAACTTTTGTAACTCTTCTATTCAATTACTGTGTGTAGATCTTAAAACAGTAACTACTTCAATACCTTTTATAAAGTCACACTAGTATCTATTTACTCTGGAGACAGCTCAAAAAATACCTGACAAAATTGTCTGCTTTTAAAATTTAGGTGATAAATACCATATCCTACTGTTAGAGAACAAAAGCATACAGTAACTGCACTCTAGTAATGCACAAAGAGTCAATATACTTTAAAACTTATGCTGAAGAGGTAAAGGAACTCCTATGGGGAAACTCACAAAATTACTTGGCCTAAAGAAATTTAAAATACAACAGCTGCTACAGAGCAGTTTCTTATGTAGGTATTTGTCACACAGATCACCTTTTCGCAGCTGATCGTCTCCCAAAACAACATTTCAGTCACAGAATAAATTTCAACACAGAGAAATTACTTTGCATTTTCTAGGTTATTTCTGCAAACAAGCTCCTTGCAGTGACCAGGCAGGTTGTGCCTGGTATTTATCAGCTATGAAGCTTGCTGAGGAAGGATGAAGCAGGGAATAATCTAAGTGACATAAGCTGCACATAACTTAGCAAGAACGGGGAAATTTTTTTCTGAAAGTAATAGGAGAATACAGATAGTGCAAAAACACATTATCAGGGTTCCAGTATAATGCTGACATCACGGAGCATGACCTCAAGCAATGAGGAGGAAGTATGACAAGAATGAGAGAGATAGAGTTAAGTTCCTGATGGTATGTGCTAAAAAAAAGCAGAACATAAATTGTATGGAGACAGAAGCCCTTATCATTGATCACCGCACTTATCTCCTCCAATACCAACAGTAATTAAGGAAGTTGAGTTATGGAACTCAAAACCATGTAAGACCCAAATTTATATCAACACTCACGTAAAAAATTGAAAAGTTATATTCAGGGCACCATGATTAAAACAGTTAATTATTTCCTTAAGATTTTCTTCAGATTTGTGGAGCAGGTTACTAGAGCTGGACAGTGTAATGTACAGATACATAACAGAGTTAAAAGTTATAAATTCATCTGCAATGCATTAAGTCTGTAACACTGTTAATGTTGCATCCTGAATACATTGCAAGCGATGGCAGTTCTTCTCCTCACAACTAACCTTTTAACCTGGCACGGATTTTATTAGCAATCTTCTTTATTTCCTCATTTAATTCTTCAAGTTCCTCCTTTGTTCCTAAAAAAAATAAAAAATAAAAAAAATAAAAAAAAATCCAGAACTAGTGATGGTTGATAACATATCAGAAAGTTCCATTCTCAAAAGATATTCGAGTACTCTTCAGACACTATCTATGACTAGCTATGTCATTACAAGCAATGTCACATTTCTACACAGTACAGATCAATTATTGCATTTGTGCTTAAAATTGTGCTCTATCAGATGAGTTAGCAAAGGCCACGGATTTTAAGAGTTCAGATGAACACTTCATTAACCAACAGATCATTGATTCTATGACTTAAAACAATAAAAGCAATAGGCAAAAATCACTCCACAAATAAGAAAGACATGGGAAAAAATTAAAAATGGAAGTTCAGATTTCAACAATAACATAAGAATCAGTTCCACAAAAACAGATCAGCATCTTTTCTTCCCAGTTCACTATAAGTCACCTATAAGCACAGGCATGCCTTGAACTAGGAACTGTAGAGAACAACTGCTCAGTTCTACTCTGACAGACAGTTTGAAATCAAATTTGTTTGTTTTTGCTATCTAGTCACACACCCTTGAAATCCAAAACAAGTGATACTCACTCCCTTCAGGATTTGGGGCCGACAAGATAATGCTGTGCTGTTTTTTCACTTCTTCCACATTTTGTGCTATTTTTGCTATGTTATTTCTAATTTCCTCAACCTAGAAGAAGAGAAATAAGTCAATGAAAGCATTAAAATAATCACACACATTAAAAAAAAACCAACAACTTGACATCTTTGGTAATAAAAATCCTGAATACAATTGCAACAGTAGTAAGCATCTGACAAATTTCAGACTGCAATCACCCCTTGTGCGCATTTAAACAGCTTGTTTTGCTTTCAAAACAATAAAACCCACAGTCATTCTTTTACGTGCCATGAAAAAAAAATCCAGGAAAGCACTGAGGAAGGGGCTGCGTGGCACACAGGAAATCACATCCTAGAGTCTTCACTGTTTACACAGAACCACACAGAAATAACAGAACTTAAGGAACACAAAGAAAATGTTAAGTGACATACAGAAAAAAGTATGAAAAACTTTACCTGTTGGAAAAAGTCATCCATAAAATGGTCTTTTTCAACAATAACAGTCTCTCCATCTTCATTTCCTTTACACTGTAAAAGGTAACAAAAATCTATGAAAACTCAATATACTATTTTGATACAACTAAGGTTTCTTCTGTATTGCTTCTGTATATACATTTTTGTCAACAGCCTGGTAAGTTTGGAGCTTATCCCCTTCTGAGGACTGCAAGCTAAAAACAAATCAGCAGAGGTCAAAGAAAGTCATCTGATTACTATAAAACTGTAAAGCTAAAGCACATCCTCCTCTGTAAAGAACTCTAAGACATAACCAGTCTATATGAGATCTTAAGAGTTTTCATTCCCTGTCATAAGAAGTATTAAAATACAATTTTGCATATAACTATATAAATTATCGCAGTGGGTAAAGACATTCCCACAGCAAGGCCTACACAAACCAACAAATAATATCCTGTTTCACGAGTACAGAGACAGGAAATGAAATCCTCACTCTGTGGGTGAGAGCTGCTGATGACCTTCTGACATGTGATGTAACAATCCTAACACTGAAAGCCAGAACAAAGAGGCACCAACAACTACTTACTAGTTTCACCCCTGGGTGCTTTCAAGGCTGCCATTCCACACCAATTTAGAGATAATTATGCTACATTAATCATACATGCATTACATAACGGATAAACCCTTGGCACAGGAGCCAGCAAAGCAGCAGCTCCTGGTGATGGCTCTCGCACACTTCCACAGCTCTCAGCCCTGAGTGCATTCCCCGAGTGGCACTTCCCTAAACGATGAGTCAGCTCAGCACAGCATGTGGTTCTTGACATTAATAGATACAAATTCGGATGAGGGAAGAGAGCCATGCATGACAGAAGAGTTCCAGCATCATGTTCTCTAGTTCCTTCTGTAGAGCACAGACAGCTTGAACTGTACCGAATCAAAACTAGAACAAAATTACCGTACTGTACCACAGACAGTGGACTATCTCCTTATGTAAACAAATTAAAAGATAGGTTAATATTAAAGGATTTTCACATTCAAATCTCCTTTTTTCTTGCAATCTCTTCTGCCTTAGATTTTCTAACACCTATTTCCTGCCCCCAAATGCCAACCCTGTTATCCAATAAATCTTTTGGTCTTTTGTTTCCAATTTTATTTAATTAGATGAGATGTGTATTGTTTCTGATAATTCTGCAATTTAATCTGATGTCAAAACATTGCTATTGTCTAATTAAGTTATGTTAAGTGACTGTCTAAGCATAAAATCTACTAGGGGTACTCCAAATCTTCAAAGAAAGTCTGCATTTACACTTTGTCAATGAGTTCATTAAGTTCTATAATATTTTTGTGAAAAATCGTCTGCTTTTTATGGTCACTGCAGCCACAGTGCCTCACCTGAGATAAATATTGAGCTATTACTGCCCTCCTGGACCACTCAATTCACTCTGTGTCATATCCCTAGTGATTTCTGCTAGCTACTCCTCCCGGGAAGATGACTGGTATGACTCAGTACTGAAGAATCCATCCTTAGGGATGGTAACAAACTAACAGCCTTGCTTTACAAAAAAGAGAGGAAGTCTGTGCACAAGGGAGGTCACTTAACTTCCACCCATATCAAAGACTGCAGTGCTGAAAAGCTACCCGACATCATTCAGAAGTGAGCTACATTTTAAAAAAATGTTCCGTTGTTTACTAAAGAACACCTTCTGTATAAATTTACTGAGTAAAAAAAAAAAAAAATGCTGTCTAATTATTTGTAAGGAAATTAATTCAGATAGTGAAACAAAAATAATGAAAATAGAAAAAAGATAGGTTAAGAAATTAAACGGTAGCTTTTCCTTTGGCCAGATCTTAATAAAACAAGAAACATCTGAGCCAACCTTAACCAAATGGAAGATACAAAATCCTGCTCTGAAGTTCCACCTGTACACCTGCAGCTATGATGCTGAGCTGCACCATCAGGCAGCCTGCAGCCTTCACCTTCACGTTTGGTTGCAGGGACATGAATGACATATGAATTGGCTCTCTACAATTTGTTGAAAGATTTATGTACTGTCTACTTGTAACTTGAAAGACACCTGATGACTTGTCAACCTCTGTTCTTTATGTTCTTAAATCATCACATACCTAAGACATAGCTTATTCACTAACTCTCTTCATCTGAAGCAACACATTCCTTTGACGAGCACACAGTCCGTCCCAAGATGTTTAGCACAAACATATCCCTTTTCCTAGGCCTTATCTCCATTCAGTAAGTACAATTACAAAAAGTACTGATAAAAAAAGCCTCATGTTGATGCCAACAGCGAGCTAATGGTCTGTCTGCAGCTCTAACCTTGACCTTGGGACTGAGAACCTGGGCCACACACCCCTGACACTCACACTTCAAAAATACATTAAGTTTCTTCAAAGGTGGGGTTAAATGCCAGAATCCAGATTCTTGGACAACGTTATTCCTCTCAGCTCAGATGGGATGCTTTATTCAACTTCTGAAATTTCACATAATGGCATACGAAAGGCTGTCTTGAGAGCCCTTACCAAATTAATTACTGAATTTTGAAACAAAACCGTCTCTTTGGTTTAAAAAAGACTTTCACCTGCTCCTGAATTCTATTCAAAGTTATTCTCAGTCCAGATTGTGAACTGTATTCCTGTGTCAGGCTGCAAAGAGAAGTGACCATCACCACCCCAGTGAGTCAGAGCCAACCTGCTGACAGACTGGAGCAGCAAGCTGCAGTGAGAGCAGCTCAAGCAGCACAGCAGCACCACGCCCTGTCCAGCTGAGTGCAGCAGGTGCCCGGCTGCTGTCTGTGCACAACTTAAAACATCTTTGAAAACTGCACAGAGAACTGATAGGCTAAATGAACTGTGCTGTCTGAAGTTATCTGGCACAGAAAAAAATACATCTTAGGGACTGCAAATACCAGATTCACAGGAGTCCCTGCACATTGCAGCTTTACACACACACTCCCATGTTATTCATAGAACTGAATGGCATATAAGGAAGCAATGTTCAGGACACTGTAAATCTTTATGGCTGCCTGTTCCAAGTAACTCATTACCTTTGTTACACAAGTAACCATTAACTCATAAAAAATTACTTAATGCATTTCTACGTGCTCTAGAATCGCTTGGGTTATCTAGTCTGGAGGAAAAGGAGATTCGGAGTTGACCTCCTCACTCCCTATAACTTACTGAGAAGGGGAAGCAGAGGAACCAATGTCAGGACACAGAGAAAAAGCACAAATCTGCACCAGGGAGGTTTTGGACCAAACACTATGAGAAAGTTACTGACCATTATGTGGTCAAAGACTAGAACAGACAAGCTGGCACGGTGGTTGATACCCCATGCCTGTCAGTTTGCAGGTGGCATTTGGACAATGCCCTCAAAGTTTTAACTTCTGTTCAAAACAGAAGCAAGTCAGGGAGTTGGATTTGATCTTCGTAGGCCCCTTTCAAAGAAAGTATTCTATTTTTCATATAAAAAGTGCATTTTTTCAAAGACTGAATTTTATGTAACATCTCCCATATTAAAACTGAAGTCTTTCAAGCCTCTCTAAATACTTATTAAGAATTTCAGATGCCGGAGGTGCTGTTCCAGGTGTGACAGAATCTATAGGCCCCAGGCTTTCCCCTGACCTGCAACAGTTGCATCAGACCACACCAGTGTTTCAAGAGATTCTTTCATCTCGGAGCATCAGACTGCTCCTTTTCTGACAGCCAAGGAGACCTCCCAGGCAGCTGGCAGGTCCAACACCACACTAAGATTCCCAGTGTCTAAAGAAGGTGTGATTTTCTCTAGATAGGATGAGAACACACCATTACCTGAAGGCGATACTGACTGCTTGTTTGCAAGTTTCTTTCTCCAGCAAGGATTTCAGCACTGCTTAACAACCAAATACAGTCTATTAACAAGACTATAAATAAGGTACAATGTAATATCTTAATAAACTGCAAGCACTGACAAGTAACATTTTCCTCTCTTTACAAAGGGAAGTATTAGGACTTCGAATAACATGCAAACTTGAATTTTGATTTCTTCCAAAAGAAATACTGCGTTTAACTGAAAAGGGAGAGTATGTGCAATATACTCGGGCGTTCACCACCTCTATTTACTCTCAGATCTGAAAAAAAGTGAAAAACCACGCAGGAAAACTTCCATTTAAAGCAGGCCACATCCTGCTGGGGAGAGGCACCGCTGCACCTCCCTCCCACTGCCCCATTTTCTTTCTCAGTACTCCTTCCAGAGTGCAAATAAGGGGAAGGAAGGGGACGGATAAACACGCCAAGCTTCCATTTTGTAAACACGGGCAAAAGAAACCGTGAGAAGAGAGCTGACCCGCCGCACGGATACACGGCTCCAAAGCGCTCTGCGGTGCACCCGCAGCTCCACCCCGCGCGGGGCGGGCGGACGGAGCCCGGCACGGCTGGAGCCCCGCGGCCCGAGGAGGCGCTCGTGGCGGTCCGGGCCGCGACCGTTACATCCCGCGGCCATAACGGCCCCCGCCGCNCCCCGCCCTCCTTCCGCGACGCGAGGGGCGGCGGCCGCGACACACGTGACGTCACGACGAACCGGAGCCTCGCAGCGCGCACGCGCCCCGCACATGCGTCCTCGCGGCCCCGGCTGCGGGGAACCCGCCCTGGCTCTGCTGACGTCACAGCGGTCGATGCTGAGCGGGAAAGGATCTGCGGCTGCGCGAGCGGTGGGGGCGCTCCGTGAGAATGGGCGGGAAAGCGTGTGCGGGAACGTCCCGCAGCACAGCCTGCACCACTGCAGTTTCTCACGGCTTTAAACCGAGCAACGCTCTCGTTGTGTTTAAAGAATTCTGTTCTACTGCTAGACCAGGAATACAAACTTCACGAATTAGCGTTATAAACTGCTATTACCTCGGTGCTGAAGGTGACTAGCTTCCCCTTCAGAGCTCGCAGTGCAATTTCTGGTGTCACCAGGGCAGACCTTGGTTCCGGTTGGGACCATTCCTCACTGGCGTGCTGCAGGGCTGCCTTCCTCCTTGTGCGCCTGTCTGCCTCAGTGAGGTGCTGAGTTTGAAGAGAAACGTCACGTAGGAGTGCTTTGGAGGTAATTATTCTGCTGATTACCTAGTGTTACCTCGTGGACACCAATCCTTAGTGAGCTGATACTGTTGTTGAGTGCTTGGAGGGGTTTTGTTGCCTTCTCTGAAGCTGTCCGCAGCTGGTGCTTCGTAGATCCTCTGAACTGCACGTTTACATGATGGTAAAAACGCAGTACATTATAACACTTACTAAGTATTTGATCACAGAATTGTAAGGGGTTGGAAGGGA
Source organism: Odontophorus gujanensis (assembly GCA_013399175.1). NCBI lineage: Eukaryota > Metazoa > Chordata > Aves > Galliformes > Odontophoridae > Odontophorus > Odontophorus gujanensis. The sequence goes on from VXAB01009288.1 coordinate 232,908, forward strand.
CCTGTGGAGATCATCGAGTCCACCCCGCCCGGGTTGCACAGCTGGGCGTCCATGTGGGCCTGGAGTGTCTCCAGAGGACACTCAGCAGCTCTGTGTGCAGCTGCAGAGCTCCACACTGCTGTGAAGATGGGAGCTCAAAGCCTGTGATAACAGGAATGCAACGTGAGCTCCGCTCGTGTGTAACGCCTACCATTGAGCGTACGGTATTTAGAGATCCGTCCATTGCAGACTGGGGACGCTCCAGCCGATGTCCCACTGAGCGCATGAACACTGCCCAACCACAGCCAACAGCCGCGGAACAGCGCGAGGCCGGAACGTGCGACGCGCCAAGCGATGAAAGCATCATTTCTGTCCATTGAAGGAGAGTTTACGAACCACTCTGCTCCACCACAATCTGAACGTGAGAACTGTTACGTGGCGGGCGGAGCAGCGCTGCTCGGCGGCCCGGCATCGCTCGGCCGCCCCACGTGACTCCGGCCCCTCCCCCTCCCCGCGGCCGCGCGGCGTCGCTCTCCGGGTATTTGAACCGCGCTTCCGCCATCTTCTCGGCGCCCAGTCACGGCACGGAGCGACGCGGAGAGAAACCTCGGAAAGGTGACCGGGACGGGACGTCCTCCTCCTCTTCCATCGAGGGTCGGGCGGGGGGAAGCGGGGCCGCGGTGAGCGGGACCGGCGGCGGCGGTGGCCGTTAGCGGCCGCTCGGCGGGAGATGGGCTGGGTCGTGACGAGGCCGGGCCCGTGCGAGCGCCGCTCCGGGCGCCGTGCCTGCGTGGCGGCATCTCCCTCCGCCTCGCGATGGGAGCGCTGCGGGGCGGCAGCGGCGCCCGGCCCGGACCCGGGGAAAAGGGCGGGAGGAGAACGGCAGCGGGGCATCCAACGGCCCGAGCGGCCGCGGGGGGAGGGGAGGCGGCGCGCTGCTCAGTCATGGTGCGATGGGGCCCGGCGGGCGCTGCGGGGACGGGGACCGCGCTCTGAGCCCCGCGGGAGCCCTTCCGCGCTCCGCCGCCCGGGAGGGCTTTGAAACGGGTGGGAGAGCGACGCGGGGAAGGCTCTAATCACGGGGCGAGGCCGAGCCCCGCTTTCTTTGAGCCGCCCGACGGAGGCCGCGGCTCAGCCCCGTTTCTCGTGGCCTGGAAGCACGAGGGGCGCGGCGGCGGCCTTCCGTTACGGGCTCCGGGGGGTGGGCGGGGAGCGGCCGCCGCCATTACCGCGCGCTCCCGCCGCGTGTCGGGCCGCGCGGGGCCGCATCCTGCCCCAGCTGGGGGCCCGGGACCGCGCGCGGCGCGGGGGAGCGGCGGCCTGGGCCGAGTCTCGGCCTCTCCGGTGGCCGCTGACCGGAGCACGCGTCTAGGGAGGCGCTTTGGGAGCTGGGAACGGCGGCCGCCCCTTCCGGCGGGGCCTTGAACCAGCTCTCCTCTTGTGAGCTCACATGCTTCCATTTCCCCTGCAGACACAGCATGGCCGCCCAAGGAGAGCCTCAAGTGCAGTTTAAGGTAAGGCGTTGTAACTTTCTTTTTTTCTTCCCCTTTCATAGAAAAGTAGCAAGAACAACTTTCAGCAGCTGCTGTGGATGGTAGGTTTGGTTTTACAGTGCTGACTCCTCCTTAATGATGTGTGTAGCCAACTCTGTACTGCATTACCTTACAACAGTGTGCAGTTGTACTATCAACCTGGTGCTTTTTGCTCTTTATATGAAAATACCTTTACATAAACTGCAACGAAAATGAATTCATGGAGCAATATTGACAGCAACAAACAAGAAGCACTAAGAGTGATTTAGAGAAACTTGTTCTATGCTGTATCAGCTACTAGGGGCTGAACATAACGGAGCAGAGTTGTTACCATCACAACCAGAAGTCTTTAAGACTGCTTCATGAAAGATTGGTACTTGTATTTTATGGTGTTCATCTAGTGTGTCCCAGATGTTAGTAAAACAGTTCTCTTTTTGCCTGGCTGTAAGATGACAGTTCTTCAGTAACTCAGACATTTGTAGCTTACTAGAAAGATATGTACAGTGTGTTCCAGATCTCAGTTACAGGGACTAGCTAAGTTTGGACAGGAGTTACAGAATAACAGGTTTATCGAATTAGATCCCAACACAGTATATTATTTCATTGGTAATTTGAATGTTTTCTTTGCAGTATTTTGCAGTACAAAGTATGTTGCTCTGACCTCTGTACTTAAATGTGTTGACAGCTTGTCCTGGTTGGTGATGGTGGCACTGGTAAAACAACATTTGTAAAACGTCATTTGACTGGTGAATTTGAGAAGAAATATGTAGGTATGTCAGAAGAAACATTCAGGATCATCTAGTATGTTACGATTAGAAGTATAATTCAGAACTTACTGAGTGTTCTTTCCTTATTACTGTAGCAACACTGGGTGTTGAAGTTCATCCTCTGGTGTTCCATACTAATAGAGGCCCTATTAAATTTAATGTATGGGACACAGCTGGCCAGGAGAAATTTGGTGGTCTGCGAGATGGCTACTACATCCAAGGTAAGATGTGTTTCAGTGTAGAAATATCCTGTATTCTATCCAGTTTGGCTACTGAAGGCTTTCAGTGTGGCTTTCACTGGTGAGCTGGTTTACGACTTTTCAAACTTGGTGTAAATATGATGAGATCAGTTTCTTTGCTAGGCAGCTTGCCCTGATGTAGTACAACTTTGGTTTCAGTGTGTTGTTGTCAGCTTTGATATTAATGAAGAGTAATTTTGCACCTTAAGTGATAGCACTCATGAAATTAAGCACTTAAAAGGTAAAAGTGTGTTTCAGTGAGTAAAAACAATCTATTAGTGTCCTGTGCTGGTGCAAAGACTTGGAACAAACTGACTACAAAACCTGAAACCTTTCTAAAGGTCCCTTATTTTCTTGGTCAAGCTCTGTTCTGTGAGTGCTTCAGTCACCTGTGGAACATTTCTACAAGGGAAGATTAGAGCCTGACAAAATTGTTTTTCCTTAAGAAGTATCAGAATTAAGTGTTCTTTGGCAAGCTGTTTGGGACAAGGGCGTTCTGAGATGTGAGCTACAAGCTCTCCACTTATCTGAAAGCCTCAACAGGCTGAGAGTAGTTCAGTAGGTGTTAAGATGTTTCTCTCAGATATTCATGTGAATTAAAGTGACTTTCCTAATCTTTGTGTAATCCATGCCATACAACAGTAGGATGTTCATGGGACAGCAGCATGAAAAAAAGTGTTCAGGGTTGTGCTGAAAATGTAGGATGGACAGGGTCATGGGCTGAGTTCTGTGCACTCTTGCACATGGATCATCTTGTCACTGATCTGGTAAACAGCATGTTCTCAACTGTGAGACTGAGAAGAAAGCTAATGCTGGTACCTCAGTAGGTGATTATTGTGGGTATTCTTTCCTACTCCAGTTCATAGTGCTTGCTTGTCTGATATAATTTTTGGGTGTTTTTTTTTTCTACAGCTCAGTGTGCCATTATAATGTTTGATGTAACATCAAGAGTTACTTACAAGAATGTACCTAACTGGCATAGAGACCTGGTACGGGTATGTGAAAACATCCCTATAGTGTTGTGTGGCAACAAGGTGGATATTAAGGACAGAAAAGTCAAGGCAAAATCCATCGTCTTCCACAGGAAGAAGAATCTCCAGGTATGGTGGCATGAGTTTGCAGGGATGGGGATTTATTAAATCTATTAACTGTAGCTGGGTGCTATTCAGTAATTCAGTGCTAGAAGTAAGATGAAATTAGACTAAGTTACAGGAAAAAAGAGGCACAATTGTGTCCTGATGAAATACTCTGATCACATTATGTTAAGAGTATCAGTTTCTGCCTATTGATGTGAAACTGCATTTTTAGTCCCTCACTTCTCAGCTGCTTCTGAGGGCACAGGGTGAAGTCAGTCATGCTATTAAAAAAGAATCCCAAGATAAATTGAGCTGACTGTGGGCATCTTTGTATGTTGGTGGCAGAAAGTCTTTTACATATTGAATTTTTTTTTCCAGTATTATGATATTTCAGCCAAGAGTAACTACAACTTTGAGAAGCCGTTCCTCTGGCTTGCCAGGAAGCTAATTGGAGATCCTAACTTGGAATTTGTGGCCATGCCTGCTCTTGCACCACCTGAAGTTGTTATGGACCCAGCACTGGCAGCACAGTATGAGCAAGACTTACAGGTAACTGTGGAAGAGTGCTGAAGTGAAATGACTGTCAGACTGGGGGTATCTGGATTCCTGGGGGGAAGTAACCAAGAACAGTTCCTAAATGCAACTTCTCTATTCCAGATTGCTCAAACCACTGCACTGCCAGATGAAGATGATGACCTGTGAGGGATGAAGCTGGAGCCCAGCGTCAGAAGTCTAGTTTTATAGGCAACTGTCCTGTGATGTCAGTGGTGCAGCGTGTTTGCCACTTTATTATCTAGCTGAGCAGAACATGTGCTTAATCTTTGGGATGCTGAGAGAGATGAATGGGCTTCGGAGTGAATGTGGCAGTTCAAAACAAAAAAAAACTAAACTTCATATTTTGGACCTGCATATTTAGCTGTTTTTTGGACTGCAATTACTTCCCCTTTTGAGTTTCAAATATAAGACTGCTGCAGTCACATCAAAGTGTTACGTGGTAAATCTTGTTTCTGTCATTCCCATTCTTTTTTTTTTTTGTTTAGATAATAAAGTTGTATTTCAAATATCTCTAAGCAAGTGAATTTCATGCATCATTAGAAGTCTTGAAAGTGTCTTTTTTTTTTAACTCAGGCTAGTATTTGTCTGTCTCTGCATTCTTAGTATTTTCTTCCCTTTCTTTGTTGCTCCTCTTACTAAATCAAAGCTAACAGTTAACCTTTCATTGATTTCCTGAAGTGTATAATTAAAAGCAACTGAGGGAAGCTGAACTAACTGCTGGTAAAACTAGAGCAGTGAACATGACTGGGAAGTGGAGCTGGGGTGCTAGATGAGCATAAATTGACCCACACCAAGTGGGAATGTTATGTGGTCTGAGGAGTGTCTTGAGAGTTAAGTGTGTAGTTCAGCTTGCATATGCTATCTTTAGATACTCTCAACTTTAACTGCATTACAACATGCCTTCACAGAGCTGTTGTCTGATGTAGCCAAGAATCAATGACACTTAGGCCTGTTCAGTGACTACAAGCTGTATCTTTGCATGGAGCATCATTCAGTAGAGCTGTAGTTGAAACTAAGCATCTTAAACCTCACTAACTAGGAAACAGCTGTAGATGAGCTTAAAAAGCTCTTGGCTAAAGAACAGCATATTAACTAAAACCCCATATAACATCTAGACTATACTGTAACTGCACCAAGTTCTTAATTTGAAACGCTTCTTACAGCACAAATGACAGAAAATGTCAATTTAACACTTAGAGAAACTCTTGGTCAATATCAGTCCTGCTAGGAGAGCATTTTTCAGTAGTGTTTGAGTACATGGAGCCTTGGACCTCTTCAGTTTTGTATTTTTGGTTTCTTAATAAAGTGGAGCATTTCATTCCTTTTAACTTGCATGTTTGTATACGTAACTCCCACCTGAGTATTTCTTAACACTTATTCTGATGCATATCAGCAAAAATTGACTATTAAATGTTTGAGAACAGTATTATATAATCTGTGTAAGTTTTAAGTTCTGTGGGTTCCTAAAATTATTGAGAGATTCTGAGCACTTTGGGAAAGGAGGAATGCCATCCTCACCTTGTGGAAGGACGAACTGTGACTTAATGTTCCGCTGGGACATCCTGCTGCATCACCTTCAGCTTTGCATTATGGGTTCTCTGCAGTTTACTAACTCGTGTGCCTTGGTTGTTACTGCTGGCTTGAGTATCTGCTGCTCCTGCACTCGGTGAGGAAGCCTTCAAGTGATCTCATGAAAATGCACTGTTTTAGGCACGTAGATCAATTCAGAAAAGCAGTTATGTAGTTCTGATACTGCAGAGTGGAAAAAAAGTGTGAGTTATATCTGCATTGCTCCATAATGCGTATGGTGCAACCCGGCACTAGGCTTTGGATTACTGCTGAGCAGCTAAAGGATAAAAAAAATAAGTGCATCAGAAGAAAAATGCCTAGCATGAGATCCTTCCATGTCGGTACAAAGCCACAGACACAGAAGCAGGCAGCAATACCAGTCCTGCAAAGTTATCCTTCCAACTGGAAATGTTTCAGGCGTGGGATGAAATCACTGCCATGCTATGCTTCCTTTTTGTGCCTAGCTGCTCGCTGCTGATGGGAATGTGTGGTTTGCTCAGTTTACAGCTCTGCAGCCCTTCACTCCTTGGGTATAAGGAAGATAAAATTACTTTGTCAAGTAATGAGGGAAATTATTTAAAGAAGCTCTTTACCATTAGTGATGGGAGACAAATCCCTTCCAGTACCGACTTCGTTCTGCTTGCTTGACTGCCACGTGAAGGCTGGGCTAGGTGAGGTTAAATGTGGGCTCTGTAAATGGTAAACCATTGACATGTACATTCCTATGCATCACTTAATAAGTTTTCCCACTCCAAAGTCGTTTCAGATGTTTGGATAACTTAGTGTTACTGTACTCAATTTTGACATTCAAAAGTAGGATAAAGTACAAACTCGTTAATTCCAGCTTGATAGTAAAGCTGTGACAGCAGCATGCAAGTTTGATTCCTGAAGAAACTGAGGAAACACTGCTGTTTCTGAATCATTAAATGAAGGAGGGTTGTGTCCCCTTAGGAAAGTTAAGATCACCCTTGAATCCGCTGGACTTTCCACATCTGCCCATCCTATTTCTGGAAGTTACAGTTCAATGAATCCCGCTCTTTCCCCCTTTACCTCCTTCAGATGGTTCCATTGCTCAATCAGTCCTGAGCTGACAGCTACAAAAAGCAGTGCTGAGAATTTTTTCCTGTTCTGGAGTTGAGTGGAAACCACTTGGCGGTACCGGTCCCCTTCTCTCACCCGGCTTTTGGCAGTAGTTGTCTGAGCCCTTTAAAACCCTCTCCCATAGGATCAAAGTGAATATCTTTGGAACAGCTGAACAGATAATCTGTGCTGCTTTCATCAGCCAGTTTTCATGTGGGTGTTTAATTGTCTCTTTTTTTGTCCTTCCATTGATCCCAAGGGCCGCCTTTAGCAATCTTTTTTCCTAGCTCAAACTGGTATGTGAGCATCCCAAGAAAGGACTGGAACCACCTCTGTGTGTCCCAAAGCAAGAAGCCTTTCAAGCTGGGGATTGATGTTAGGAGCACGTCTGTGACAGTGCTGCCCAGACCAGTAATGCTTTCTGCCCCTGCTCCAGAGGCAGCCAAGGTGATCTGTAGTGTTTGGGGCCTTCTATGTCTGCAGTGTGTCCCTCTGGTTTAGGTTATTACCTTACCAGCAAAAGAAGGAAAAAAAGACAGGTTTATTTTTCTTGTTTTTTTTCTTTGGAGCAAACTTAAGTGACTGACAGGTCCTGTAAAGCTGAACTTCATGCTTGAAAACACAGCTTAATATCATGACCCATTTAACAGACGTACAGTGACTCAGCAATGAGCCACACCACAGCCTCATCACATACTGAATTACTCAATTACTGTATGAATGGTGAAGCAAAAGTCATGTTGTTGATACCAAGATTCTGGCATGCTATCTTTCACTTATTTAAGGTTAGACTTGGACAAACAACCACCATGAGCTGAGCTCAGTGGGTAATTCTCTTCATTACAAAGCAAACAGCTTAGCAAGTGACACCTCCTCAAAATCTTAGTGTCATGGAAGTTGTCCCCAGAATGAAAAGGTGTTCACAGGTGTTCATGAGAAGAACAGGTAGTTTTATTGTTTTAGCAGAACTGAGGCTCCTGCAGCTACTGCTTACTGAAGGGGCCAAAATGTTACAAAGCAAGGAAAATTTTCCCAAGTGTCATTTGAAGAAAGCAAGAACCAAAACCACAGGAAAACCCTGATTCATGTAACACTTATAATGCATTCAGTGTTCGATCCGCTGTCTCTGAAACCTCACTTCCAATACATTTAAAGAAATCAAGACTTTGTAACTTGGAGCTGCTCTGATAAAATTAAGAGGCATTGAACTTGATTTATTCTATTGCCTATTTCTATGTTAATGCTGTGTAATGCAATAATGTGATGATAGCAGGGTAGCAAAGTCCTAGGCTGGAGCAAGTGAGGGTTTGCTCAGACACCACAACCACAGAAATAAATGAAAGGCACTGCTTTACCTTCACAAGACTTCAGGTACACAGGGAACTCCAGAGAGATCCCCTCACCTCCACTGCCAGCCCTTAAATGAGGGCTGGGAAGGGGTGGATCCCAGCTGCAGCCCTTACAATCACTCAGGTACATTGCATGCAGCTGAGCTCCTGGGCTGGCCCTGCCTTCCCACCAGGTGCTCCAGCATAAATATATAAAATAAAGTCAGCTTTCCTGACAGGTTTTTCTATTAGATTACAAAATAGTGAAAGAAAACCAATGCACGTGCATGCAGAAGACATGAGCTCATGCATACACAGACATGGGTACATAAGCACATGCAATTGTGTATGGCCCTACACATAAGCAACCCTAAAATATTTTGGTAACATTTAATTCTTACATTATCCACTGCCATTTGATTTTGGGAGCAGTATTTTTTCCTCCTTTGGGTTTGGGTATTTTATTTACATAATAAATCTGGTTTCCTCCTACAAAGCACTGGATTCAAACTGTAGTAAATGAGTGCAGTACATTTTTCCAGTGCTGTGCTATAAGAGCCATTTGAAGTGCCTCTTCTGCCAGCCTGGCTGACAACTGCACACTGTGTCAGTTATGAGAGCAGTTATTAAGCCTGATCAAATCTTACGCAGTCTGGTTACTGCTTTACCTTGCTGGNGTTATGAGAGCAGTTATTAAGTCTGATCAAATCTTACGCAGTCTTAAATAACAATAACCTGGTTACTGCTTTACCTTGCTGGCAATGCACGTGTAGGCTGTGTAGCACCTGAGAACACAGATTCATTCCGGTTTTGCATAAACCTGATGGCAGACACAATGAGATCTGCTTTTGTGGTACCGGCTTCAACCACAGGGTGGGGCGCGCTGTCTGTGCTGCTGCTCTGCTCGACTGTGTCTTTAATTCAAATACGCTTCGGATTGCACAGGCGCCTGTTTTTGGAGGAAGCGGTGTGGATGCTGTAGGGTTTGCTAACGGTAGCAAATAGCTGTGATCGCTGTCAGCAGTACTACCTGTCCAATGACGGACGTTTAATTAGTGAGTAGCACTGTACACTGTTTTCTTGAAGTGAAATAAGCTAAAATAACTGCTGAAAAGTGGGACATTCCTTCTGCAGTTAGATCCACGCAGTGTGAAATAGAGTGAATTAAAGAAAGATGTGCATAAATAGCAGAAGTTGCTGTAAGGAGATTTTAATTAGGGGAGCAAACCTGTCTCTGCTCAGGCCTTCAGATTTGAAACAGGGATGTCTGGAAGAACTGCTCCGTGACAGTTTGATCTGATTATGCTGGAGAATGCTACATCTCTTGGACACTGGTGATGTGAAAAACTACCTCTGTGCAGTCCAGCGGAGGTCGCTGGATCAGAGGGAGAAGTAAGCACGAGCCTTTCATGCTGGCACTCCTGGCTGATGTAGTGCTTGTGGAACTAATGGCAGCTATTGCATGGGAGAAACACTGGCAGCGTGGCATAAAATGTGGCACGATGAGAGGCACAACCTGGGCTGTGATGAGTAACAGCAAGGAGCCATGAGAGAGGAGGCACTTGTAAGGGACTGAACCCGTGGGAATAAGAGGGAGTTCTAAAGCAGGAAGAAGAAAGTACAGGTGCAAGTTGAGCTACCAGAAAAGGCATAGAGAGCTGATAAATAAATTATCGTTAGAGAGCAAAATTCTTAGGTGGTAATAACATGATGATTATTAATGCACTGATTTGAAGCATAGCTAATTCATACAGTTATACTTAATGGAAGTCCACAATTAGATATCAAAGCAAAAAAAAAAAGTTAAAGTGGACAAGCGTGCCTGGAAGAGCATTTATTTTAGGATGTGATGCATGTATCGATCCTCTTCTGTCAACAGAGCACTGAAACTCCAAGACCTGGAACTCAAAACTGGGGCCCGTGAAACCCAGGTATTCTGAAATTCAGATTTTATGCTCTCAAGTTAATCAGGTACATTTCAGATTTGAAGACTGTTCAAATCTTAACGTGGATTTGGAAACTCCTGTGGATATTTAAGTCAGCACTCTTTGTAGTTTCTGTTCCCACTCTCAATGCTTTTGCCACTCAGATCTAAAGTAAGAAACTGCAGAAGACAAAAGGTGAGTTTTTCTCCATATAAAGAGAAGCCTTTAACATGTACATTTATAATAGGCTTAGATGTTTTTGCTGAGAAATACCTTGCAGGTAACATCATTTGTGCTAAGAAGCTTGTTTCACAAAGTGCTGAATGAAATTTTCGTGGTTACTTTTACCCAGAAGAGCAAGAGAGAATTGGGTAAGACTCTTAGAGGAAAACTGGCACATATTCCAAAGACAGAACTTTATTATGATGAAATGCTTTTGTAATTAAGAGAGTCTGACTACCTGTATGATGCCAAAAGTGCAGTTCTTAGGGGCAGGGTTTTGTTGGCAAATAAAACTTGTTTTAATTATATATATTTATGAGACAAAAAAGTTGTATGTTTTACTTATTATATTATTACCAACTTTAATGTAAGGTTGACATTAAGGCCTAGATAACTGAAGATCAAAATTAAACTGAATCTTAAGGTTTTGCACAAAAACTTACGCTATTCTGCAAAGAGGGAATATCAAGCTCCTTGTTTGGTATAGAGTGAGGTGTTCAAACAATTACCACTGGAAAAAAGTCAAATAGGATGATATGGTAAATAGAAAAAAAAAAAGAGTGATCTATTTACTACAGCCAGCAAGAGGGATCTGATTTAAAGAAGCCTTAAATGCATGGCTTAGTACATGATGTTATTCACCACCTTAGCTGGTCTTTGAGTCTGCATAATGATTATGAAAATAATACATGAGTTAGTCAGCATAACACTATACTGGCATTATAAACATATATTCATTTGATTTGTTCTAAATTCCATTGCCAAAAATCTTTATTTTGCTTTCTGGCATCAACTTCACATGTTCTTAATTAGAACAATATTTTTTCATGATAGCATGAGCCATGTTGAATCAGCTCCAGGAGTTTTGTTTGTTTGCCTGTTCTTCAGCCTGGACTTTTCTGTTTTTCTTTGTTACAATCACCTCAATGAAAATGCCATGCAATATTTCCGTGACTGTGTGGTCCACTTTCTCATTGTGGCCAAAGTATCTTCTACGATCTGAAATAATGTAAGGGTGACCACTGCCACCCTTAGATCACCTTTTGATAACGTGGCACTATGCAAATAAGAACTGAAATGCCTAAGATTGTTCTAGAGTTCAAGCTTTTTTCATAGCTGCTGTGGTTCTTTGCTGACCTGAAGAGCATTTGAGCGATCTTTGTGAGGTAGATCTCCCCCAGAGTTGGGGCCACAATTAGGAACTTGTGAAGGTGCTTGCTGCGTCAGATCTGACAGCCTCTCACCCACTGTTCTAGCTGCACTACTAAAAGGTCACAGTCTGAGAAGGTGCATGTTATCAAGGATCATCCCGCTGTTAATCACAGTCATACGGCCGTAGAAACGTACAGAATTTATTTGCAACTGCTTCTCATGCTGCTGAAACATCTGTGCCCCCCCATAAGGCAGTGTATGTCTTACAGACAGTACTGTATGAATGCAGTTTGTATGACTGCACAAAGTCTGTATGCATAGTGCTGTCCCATAACATCAAGAAAGTGCTGCTTTTATTCCTTTTTATTGGAACTGATCTTTATAGCACCTTAAGTGTTTCTGTTTGGGTATATATATATATTTCTCTGTGCTGAAGATTTATATTTGTTATTTATTGTCAGGATTTTCACTGAAAACTGTAATGTTGATCTTCATCAAGATTAATATTGTTTGGCTATGATGGAAAAAAATGAGGAAGGCGATTATAGAAACACTACAATCTCAGAAGTGACAGAATCATGGCGAAATACAGCTGGGATGCACCAATTCTACACTGGAATAGCACCATATAAAGAATAATAAACCATTGGAGGTGACCCATTCCTCAGTAAAAACTGCTTCTGCTTTGAAGTTCATTGAGTAAATAGCATCCTTATGAAAATAACTGTTCTGGTACCAACGTGTATTGAGATAGCAATGTGTATGTCACAAAATTTTGTTCGGGTTCCTTGCAGATGTGCAAACATAATCAAATTGTGCATATATGCATATCTGAAGAGCTCCAACAGAACAGTAGAGTTGCCCTGGATGTCGTCTGTGCCAAAGGACGGATGACTTTGTTTACAAAACAACTTCTTGTGTAACTGAAGTTAAGTAACAGCGGTTCTACAGCCACAAATATAGGAGTTCCATGTCAAGCCAGGAAAACTGGCACTAAAACTACAACTTTCAGCAGGTAGGCGTTGATAGATCAACTGCAACCACCTAGTTAGTAATTTCTATTACTGACAGAGAAAGAGTTTGAGTAGGGAACTATTTTTATCCAAAATATTTATTGGCATGTTAGCAGACTGTGATATTAGAGAAGTTTAACAAAACCCAGCATTTAGATTTAATCTTAAAATATTCCTTTCTAAGATGGTTGATAAAACATTTCAATCCCAGTCATGCACTAGCTCTCTTGTGGGGAGTTAATGATTCCAATGAAAATAAAGGAAGAAAATCATATTAAGGGATGTTTGTCCTCAGCATTGTACAGTACATTCTTTAAAGGATTATTCTCTCTGCTTGTGTTTACATAGCAAGGAATAAAGATTTTTAACATCAGGGTGTTCTTCATTTCCTCGTAAATGGCAACTGCAGCATTTCCTAATTTTGTTTTAATAATATAATAATCCTGAAGGAACAAGAGCTCAACAGGGAAAGCTGAAACTGAAAGTTAAGTGTAATCATCTTGTGATAAGTCACACACATTAATGTGGAGGACGTGTTGCAAGTGAAGTCATCAACATAGACTATGATTTTTTTTTTTTCTTAAACCTTTTTGCCTGAAAGTGTTGTGTCCCTTCACACATCATTCCACTGCATCCCTCCCCCCTGCCAAAAGCAAAAGAGGAGGGAAGGAAAAAAAGGAAATGTGGGCCATGTGATAATCTGGTGAACCCTGTCACGGAGTCCTCTCAGTGCTGTTGCACCAGGAGATCCCAGCTCCTCCCTTCCTCGCTGGGATGGGAGAGCTCACATGGGGAGAATCCTGTCAGCTGCTGAGCACAGGCTGCCCACAGTTACCTGCTGTACGCAGAGCTTTGTGTGCTTATTGACGTGCAAGTACTTCACATGGACATTATTTTATCTGCAGGTTATTCAAGAACAATCCTCTGTGGCTGTTTGTCTTCTGAACGCTGGATCAGTTGCTGGCTTTGCACACAAGATGCCCAGTGCTACCTCTGGTCTGCGGTGGGAGCAGTGTGACTTCTCAGATCAGGTTTCCAGAGGATCATACGAATATGTTTAGAAATTGTTTCTGCAAATAATCTCTGATGTCTGGTTGCAATTTGCTGTTTCCACAAAAATTCCTGGCAGTGAGCATGTTTGCTTGGATTCTCACAATTGTTTTGGTAAGCATATTCTTTCCCTTGACAGGCCCCTCTTGGCAAATATTTCAAATTCCTGTCTTTCTCTCTTTACAGTTTAATGCTTTCCTGATTTTTAGCTGCAACTCTCTATTATTTCTAAGGGTGGCTCTGCTTGTCAGTATGTGATGCGGAATTCCTGGGGTTTACACCGAATTCTTCTGCTTTCAGGTTACAGAGGAGTTTCTGACTAATGGGAGTGAGGGAAGGAATCTTTGAAAAACAGAACGAAATTTTAAAATCTAAAGGAAAAGAAGCGGAAGCCACGCTGCCTATAGCTGAGTGGGAAACGATATTTTTGAATTAATTAAAGTTAAAAACTCTCAAAACTACTTTGTTGAAGTTCTGAATTGAGGTTACAAACCAAATTTGTATATTTTGGTGACACTGAAGATTTATAACGTTTAATTTTGGTAACATAAGGTAATTCGTGTGGTATGCGATGCGTATCTTTTAGCTTCCTGGATTAAATATAGTCCCTTTAATCCTTCAGCTCTGGAGTCCCATCTGCTCAGTTCGTGGCAAGGAGCTAGTTACCACCTGAGTGTTCAGGTTAGATACACTTCTGGGCAACCAGCTGGCTAAGCAGGGACCACGGTCACCAGGCAAACCTGCTGGGCTTCCAGATACAGAAGCTATATAGAAAGTATCAATGGCAAGTTGTTTAATCAGAAGACAAAACAGTACAACCTGTCTCTAGCCAAGTTTGGTGCAAATGCTGTGATTGAGGAGTGTACGAGTAAGAGGGTTTGGGAGGAGTAGAGCTCACAAAAGCAGCCAGGACAGTGTAGGCTGATGTGGGAACCTGAACAGACTGGACCAAGAGCCACAGAATAGGTGGGGGTATCACTAAGGGGCAGAAGAAAAGCCATAGTGGGCAGTGGCACACCCGTGGAAACAGGTGTGTGTGGTCACTTTCCCACAGATCTGCATCTTGCATGTCCATTGACTTCAGTCTGTACAGTGCTTTGCTGGTTAAGTGTCAGAGGCTAACAGTAAGTTCAAATTTGGGATACGTATAATTAAAAAAAAAAAAAAGTAATTTATTTTTTGATAAAAATAACGATGGGATTACAGTGGCACTTATAGAGGCACTTTGCTGGTTATTTTCCTAGCTCTGCTGTGCACCTCTGAGGAAATCAGTGAAATGGGGAGTACCACAGTTTCCCCTCCTTGACAGATACAGAGTAAAATTAATCCCTCAGTGCAATGTGATTTACAGCAGTATTTTCTATAAAGGTCATGTTCCTTTAAACAAATGCAGCCTGCTGTTTTGATGAATAGCTCTGAGCTTCCCTTCAAAGACTTTTGTCCAAAATCTGTTACATTGTTCTTAAACATTTGAATTAGAAACTATTGTTCTGGCTTTGGTTCTTCTTTGAATGTGCAGATTGCTAAGAACTAGAATCTCTTTCATCTGTTTGCTGAGGCACATGAACTTGTTTCCACTTGTTCCTAGCTGGCTGGTGTTAGGACCCAGAAAAGACAGCAGCACCGTGATATAAATAGAGTACCAGAATGGGACGAAGTTTGAGAAGAAAGCATGACATCACTCAGACTTGCTCTCCACCCAAAAAGATCTGGGATGGAGGTGCAAACGTGAGCTGGACAAGGGAGGAGTTAGCAAATCTTTTCAGTTCATTTCCCAGGGAGAGAGTGAGAGTTATATGCTTTATGCGCTACAAGGAAGTACATTTTCTTGCTAGCAAAACCAAAACTGGCTTCGGATCTCTGACAACGTGAAAGTAATTGGAAGGAAAAGACAACCATAGGAAGAAAGTTGAAAACAAGATCTTTTCTTTTTGGCACAGAATCTAACAGAATTATTTGACTCCTTTCCACGGAACGGTACAACATTTGGATCTGATGCACGTTGCTTTTAATTTTTCCGCAATTACAGTAATTTATTTACGGTTAAATGAAGAGATCAAAGTGTGAAGCGAGCAAATACTACTTAAAGGGTTGGAAGGATATTTTACCATCACAGAAGGAAAAGACTTTTTAAACCTACATGGAAAATGTCCCTTTTAATACAAAAAGTAGCTAAGGAAAACTTATGATTGAAAACTGACAGGAATTTGATCTTGGTTGTACTTCTAACCTTAAGTAGACAATGAAGAATTTATTGTCTCTGCTTTGCTGTCTTTATTCTTTGCTGATTTTATTTCCGTTCAAATATCAGGTAATGTTCTGAATACAGTCAGCACTGACATATATTTGGATTCCTCTTAGCAAGATTTGCCTCACATGTCTCATTATAAAATGTTTTATGTGCAGGTGTATGGAAACTATTCCCAGCTACTTGAACACCCAGGTAAGGACTGTTTTATTTATATTTTATGACACCATACTTTTATATATGTATGCAAACATATTTATTTTTTCTTGCTTTGTATTTTTCATTGGTTTAATAGCTCCCAGAATCGGTGATCCCACATCTGAATGTCAGTTCTTTAGTAAAAATAAATAGACTAAATTATCAAAGTATCAGACTGTCCTTGGGCGGTATATAGATTCAGTAGCCTACCTACTAAATATCTGCACTGAAGTATGTTTGAAGAAAAGCAGCTTGTATTTGACAGAGAATGCCCTATGCAGTGCTTATTATTATCTTTTTGAGCACAGTTTCTGAACTAGGTTTCTACACCAACTATTTTCTTTCTCTCTCTCTGTCTTTCTCTCTCGGTGTTCAGAGCTTTTAATTCTTCGATTTACAGTTAGATGTGCTGGTTTGTGTACTTTGCCATAGCATCAAGTGATCTACCTCCTCCTAGCCATCATGCTTAAGTTAAAATTCAGTTCTAGAGTGTTTTAAGGATCTCTCATCTGTTTTCAATGCAGAAAATCTCACTCAAAGCTTATTTGGGGTCTGTGTGTGTAACTGCTGAATTCTTCTGTTTATATAAATAGTTTAACCTCAAGCCTCATGGTGGTGTACAAGTACAATTTTACTGCTTTACAATTCATGCATTGCTTTATGCTTTTAAGTTTCCACAATATATAAGTATGCTCAAAATACAATAAAACACAGTGTGATCTGGAGAGCTGTGTTGTCTGCTATTGCAGTAACTTCAGACCAGTTCCTTGTTCTACCTCCATTCAAACTAAGAAATACCATAGCTTTTCCTATAGATAAGGATGACAGGCTTCTGGCCAGTAGAACCAGGAAAGCAGAAAAAGGCCTCCCTCAGTGAGGGGGGTGAGTTATATGACATTTGTTTGTAGCACAATATCTGAGGGGAAGTGTAACTGGGAGTGATGCTTTCTGAATTTGTACGAGGCTGTAAATACAGAATCACTTTTGTCCTGAACACAGAGTAGTTATCTACTGAAAGAACTTTACAACTATAAGCAGAATTCAAAGCAATAGGTATTTGTTTTCAGAAGTTTTCATGGGGCGTATTGGCAGTGAGTGGGATAGCAGCATGGCTTTATATAGTTCAGAACTGGCAGCTAGGAAAGCCACCGACGTGTGGCATGGCTCGAGGCAATTCATTTCTCTGCTGCATCTCTAGTTGCTTTCCTATTTTCTTTGCCCATTTTCCCCAGCTTTAAAATTTAAGGCTCTTAGAAGCTTCTCTTTAGGAATCTGTTTGATATCAACTGCACTACTACCATTAACAGAACACTCATGCCGTATCACGATACATTTTCTGGCATCAATTCATTCTCTTCCCGGAGATTCCTCTTGCTTATCTATTTTAATCTGTTTTGCTATGTTTTTCTAACACTTCTGTTAACTTTACTCTTTTTTTCCCCTGATATAAAGAGTAAATGTTAATGGAAGTGAGTTATTTGCAGATAAGCACACTGAAAAACATGTTCAGATAGTTTGACAGTGGTATGGAGGTCCTTTAGCACAGGTTACCTATGCAGATGCTCTTAATATCACAGAAATTCATCACTTTAATTTCTTTTGCAGCAGCTAGAATGTATTCTTTGAAGATAGAACTGAACACATACCCAGATTTAGCTTATGTAAATGAAAGCTTGTTCCTACACTCCCGTCCCTCAGGATGCCTTTTCACACACAGCTTAGTTGAGTTTGGATTGCCTGGAGTTCTCAGATTTGGCTTTGTGCATTCTTATTCTGTATCATTATTCTTCCATCTTGCCAGTAGCTTTCTCCTTCCGCTAGTAAATATGCTTTTCTTTGTATTTTTCAAGTATCCAAAGGAAATGTGACCTCATCCATTTCTCTAAATACGTCCCCATCTCATCTGTTCACGCTCATGTTCCTGCTCTGTGGGAAAAGCTCTGTGTCAACAGCAAACACTCCTAGTTAGGTAGGGCAATTGTAGTTCCTGGTCAATTAGGAGGAGTTTGTTAGATATCTTTGATATTATTCCATTTGGAAGGGAATCAGAGTAGTTCATTCATTCTCATGAAATGAAAAGCTTCATACAGTTTTGTGCTTTCAGATCTAGGACTGTTTACTGTGACATTTAAGAATTTTGTCAGTTTTGTACTCCTATTCAGTCTTAGGTTCCTCTCCACACTGTAACTCTGAAACTACACTGTGAGGATGACAGACATACAAGATTTCATAGCTCCATGGTTTGGACAAGAAAGCTTAAGGTTACATAGAATTGTTGCCCCTGCAGTTCTATTATAATGAAACCTAATTTGTATCCAAAATAATAAGATGATAGAATAATTGCCAAATGGGCAAGCTGTTTAAAACTCTCTTGAAAGTAAAGAAAGACAGTAAGTCGCAAAGGACACTATTTGTTATTTGCTTTAATTTGCACACCATATTTGCACAAGGTTCTGGGAACTTTTGTATGGTGCCCAATGGTTGAAGTGCTATTTAGGAAACTTTCTTCTTTGTTTCTCAGGCTCCTGAAAGGGTGCTTGGGAATAAAAGAACTGGTTGTAGGGCAAAGATCTACACATAAAGTGTAACATTATAAGTAAGCTTGTTTCAATTCACTTGGAGATTCCGGAAGGGTTAGAAGTTGTTTTATTCCTACTCCTGAAGACGCACTTGTTCTTTATTTTTCTTGAGCAATATTACTCTATGGTAAGAGTTTGTGGGGGAAGGTTAAAATCATGCTTTGTTACATCAATTCAAACTTGATATTAAATATCCATTAGAAGAACAAAGACATGAAAGGCAGAGAGATTTTCTTGAAACTAGCTAGTCATCTTTTCTTCTACTTCACGCTAGGGGATGTATGGGGCTGAATCTCAACAGTGTTTAGAAGTATTTAAGTATTTAAAAGAATTAAAATATTAAAAATGTAGTTGTGGAGTTCAAGGAGGTTAGGGAGATCATTTTTTGGAACAAATCTATGGAAGTTCATTGTACGAATGGAGATGAAGACGGAAGAAGGAAACATACTTTCAGTATGTTTTAATTTAAGGATAGGGATATTAAGGGAGAACCAGAAAACATCTCCTAATAATCACAAAATCCAATTGAAATCTGAGTCATTTTGATTTATGATCTTGCTTATCTGCAATGTTAGATTTGCATATTACAGCTTGTTTTAATTGACCTATTGACCTCCTTTATTGCTGTTCTTTGAGGAAACTTGTTGAAGTAAGGTTCTACAAGAGGGATAACAACTTCTTCATCTGTGTTTCCTTGAAAGGGTTCAAAGTTTTTTCATCAGCTTCGCATTACTGGCCGCTGGAAGATGTGGATGGAATTCATGAGTTTCGGGATACAAATGGAGGTAGACAAAGGATTCATTGACAGTGGCAATAACATAAGTATCTGTGCAGTCTGTAAGTAACCAGGAAGCAGGAGAAGTGAGAGCAGTTAGCTTTTCTACAGCAACAGCTGAGATTTTAAGTTAATGCTTTTGCAATGCTTCCACGTCTGAGAAGTGAGAGCAGTTAGCTTTTCTACAGCAACAGCTGAGATTTTAAGTTAATGCTTTTGCAATGCTTCCACGTCCAAGTGATATTATATTTGAGAACTGATTTTTGTAGAGTATTCTCAGACATTTTATGGGCTATGTATGCATTGTTAAGGTTATAAAGAGAAATTATTAATAATCCAGAGAGTTGCTGAAATAACATTGTTATTGGTTGACTTTGTACATGCATAACACACACTAAATAAGGTCAGTGACTGAGATCTTTGTCTAGGCCAGCAGTGAAAATGCCTGGTTCTTTTTAACTTTGTAGAAGTAGTTTAATGCATAAACCCCACAGGCATTCTTGAAAAATCACATTTAGCATCCGTAGAAAGAGGAGAGCAAGGCTCTTATCTGAATACCTCTTAATCATTTTTATATTTTTTTATAATTCTTTAAAAGCCCTGTTATAGCAAGAGGGCTTTTTTTTCCCCCTCTCTCTCTCCAGTTGAGCAAATTCTGGAGAGACATGGTAAAGCAAAACCCTCACTGATTTAAAGAAGTCAGTTGCCAGGACTGCAAGAACTCAGAGGGAATGATATTAGGGTGGTTGATTTCAGCAGTTTTCTGCTTCTAATGTTTCAAAGAGGAGATGGTTTCCCAGGGATGTGAAGTGATGTAACTGATGGACTTTTGGCAGAGCCACAATATGCTACTGCTGCATTATGAACCTGTAGGGTCATACCTTTCAGGATAAATTCTCAGCTATACTCTACTTCCTTCTGAGGCTCAAAGGTCCATTAGTAGTTTTCACATGAGACCTGTTTTCCCTTGTGACTTCTTAGCCAATTGCACTTTGGGCTGATAAACATATCCCCCTGCAGTACTATTACTGGTGACCATGGTATTCTTACCCAGAGAGATGACAAAGAGATTAAAACAAGAGTTGGAGACCTTTACAGCCTTGTTTAAAAAATGTTACTTAAGTGCAAAGCTAGTGCTATTTCTTATACATAAATGGGAATGTAAATCTCTTTCTAAGTAGGGGAAAAAAATCTATAAATATCTGAAATCTTTTATTCCATATTCCTGAAGTATTTTAAACTTAGACTGTTTGACCCATCCTTCCAGGAATTATTTCAAGGAATGAAGCTGACTGACCAGAAACAAATCTGGGCAATATTCTGTTCTCATTAGAGGTTGATGGCAGCATTCCCACTTATTTCAAAAGGAGCATAATTTGACCTACAAAAAGTTAACATATGAGTTCTTTAACTCATTGCATTGATACAATTTTCTAGCACTGGACTTTGTGTAGTTTCAAGGAGAGTAAAGCACTCCTTATCCAGCATTGTTTTGACATTTTTATGACAAATGTTTTTAAAATAATTGAAAGGAATATGAAATCTAGCATGAATTACAGCTGTTGGACAAATTATAATTGCACAGTGTTGGAAAGATTATTTTTTTTAAACTTGTTAAATCATATTATTTCAGCAAAATTCAGAACTCTTTTCAGTGGTAGCATGACTGAGTGACATTATGAAGTTCCTGATCCCACAAACAAGAACAAGACTGGCTTACATGAGTAATTGTCTTTGAGTCCTGTTATATGTTAAATAGCATGGTATGTGAGCCAGCTGCATGATTCTGTTGGGGGAAGGGAAAAAAGAGTTTGGAGGACTTTGTCCCACTACATGGGGGCCAAAAACCTTTCCCTCTGCAGCGCAATTCTTTTTTTCAACTGCCTACAGGAGAAGTATTATGTACCTCTGATGCTTGACTTTGATATACAACAGAAGTTTAATTGTTGTAATCTAATGCAGGTAACAATTTGCTAGATTTTGATACCATTCTGATTACACAACTCTTCTATTTATGCTAGTCTTGTTTTTTCCACTCATCATAATTTCATGCAATTATTTTCATTCCATGTTTCTTCTCTTAAATACTTGAAGCATCATAGTCTGTCCGTCATGTTAATCCATTTTATTTGTTGAAGTCATTGTGTGTGAAGCCAGATTTATATCTCTCAATGTATTTGTGTTGTGAGAGGCAGTGTCAGTAAATTATTTTTTCAGTAATCTCAGCAGTAAAAGCTGTAAAAGCAATTAAAGGAAAACATCTAACTTGAAAAATATCAAATTAAAAAAAAAGTGATTCAGGTTTTCTTCTCACTCCTCATTTTCTCAAGGGATTTTTTTTTGAGTGTTTTCCTTTTTCCTTCCTGTGAGCCCAGATGGTCTAAATCCCAAATCAGTACATCTATTTACTTACACAGGCTTTCCACTGAGCTCTGTTTACTCACCCAGGGTAAATAATTAGTGTGAAAGATACTCTTGAATTATTGAAATGGGGAGGGGAATAAAATTGTTAGATATCTAAATTAACTTCAGAGCTCCCAAAACTACAGAACATGTAATGGCTCTAGGTCAAAACACAGATGTTGTCACTGTCCTTTCAGACCTGATGATAGCATGTCTGTCAATGGCTGTGCTGTATCCCTTCAGGGTTTGAATATCTCCAAGATATTCAAGGCATAACAATTCCTCTGGGCAAGCCACTTGAGCACCCGACCCTCATAATTTTTCATTAAATTTATTTAAAGACAAAGTAGCTTCATCTGTTCACTAGATACCATTGAGGAGGGCCTGGCATTACTCCTCCATGGGGGTTTATACTCTTTGATAGTATACCTGAGCCTTCTCCTCTCCAGATTGAGCAACCCCACTCCCTCAGCCTCTCTTGGTGTGTCAGATTCTCCAATCCCTTCACCATCTTTCTGGCCCTTCACGGGACTTCCTCCAATATGTTCACGTGTCTCTTGCATTAGGGAATCCAGAAAAGACATGTGAGTTGAATTGCCATAATGTTTTCACCACATAATGATTTTTGAAATAACTCGAGAGCTTATTACTGACCTGACTGAGTTCAGAGCCCCTCGTCCAAGTGTAGCTGCATTGTTGTATCTTTCCTCTTGTATTCCTGTCAGGAAGAAAAAATGGTCTTAGTGACTATATTTATTTAAACTGTGTAGTAAAAAAACACAATGCTCGTGTACATGCATATTCTTGTCAAGACATGGTGATATGACAATTTTAAAGGCCACTGCCCAACATTTATGATCTAAATTGAGAGATATGAACTGGTCAAATCATTACTGATTGTGTTTATTCATTGTTTTTCTTATTTGCTTATTTTTTTGTTGTTTCACCCAGCTCTAAGAATCCACAACTTCACTGTGCTTCCTTCCCATAACTCTACCTTTGTATATACCAATGACTCTGCCTACTCTAACTTCTCTGCAACTGTAGGTGAGGATTTACATTTTTTTTGTTGTGCATTTGTCCTGCTTGGATGGTTCTTGAAACACTGTATCCAAAGTTGAGTTTTGGTTCAATTGGTCAGGTGGTAAAGATCTATGTTTATACTGACAAAAAAAAATATTGAAAATATTGTTAAAATGTTACCAGAATTACTCTGAATTACTAGAGGTGGCATCCCATTGCTAAACAGTCCATGGAAGGATGGATCCCAGTAGCTCTCAAAAGGCTAAAATATTTTTTGCCATGTGTAGGATAAACAGAGATGACATTTCAAATGATCATGTAAGAACAAATTGCTTTTTTCTTCTTTTAACCTTCACAAAAAAAACACTATCTATCATCCCTTTATACTCATTTTTAATGGACAAGTTAAGCAAGGCAAATGCAAATGAAATTGCAAATCCTGGAATAAATCTTGTCAATTATTACATCTCTGATTAACATATTTAAAATGATAATAAAAGAAGCTAGAACAAATCTTAGACTTACGATCTATTTTCTCCCCCACCACTGTGGTAACATGTTAAAGGAAGAATAGAAAATGACAACACTGTGCAGAAACCAGCCAGATTGGAAACTAAGTTAATGTAACCAAAGTCACTCAACTGAAGTCACTAGGGTTTATCCTTTACAATTGACATATGACCTGTTGTCCATTTAAAGATTAAGTACCAGCTCACATCCAGTCATTGGAAAATCTAATCTAAGGAGAAGGGTGAAAATGGTAGAACAGTCATTTGAATACTAAGAAGACTATATTAGAATGGTAAACCCACTATTTTTCTGCTCTCTAAAAGTATGCGGGCAAATGTGAACTCCGTAATGAATGTCAAATGACCCTAATTCCTTCCAGTCCTCATTTATCTGCTTTATAGAACTTCTGCATGGTTCCCATGTAGTAAGATGCATTCAGTACAGGCATTAAAATAGCAAAGGAAACGAGAATGTTTTACTTTACAGTTTTTATTCTGGCTAAATATTAAAGTGACTAAAAAGAACTCAGGAAAACTTTCTACCCTCCACAGTAATTAGTCTACTTTTTAAAAAGAAACTGAATTTTCTTCTGTTTTGATGACTTCTTGCTCAAAAGCAGGAAAACTCACCTGAGAATTTTAGTATTTGCATTGAGATTTGCGATGAACTAAGAAAATAATTGGGAGCAGTCACTGAGGACTATTACATGCTGCATCTGCTGCCTTTTTGAGTGGTGTTAGCCTGCAGATGGACCAGTGTTATGACTGCCTTCATTCCCCCTGGTTGCCTGCACTTTGAAGATGACATTCCCTTTCCCACAGGACCCGATGCATGAAGGGATGCACCACCCTGAAGCAGTGACAATGGTTTTTCTGATTATCACTCCAGATACAGCCTGACTCCAGCACTACCTGTGCATCTCTGGTTCAGTTTTCACTGTTCTCTGCTATGCAGAAGGTTTAAGTCAGGCAGATGTACATATATAAATACAGAGAAAAGTCCTTAATGTTGCACCCTTTGGTGTCTTAGACCATTTTTGTGTGCTCCTAATTTCCATTATAATCTCATTCAGTTTTCAAATATCAATCATCACCTAGAGGACAGTTCCTGCACTTCAGAGAAGACACTGTCCTCATCACTGATGTTTCCTTTGCAGTAGCTCTTCCCCTAGGACTGCTTTTTTTGTTTTTTTTGTCAGAAGAAGTTACAGAGAAGGGCCCTAAAACTGAGATATCGAATCTTCATAATCATCACAGAACTCCTATCACAAGCAATAACACTAAAATCATGTACTGAATTAGACAATTATGTAGTTTGCTTAGAAAGAAATCATGCAATGTTCTCTATTCTGAGGTATACAGGCTTTTTAAATAACTGATTTTTTTTTTTTTTTATCATGACTTCCAATTGCCTTCATTGTTAACGTAGTCTCCTTCTTATGCTGGGAGAAGTGAAATTCCTACTGACACTTTTCAGCTGGATTTCCAGATCTCAGTGAGGTTTCCTATGGTAAACGTGTGTCAGGTTATTATTATTTTTTTTAATTAATGGGATGCTTTTTGTGCTTTAGTTACAAAGGAATGAAAAAACTGTTTTTTAAAGCAGAGAACACAACATAACTCAAGACAAATAATCATTGTCCATGTTAGACACAGGAATAGCCCTTATGAGTGATATAAATGGGGTCATACCAAAGCATGTTCAAAAAAGAATTTTCTGCCTTTTAAATATAGCTTATCAAATATATTTCATATTATAAGAATATAGAAATAAAAAGTAGATTTTGATCACAAAATTTTTCTTTCAATAAATGAAAAATATTGTTACATTTTTAAATTGGTTGAAGATTTTTCTTGCCCAACTCTACTTAACAGCAAAACAGAAATACTACTGTGCATCCAGTACTCAGAAGTTCAGGAACTGTAGTTTTTGTTCAGACTACTTTGAAATAATGATTTTTGGGTTCTGTTATTACGTTTTCGTTAAGCAAGAATTGAGGTGAAGAGCATAAGTACAATTATTACAAACTTGAAACAATTAACTGTATGTTTCTTCAAAAACAACCAACCAAAAAAGAACAACAGTAACAACACAGAACCAAACAGCAACAAAAACAAGAAGAAAATCTGCAGGAGGGAAAGTATAAAGGAAGTATACAAACCCACTAAAAACAATGTTTCCAGCAATTTCTAACTTACATGAACATTGAACTATATTTTGCTTTTTTGTTTTTAGACATTGTGGAAGGAATGGTGAACAAAGGAATTTATGTTACTGAAAAGAAAGGAGTCACCTTTCTCTTCTTTGGAAGGTATCAGAACTCTTGCATTAGTAACCCAGAAGTTTGTGGACCCGAAGGTTAGTAAAGTAATTAATTAATATTTGATTTTGCTTCCATTTATGTAATTCAATAATAATGTAATGAACCCATGAATGAAATGTAATGAATTCTCTACAATTCTGGCTTGACATTTTCCTTCATTAGCTCATAAAACAACTGAACACTGGTTACTGAAGATGTGTGTAATACGATGGGAAGTGCAGCAATGACAGCAGAGCAGCAAGGTCCTAGGCTGGACAAGTGAGGGTTAACTCAGACACAACAGCCACGGGCATAGAAATAAATGAAAGGCACTGCTTTACCTTCACAAGACTTCAGGTACACAGGGATATCCCCTCACCTCCGCTGCCAGCCCTTAAATGAAGGCTGGGAAGGGGTGGATCCCAGCTGCAGCCCTTACAATCACTCAGGTCCATTGCATGCAGCTGAGTTCCTGGGCTGGCCCTGCCTTCCCACCAGGTGCTCCAGCACTGCTTCAGGCCGGGACTCAGTGTTTCTGCTGCAATGTAGTTTTTTTTTTAACTGTGTTTTAAATTACAAGTAATCAGTAACTCAGATCAATGATCTACTGTACAATTAATTCGAACAAAAACAAAAATAAGCTTAAGATTAATGGTGCTACAGAACTGTGACAAATATGTCATCCTACGGGTTTGAAATTTAGGAGACTATGTTTTAGAGTGTGGTATCATAGCAGGAATGTTTTTTTCAAGCTTATTTTTGGAGACAATGATTTACAATTTCTGATGTCTTGGAATCCATTTGCCCTTATCTGTAGACACTTAAATCTGTTCCCTCTGTCCTCATTCCTTTCTTCTTCTTGGATAAAGATCACAAAATTACAGGTGCTAAAAGGGTGCACAGATTTGACATGTTGATTACAGAGGAACATTAGAACTGTATATAACTGTCAAAATAAGTATACCACCAGTCACTATCAACATCATCACTAGAGACTTAAGATATAGTAAAAAGCCACAATTTCTACCAATCCTTCTATAGAAGATCCTAAGCTTAAACACTATTGCTAACACTGAATTTTCCTGCTTTTATTGATTTAAGCCATTCTTCAAACTTGAAACAGAATAATTTTTTTAGCTAAGCATTAACTTTCTAAGAAACATTAATAGTAGAATATAATATTCAGAATAATCTATTTTCATATGACCAGAGCATTCCCAGTGACTCTTTCCTGAGTCTTTCAGTATAATGAGAAGTTTCTTTAGTGTTAATTTTGTCAGCATCCCTCAAAGTTACTCAAGCACCACAACGCACAGTGAAGATGGAAGGTTTCCATTAAAAATCCACTCTTGCTTCCTTCCATCAGGAGTAACGTTTTCCTTTTTCTGGAAGACTCAAGACCAGCAGACCAAGTTTCCCCCCGCCTCTGGTGGGCAAGTGATTTCCAGTGGTTTCAAAATCTGTTCAAATGAAGGTGAAGGTTCAGTAGAATTTTACACCCGTGGGAATGCAATGATGAAGTGGAAAGCAAGTTTTAGTCCACCAGGTAGGTTCACCTTTTTCTCTTCATCATTCATTTCTTTATGTTTTTTATTATTCTTGTAGAGAGATGCAATGGAACAAGCACATCTTCAGGAAAATGTAGGCATATAAAAATAGCTACAGAGCTCTGTACTTGAGTTCTCTTGGTGGGGGTAAGGTGAGAGAAAGAGTGAACTTATAACTCAGTGATAGTGTACTATACAACATTTACTGTTAAGCAACAATACTCAGACCTGAGTTCCAGTTTTCTGAACTGGAGTTCTTATTGATGAAGTAGATTAATGGCTGCTTAGATGGAAACATCTAAGTGAGGAATGCAGGTTAATCTCTAATGTCTCTCAATATATTCAAAAATTGTGTACAGGACTCTACTATTTCCTAAATAAAGACTTTATTTGGTAGCTATTTAACTGAGTGTTTGGTGTTTCAGTCATTTTGTCATCTGCTAAGTATCAAGTTTGATATGTCATGATGTGGTATTAAGAAACATTTTTGTATATCACATATCTTACTGCTTCTATCTAGACTTTGTGTCATTGGAAACTCTTACGTAGTGACTGAGACAAATTCTCGTCTTATAGTAATGCCAGTGACAGTCACTAAATCTTTTTCTTACCATCATCTAACTATCTGCAAACTGGGAACTGAGGACTTTCGCACCTCAAAGTACCAAAGTTTTATTGTCAGTTTAGAAATCTTAAGAGAAACGCTGTTAAAAGGTAAGAATAATTTGCACATTTGTAGATTATTGAATCGAAGTAAAAACAAGTAGTATATTTTTAGTCTTTGAACTCTAACAGAGAAACTGTGGCAGCTTTTAATTAGTCTATTTGCCAGCTCTCCAGTTCTTGCAGTCTTTAAGAAGCTCTTGCAGAACTGAATTTTGAGACAGTATTGAAGAGACTTCAAGTCTTGGCCAATAGTACTTAGCAAGTGTAATTTATGGAACTGCAGAGAGCCCCAGTAAGAGTTCAGACAAAAGCTAACAGGCGTTCTGCCAAGGTATGGGCTTCCCCATGTGAGCAAAGATTAATATACGTGACATCAGCATTCCGTAATTCACTTTTAGCACTTCCTATATAGCTCTATTGCATTGCACAAGTCAGCAAAAACTTACTGAATAGGAGAGGCTCTAAATGAAAATGATTCATAGATTTTGCTGTGACTTACTGTTCTGTAGGTCCTTATTGGACTCATATTCTCTTCACTTGGAAATCACGAGAAGGACTGAAGGTCTATGTCAATGGGACTCTAAACACAACTGATCCAGATGGGAAAGTTTTCTATGATTATGGAGACCCCAGTGCAAATCTGCTGACTGGAACAGAAGGGGATCAAACAAAGCGCTATGTGAACGGAGCATTCGATGAATTCATTATATGGGAAAGGGCACTCACCCCCAATGAAATTGAGCAGTACTTCACAGCTGCTATTGGTGAGTAGGTGCACTCCTATTGTCCTCTTTACAGAAGTCATGTTCTGTAAAGATGCTGTCTTTAACATGGTTAGTGTGTAGAATTTGTGTTCTTTGAGCTATTTAATGTAGTTTTTCAGAGGCAGAAAAAAGCAGATATGAAAGGCACTGAAACATTCAGCTGTCTTTGGATATGCAATATTTTCATCTGTGCTTCTAGTTCCTTAAAAATGTCCAAAAAGTTTACCAAGATCAGAAGTCTACTGCCATTTTTATATCCCCAGGGATCGAGAGAAGAAGAGCAATAATTAGACTTGAGGCAGAATGCTATTAAGAAATATTGACTCCAGATTTCTAACGCTCTTGTGTAATCTTAGAGGCAACTCACTTAGTGTATTCCAGCAGATGTGGATAATAATACTTATCTCTCCAGCTGCTGGAACAACAAAGATTTAATAACTCATGTAGGCTTGTGAACTGAAAAGAAAGATATTAGCTGAAAGTTAATATAAATAAAAAAAAGAATCAGGGCTTGAACAAAAATGTAGAAGGCAGTGGCCAGAAGTATGTCAGCCACACTACAGATATTTATAAGAAATTTTTCAGTGCAAGAAAGGCTGTTGTTATAAAGTGTTTGTGTGTGAGTAGCAATCAGAAAATGTCCCTCTCAGGAATAAAGCCATGGGGCATCTGGAACATTTGGTTTTGCTGGTGGTTTCTGTTTTCATTAATTCTTATTAGGTTACTGAGAGCTAGCACAGTTACACTCAATTACTCATGTGCTTTTAAACCCATGGGAACAATTTTCATAATGGACACTCTTTGAATAACACAGAACATGTGCAAACCTGTAAATGAGGATGCGTGCATTTGTGACATTCAGATTTGGCTATCAACTTACATATATAATATGTTAGAAAAAATATAGAATAAATAATGTAGAATTGAAACAACTGAAAAGAAAACCCTACATCTAGTATATAATGAAACAGACCATTTGCTTTGCAACACAAATGATAGAAATCATGCTCAAGTTTTATGCTTTATGAAGTTATTCTTATGGATGTATTCAAACATTCTCAGATAATTAATTTAATATAGGAAATCGTATACATTTTTTATTCCATATTAGAAAATCTAAATAAATAATTTGAAATGTTTTATTAATTTTATAGTGTTCTGGTCATTGTAGAAACATTGTAGTATCTGTCTGTTTTAACTTTCACAACAACCTAGGGTTACTACAACAGTATCCTACTCAAAGATACCATAGAACCCACTCCTCAATTTAGGGTGGAATGTTATACTGCTGAATTCAAATGCAACAGACACTTTTACTTTGACCCACTTGCCTATATGTTTATAGAGAAGTATGATTTCTATAAAGTCTAAATTTCTGTAGAGCTATACAGAATTTTGCCTATAACTTCCCACACCATTCCTGTTGGGTTTTGGAAAGTTGTATAGCAAACTCCCCGGCTTACACATTGAGACCTTCCTGCTATGCTATGAGCTTTACTGAAACTTTCATTATACCAAGTTTTTCTGGTTTTAATTTTCCTAAAGCCTCAGTTCAGAGGGCTTCAGGTTCATCAGGAATTTTGTTTTCAGTGAAAAGCCTAAAATAAATTTCTAACATCTGAACTGAAAGCAAAACTTGGTATGCATTCTTTTTCTAGAGGCTTGGGAATTAAAATGCAAAGGGGCACCAGGTGTTATTATTATTTATAAGTACAAAGCCAATATTATTTTGAAGTGTTAAAGAGAATTGGAGAACTGTGGAATATTGAGCTTTTGGCTTTTTTTCTCACAGCCACGGACTGATTAGATTTTATTTTATTATTTATTTTAATTTCCAGTTTGAATTAAGAATGAAGCTGGGACATTCTCAGCAAATAGATGTTGCAAGACCAATCAACACAGTAAATCAGAGTTATTCTTGATATCTGTTTATTGAGCTTGGAGATCTTAAAACAGTGATGAAACTGGGCTAATATGTTCTGACATAAGAAACTTAATAGGAAAGCCTGTACCTTAACAGAATGAATAATCATGTTACATTTGGAGCTATGATAAAAGTGTGTCCAATATATTCCACCACTCTTTGATTATGCTGAAATACCATACTCCTGGGCAAACATCAATTTTTGGGAAGATGCAGTTTAGAAGAAAATTTTATTTCTCTATCACAAATGACCCATAAATTCGCTTGCGTGGAAAGGAATCAATATTTTTAAAATGGAGCAGCTGGAAAGCATCCCAAATTGAGTTTATTCATTCTGTCTTGGTAGATCACTTATGGCATGCTTATATGGTAATTTTCGATCGTTATAGTGCTAGGGGGTGATATTTATTACTAAAGCCCATCTGATTAACAGCAACCTTACTGTTGCTTCAAATCAACTTAAAAACCCCAAATAGAGACATTATCTGCAATGTTCTCCAACTGCTATTGAAAGTTGCTTTCACTTCTTGACTCTTGTTAATTGCTTTACGCAAGACTAAAATGTTGCATTAGATTTAATATGCATCATTTCTACCCATGTTGTTTTATTTGAGTGATGCCTCACTTCTGACAAAAGCAATGGAAATATTTCATTGATTTTGAGTTTTTATTACAGTCTTTCTGAATGTGCACTATTTTATTTGCCACTCAAGTAATTTAGACTCAAGACGTAAGTATTTATTTAGACAACATTAGCAACTGGAAACCATGGTTGACAGTATTCTGATTTTATTCAATATCTGTGTCTTCTTAGTCCCTATACTGAAGAATATATGATTCTGGAGAATCATATATACAGAAATACAAGTCAGAAGTGCCCATAGTATGTTATTTGTCCTTGATATGATATGGAGATTTTTAAAATTATAATTCCTAAATAAATTGAACTCATTTGTATATGTATTTTCCCTAGGTGTGCAATTTTTGCTCTCTTCAACTCTTTCGTGGTCTACGATTACAACTACTACAGAACCTGTGGTAAGATGGTCCTCACAACTCTTTTCTAAAACATCAGAATTTGTTACAAATACAGAATTACAGATCTACATTTTACAGTTTTCATTACTGCCACTTATTTTGGTACTTTGGTATTTTTACAAATGTTTTCAGGTACACATAGGGACTATTTTTAGCCAGCGTTGAAAGACAGGAGAACTACACAACTCTTGGATAGATAACAGGAATTCACACTTAATACAAATAATTTCTCTCTATAAAAAAGTAGAAGCTTGTCCTAAAGTATTTCAGTGAATTTTGAAGATGGAGGATATTCAAAAATGTTCTGATAATTTTTCTTATTTTTCATATGTAATCTATGTGCGATTAGCTGTAGGCAGCCAACATACACATGGTTGTTCCTGAGTATTTTCACTTTCTTGTTATCTGGAGTGTGGAAGTTTTATTAATTCTTGTTCACAGAGACTTTCAGGAAACCATGTCAGACAGGACCTGAATTGCCAGTGGACAAATGAATCTGTACACGTAAATTCTGTTTATTTTTTCTATTTGTTCACATGCTGTCCTTTTTCCTTTGGTCTATGTAAACACAGCAGTCTGCTGTGCCTCAAAATACAGGAAAAAAACACCAACACAGAAACAATAAATAAATAAAAAACAACCAGTGGTATCAGATTCTGTCATGTGCTGGGAAGTGAGCAGGTCTACCCAGACATTATGGCCCAGGAAATGCATAAGAGTAGTCTTCAGGTTGCACTGCTTAGAAATGCTACAGTGATTCCTGCAGAACTGAATACTATCCCTTAGCTCCTTTTTGGGCTTACATCACAAGTGGCATCTGCTGTTTGGAATGAGCTGGTGAGTTGTATCTCTCTCCTTCAGCTGTCTACAAATGCCTATCATCCCATCATAACTAATTTGACCAAAGAGAGAGGCAACTTCCGCTCCTCTGACATCCTGCTGGACTACCTGGAGAATGTGTCATTCAGCTTGCCCAACGAATCCTTGTCAGAAAATACAGCTCTAAGCCTGACAGAGGTAAACTTTTAAAATCAGTGTGTGGATCCAGATAACGCTCAAATTTCCCCAGCAGGTGGACTGTGAAATGCAGCTTTGAAAGTTTTTGCTGATTGCAGAATATACACACAAAAGTAAGCAGTAACTATTTTAGAGAATAGCAGTGAGCTTCAACCAGAGAAAATAGTTCCAAAGTCTCACTAGTTCTAGGGGATGTTATTTAATCCGTAAGTTTTATAGATACTTGTAACCATGACTACACATTAAAGATTTAGTTAAAAAGAAATTAGAAAAGGAGAAAATAATTCCTAATTAATTACGTTAGCTGCGTGTTCAATACATGTCATACATAGTATAGGGCATTTTCTGTGGTCTGAACTGATGACAAGGGGCCCTTTTTGCTAACATAAAGTTAACCTTCTCTAAAATGATGGGCACCTAATTCCCTGTTTTCAGCAGACTAAAAAACTATTAATTCAACCATCGGCTCTGGCATCACCAGGGATTGTTTCTTTAAGCCTGTGGGTAATACCAGGGTGACAAGGATTATTTATTTGGACCAACAGTATAAATAAATGCTTCTAAAAACACACAGGCAGCATTTGACAGTTTCTGTTAAAGGTTTAACATTTGCAAAATGTAAAGCTTGGCCTTTTTGAATCACAACTTAATACAGTGAAAAATCATTCTAAAAATCTCTAATTCATTGTTTCCTTTGTTTTGCTGAAAATTTTGTGTGGGCTCTAAGTTGAAAATGAAACACCATCCTGTCAGATGTCATACCTGTTGCCCACATCATTTCAATTGTGATCTGGTTGCTCATTCTCACTATCTGTTGCTTCATGTGTTCTGAAAGTAATATGCAGACAGAAAAGTGGGACATGATTATCCTTAGCAAAGCTGTTCTGGGAAATAAACACCAGAGTTCTGTTCATACATACAGTCTGTGTCACTTGTCTGATTGATAGTTAGGCTTTGCATTGTCTGAAATTAATTCCCTGAAAGACGAGCACTGAGCATGCATGCTATTTTCTGTGAAGTTATCTTTCTGCTGGTTGTCATATGCCTCACAGCACAAGAAAATCTGATATAAGTGATATGCACTAAGCTGTCTGATTACTGACATCCTTATAATGTATTGCTTCTGACAAACCTTACTCATGTTTTCTGTTATAATTCTATTCCGCCCAGCAGTTCCAGTCCTCCTGCTTTCCCTCCTTTTCTAGTAGTCTATTGCATCCTCTTTGTGTTAATTCTCAAATGATGCTGAGTCTTGGGAAGAGATGCTTCCTGACAGCTCTCAGCAGTTTGGGCTGGGTCTTGGCTTTAAGGTAAGTTCTGTGCATGCCACACTCAATGTTTCAGAGGGGCAGCACAGAACTTGTAGTTGCTAGAGGTAAAAGGTTATAGAAGAGCTCTGGTACTGCCCTATGTTTCACTGCTTATGAAAATATGCCCATAAAACACTCACTGCTTTATTACATGTTTCTTGATGAGACTTTTATATTTAGTTGATGCTTTCAAGGCATTTGAAAGAGAGGAATGTAATTTTTCTTTTGATTTTTTTTGTCATTTTCTGTGTTCCCCCTCCCCACTCTTTGTGTTTATCTCTGTTAGCAAGACTCCTTAGGACAGAGTCTGTATCATGAACAGTGCTCATCATGATGGATCTTGACCTCAAAACATTTAAGTTCAAAAGTTAAGCAGAAAATAATCAAACCTAACAGCTGATGCAGCCCAAATTTACATGCCATGCTGACAAAATATGTAATCTTAGATGAAGAGGTATTTTAACATCATATAGTTTAGATAAACTAGGAAAACAAATTCTTTCCCCTAAGACCCAGTGTTGTCACATCATATGTAATTATTGTACATTGGGAGTTACTTTTAATAAATGAACTTTTAATCTGAAATACTACATGAAACATGATGAGAATGCTTGCAGTAGGGATGAACCTAACAAGAGTGAAAAAAAAAAAAATTGTAATCTTAAAATAAACCTAAGAAAATCCAAGAAATGTGCCTTGTGTGCCTACCAGGAGATGTAACAGAACAAAATTGTATTATTTCATTCTTTTAGGCATTTTTAAAAGTTATTGAAGACTTTCTGCTATTACCCAACTGGCTTGAAATGCCTCAGGTAAGGCAAATGAGCTCTGATTTCTTGTTTAATTCAGATGCATAATTTAGCATAGACAATAATGAAATTGGTTGCTTCTATCGTTCTTCCTGCTATGACTAGCAGTATGACTTATTTGCTCACATGCCATTTGCATATTTGAAATAAAGACCTGCGTACAAAACAATTAAAAATTACCATATTTTTCTGATCAAAATGAAATGTTATCTGTTTGTTTCCATATATTTCAGAATGAAAGAAACAAGCTAAGATAGTATTTGTAAAATAGCAAATATTGTCAGTGAAGTCAGTGTTTAATCTCTCTTGCCCCAAAGTTAGCTTTTTTTAGCATTAAACTTTCTTAATTGTGTATTATTTTTGTAGTCTGACTTTTTTGAAAATACATGAGATATATAGCAGTGCTTACCTAATTTAATGGAGTAAAACTCTGACAGAGGTTTCATCTGACAAAGGAAAGGCAATCTGTAGCAGTGATCTTTCTCTTTTAGTCACCTGTCCAAATTTGAATGCAGAAAAATGCTTTCCTGGGAATTTCCTGAGATATTTTATTTGAATCTTAAGGGAACATCAATTTCATAACAGAAAGTTTTTTAAATGGGTGAGGAGAACAAGCTACTAGTGTACATTAGAGTCTTATGAATCCTAAAACACTTAGAAAGACAGATTGATGTCTAATGGATTTAAGTTATTAGCTTAAAATCCTAGATTGCCTCTTGTGTAAGTAAATATCAGATCAAGTAGATTTCTTCTACATTAGAACATGTGTTCACTCTGAGGACTGTTTTCCAGGAGACATATAAGCACTTCCCATGTAGCTTTGTACTGGGGAAGCATTGGATCCAAGTCCTTAAATACTGACAAAGTAATCTGTTCAGTTCTTGATGTCATTTTTCTGAATCCTGAATATAACTGAAAAATGCTGATGGGAGCAAAGAGTCCTTTAGAGATACTGTGTAATACACAATATTTTATAAGATCAGGCTCTGCGTGACATCAGTTTAAGCAACATTTTATCCACTATATGTGGAAAATGTTAGGGATAAAATCATGTTACTTTGGACAGACAGTGATTCACAAAGGAATTTAGCATGGCACCATGGCATTTTGTGCTGTGAACTGCAATTTCTTTTGTTGTAGAGCCTTATCTTTCTTCTTCTCTCAGACTGCTCACATATTTGGAAGCTTAATTCAAACTATTGACAGTGTGATGGTGCACATGACATGCAATCTGGAAGAAAACTCATTGCCTCTTACTGTTGAGGGTACATCATCCATAGCAGGTAGGATTTAACAGGGCTGCTCTCTCTGTTTGGCCTGCCAGGGTGTCCTGAATGCTTCTGCGTATGCAGCCCCCCTATTTTGCTAACACTTAAAAGGAAATCAGATCAGATTACTCTCTCTTTTGAATGCCATTTCAGCCGCAGAAAGTCCGGAGGTAATCATCTCTGACTGCACTTGAGGTTCTTGAGGTTATCTGGGGAATGATTTCACACATTAACCCAATAAAACTATATGGAAGACTTAGCACAGCACGGACTACTCTAGTAGGCAAATAAAGTACTGCCCAGAGCTCTTATTCAGTGCTTTGAAGTTGCAAATGTATGGATACCACAAAACTCTAATCTGGGGAGAGAAGTCTAATTTAAAACTTTTAGGATAATTTTTTCTCTTACCACTGTTTTGCATCCTACAACCTAATTTAATCAGCTACAAGTAGCAAAGGTAATTGATCTGTTCTGGCATTCTATTCTGCTTCATTGAGACCTTCTTGAGCAGTCACTAGTACCATTAATCACTGCACATACGCTCCCTAAGCTGTCTTGGACACTGGCATTCTCAGTGAAAGTGTTCTGAAATTACACTTTCAAATGTCAGTGGAGAGAGAAGAGAATGTTATCAATCTGTTGTTCGAACATGGGTGAAGTGATCCACCTTATACTAGCTCCCTGTGTACTGCATTTCCTCTCATTAAAAAATTTGGGTGTAAAAGACAGTTCTGAATGCAGGGAATTTATTCTATTTTCTGCAAACATACAGAGTTTTAGAGTTAAGATTTGCAATAGCTGTTAGAAAAGCAAAGCTACATACTCATTAAGGTTGTAAAGGCTATTGATTTTATTATATTTTTGTCTGGGTTATCACACAGATTACACTTTGGCCAAAATGCATTCTAAGACTCTGAATTTGTCCCATTATCGCTTTCCATCTCGAGGACAGAGTTATATTTCCATTCCCAGTGAAGCTTTTCAAGAAAGAGGTAAGAAAAAACTAAAGGGAGAGCAGAAGCATGTAAACAGTGCATTCAAGAATAATTTTGCTTGAAAACAATTTTTTGTTTGCCTTACTTTCACAAATAACCAATTTAATTGCCACAGATCATACTGGCTCTAAACCAACAGCAGCTCTTCTGTCATATTAACAAATGATGAATGCAGTGGAATTTTTCATCTTTCTTGAAAAATACTTCCTATTGCTTGAACTTAACTTGAATAATCCAGCTAGACTGCAGAGAAATCGGACATTTAATGCTAATGTCTTTTTACGTGAGGAAAGCCTTCATTTCTTAAATAATTTTTATTCATCCAAACTGCTTATTTCCAAGAAATTTCAGGTTACCAGATCAGTCATTACTTGCATTTCCATGCAAAATTTGTTTAAACATTTTTTATGAAATTTATCTATAAAATGACAGATCTAAGCAACAGCATATCCAGAAACAGAATGAAGATGCAAATCACTGTCAAGGCAAAAAGGCAGAGCTGAGAACTCCATACCAATGCTAAAATTTGAGCTCATCTCAAAAAGTGAGAAGATGACAGAAGTCTGAAGTTTCAGTCAAAATTTAACAAATAAAAATGTTTTAAAATAATTCTGTGTTGTAACTAAGGACTGAAGAAAGTTGTTTACGAAAGCATCTACCTGGATCCTTAAGTCATTGAAACTTCAATGAACATCCAGCCTATGGACCTCACAGCACAATCCACAGAATTTGCACACCCAGAGTCCTTCCCTCAGTCATTTCTGTTGAAAAAAAGCTTGGTTCCTTATTCACACAGTGCAAAGTCAGCTGCAGATACTCTGCAGGGATGTTTTCCAGCCAAAACTCACTTCTGAACAAGTTCAGCCTTCTGGTGAACTACACTGCCCAAAGCATTAACCTAAACACATATTATTGCACCTTAAACAGTTCACATTATCAGTACTTGGGATACAGCAAAAGGGATAATAAAGGACACTCATGAAATACACCTCTCCTCTCTTAGATACTGAAAAACCCATAAATACTTGGAATGCAGACTCAAAACAGACAATCAAAGCAGGAACCAGTTGCCTGTGCGTGTGCTAGTGAACAGCTAGTTAATGTACATAGTGGTTAAGTAGCCTTGCATTTACTGCAGCTACCAGTGAGATGTTGAACTACATATGCAATCCAGCCATTCCAGTAACATGTAGGTGCTTTATAATAATGAACGATTAATTTAACAACTTACTCATATTGGAAATACAGTTGCACAGGGCAACCATCCTATTTTGATATCTATCTCCTGCATTATACTGCAAGTTGTTCATACTTTTTCACTTATTAAGAAAAAAAAAAAAGAGATTTCTACAATGAGAATTCTACAAGTCACAGATCTTAACACATTTTTAATTCTAGGAGAGAAATGTCTCTTGCTTACATCTGTTGCTCTGAGAAATAATGCCTCTTTTTTTTTTCACAGCTTGGATTACCATTGTCGGCATGTTTTACCATAACATGCACTACTTCTTTCATAGTATCAACCCTATGGATACCAAGTAAGTATCTAAGACCTCTCATGCTGTAGCTTGTTCATTACCTTTACAGCAACCATGTCATTATCAACTGTAAATAAATTATGGGCCGTGATCCTGATTCTGCAGTATTGACAACATGTAGTCATTAACTAGAGTCAGATTAAATCTTAAGTTAGATGTTTTATTTTATGCCACAGTAAAATCGATTCCCATGGTAGCATGTTTGTCTTTCCTCGTCTCCTCTTTCTGTTCATCAGATTTTCTATTAGAATTTCATAACTTCAATCTGTCTTATAAAAGGCAAATCACATCTTTTCTCCTGGCATATACAAAGTTCTCACCCAAATGAAAAGAGTAAGAAAACAACATCCCTCCATAGATAAAATTTGAATCCTGGAAACCTGTAAGATAATTTTACAACAGGAGACCAGGCAATGCTTAAAAGACCTTCTGTTTCATCTGCTGCACCAATGAAATCGTTAGCAGATAAGATAACATAAATGGAGACCTATATACTTCTCAGCCTGAGAGTTCCCCAGACAATTTTGCAAGGCCATTCATGTAAATCATTACATTTTTTTTTAAGATAGTATAACTGTATGTTCTCATTTGATCTACACTAACATATGTAGATTAGGTCACACTTTCTCTCTTCCCCATGCTGTGGCTTTCATCATATTATGTATGACAACAGAAGGGAGGAAGAAACATCTCAGCTGTCATTTATTTTAGGGATTACTTTCCTTTCTTTACATACAGCTACATGGGAGGTCATGATCACAGAAAATCACTTGTGATATCCTGGGTAAAGGTTCCTGGTTTATGACCAGATTGATCACACTGAGATAATGACATGACTACTACTAAATAGCATTTTTAAATCAAGTAGTAAATTGCATTGTTGCTTTCCCCGCTCTCTTAAAAAAAGGGCACTTAGTAGGTGGCTGTAAAGGATCTGTGTCGTTAATGTGTAATATTTCTTACTGACATGAAGAAATAGAGGCTGTTCATTCTAGTTACTGGGATAAGAATTAATGTCCTATACCAATTTTTCTTCCATATCACAACTAAGGATTGATGCTTGGGGTTGTGCTAAATGTGATTTGTTTTATTTGATCTTGCTGAGGAACTGAATGAAGTTACTTTAATATCTGACATTTTTCTTCTTTCCACAAAGAAAAACAAGAGAACATTGCATCCAGGTGGCAGATACAAGATGGCTTTTAACGAGTTTTGTAAATATGGCTTTTTCCAGTAGTACACCTTGTTTGGATACCCATGCTGATGGTTAATTTGCCATGGCTCTAATTTCACATAGTAAATAATGTTCACTCATATGCTGAAAAGTTGAATGACAGAAAGTGTTTTATACCTGCAATGTCTTTTTTACTGACAGTGTTAAAAATGTTATTCTGTGGGTGAATAGATTTTAGTTACTCCTAAGTGCATGGAAATGTGAAAGTCCTAAGTTTTAGCTGAAAGCCTTAAAGCAGTAATTAATGTTCTTTCTTTGTACTGCAAAACTACTAAAGCTTTAGTATTTTCTTTTAGGAAAAGGAAAAGTCACTTGGGCTAACCAGATGTTTAGTCAGGCCTTTCTCTGTTGTACTGTGTCCCAAGTTACTCTCTAACAAATGTTACTGGAAATAGTCATTGTTTTTAAGGTAGAACTATAAACTGTTTCTAAATATATGCATAATGTTTATATGCATTCACTGCATACAGTGCCAGCATATGCTTCATACTAGAATGTCTGTTTAATTTGGCAATTATTCTCTTTGCACGAGCATTTCTTCTCTTACTTTGTTTTTATGCTCCTTACTTCATTGGAGTCTCTCTAATGATCTAAGACACTTTGCAGCAAGACTTGCAAACCTTCACAAGAGAGGTACAGGATGAAGGTATTCTTATGATATCAAGTCTCCTAATAGCTGAAGCCATTCACTATAATTTGTAGCTGTTTCTTCTGGTGTTGTAATAAAATCTTATGGGACCAGATCTTGCTCCCCTACAGGAATTCACTGATTTGGATGGAAAAAAGATGTGCTGTGTTCCTGTTTGTATATATGGGAGTGAGTTCTTGGAGATAGCTTTGAGAGTAAACTTTCTCTTCCTCTGCTCACAATACCCCTTTGGTTTAGACAGTTAGTTAGGAAATTGTGCTCTGATAATTCACAACTGT
Organism: Odontophorus gujanensis; assembly: GCA_013399175.1. Classification (NCBI taxonomy): domain Eukaryota; kingdom Metazoa; phylum Chordata; class Aves; order Galliformes; family Odontophoridae; genus Odontophorus; species Odontophorus gujanensis. Next base: position 273,470 of record VXAB01009288.1, read on the forward strand.
GACATTATTCCAACAGGTGCATCAGGCAGGAGCAACATTTTCCAAGCCAAGTTGAAAGAAGCCAATACTAGCATGAAAGAAAAAGGGTTTTTTTCCTACTTCCATAATATATTTCTTTCTTTCTAAGGATTGCTGAAGCTGCTGCTTACAAAGGCTATATGATCTCAGCAACCAGTTATCTCATCTCTATCAAAGTAGATCCTCCTCCCAAGTTATCCCACAATCTGTCAGGATCTCCTCTTATTACCATCCAGCTCACCCACAAATTGGTAAGTAAAATGGGAACTCTCAGTTAGGCTATCCTGAGGGCTGTTCAAAGCTTCAATGTCTGTGATGACTTCCTGCAACTTCTGTGGGCAATTTAAGTTGCAATTCAGATGGCGTTTGTGACTACAATATTATATTTTTCCAGCCATTACACTTAAATGACTTCTGTTTCCATCTCAGCAAAAGGCTTCACCTGCTCAAAAAGATGGTGAAGTGAGGAGTATAGCTTTAGTACTGTCTGCATACTCTGTTCTATGGTTTTATTTGTGCAATTTGCACAAATGTTTGAAAATGTTTTATTTATTGTTTCTGCTTTTGATTTTTCTCTATACTGATATAGAACTCGTGTTCTGAATGTTCTCGTGAATGAACCAAGAGATACAACTCCTCCAAATATGATGTGCAGAGCAATCTTGGAATGGGAAGGGAGGAGGTTTAATCTGATCTAACACCTTTCCTTTCTACAGAACAGAGCAGAACTCTATTTTGAATCTGAGAAACCTCAAGACAAATTGCATGGCCTATTTCAGGCCATGCAAATTTCATGAAGTTCTTACATTCTAATGAGAGACTAGAGGAATAGCTGCTTGTTAACTCTCAGAGAAAAAGACAAATTTTTGTGTTGTCAGTGGAAGTGGATAATAGTTTAGTTTAAATTCTGAGGTGGTGAGATGAGGAACAGAGTATCCACAATCTACTCACTACAATGGAAATGGCAAATGGAGATCTCAATTCTTAGATCTTTCTTAGAAAATATCTGATAGATACTTTACCACGTACTTAATCACATTTTCTTTCAAACACTGTATTCAAGCCAGTTTATGTACTTTCTGCTGGTCTTACTGCTAAGATGGAGACAGTGGGAAACATATATGAGGAAAAAACTTCAGATACAGAAATGAAAAGTGTTGTTAGCTGATTTTTTCTAAGCTTAGGACTCACCAGAATGTCCCTAGTGGTCTCATATAGGTGGGATCTTGTCAGTGGAGACAGGTGTATTATATGAAGATCATTTATAAAATGCACTTAGATTTATTTATTCAGATACCTCCTCAGGCTCTTTGTGTGATGATTTACCAACAGATTATAAAACATTACTGTTTTTTTTCTTTATGTCTATTCTCCGTGAAGACCATTGGGATACTTGCATCCAGACAGAAATGTCTTATTTCTCATCAAAGCACACTTCATAGTAGTATTTTTAAGCTCATCTATTTTTACTTCTTTTTTTTTTTTTCAAAAAGAGAAAAGAAAAGCATCCCAATTGTCTCCACAGATTTTTTTTCCCTTAGCTTCCAAATATAATTCCTTATTATAGGTTGAGAACAAACAGATGAGCACATGATCATTTGGTTTGGGTGGGGTTCAATTTAGACTGCATTTGAACACTAGCACAAGCTGGGTGTTGGGGGAGAGTCATGTCATCATTCTAGCACCAGACCTGGCACTTTGTGCTCCAAAATTCTGCCAAGTAACAGAAACAGGTTAAAATCTTTGGACCCTGACCGAACACGTTACACAGTCTGCAATATAAGCTGCAATTGCTCTTATGTTTTTTTAATCTGTAATAGCAGATTTGGTTATAAAAAAGATAACTGTTATTAATAACCTATTTAGTATCAGTAATAATATGATGCTGGCTTTCATGTCTAATTAGCTGGTACCATACAGTTACTTGACAAAAAGTTCAAGAGGTACAGTGAAGTTTTGCTATGCAAGTGGTATATACACTGGATTTGAAAGGAATACTGCTTGCCTGTGACACCTATGGCTTTGGGAATATAATTGATGTCTGGCTTTTAATTAGCAGGTATGTTTAAAATCAAGGAGTGAATGAATAGATCACACTTTCTAGTTGATGTAAGATGATAGTGGGCAAAACCTGTTCCCTTTTTCACTGCTGTAGATTTTAAGAAGCTCCAGTGAAGTCCACAGAGTACTTCTAAACAATTTAAATGTTTGTGAATTTACATAGTCAAATATTATTAAGTAATTTATGTAGGTAAATTTAATTGAATGTATTTAAGTAAATTGAGAAATAACTGCATGTCTCTGAAACCTTTTATGCAGTAGCAGCACAGGTCCCTTCTATCACACTTCCCTTCTGGTCTCATCCATTTTGATATGCTTCTGATGAAGTAAAAGTAGAATTTAAATTGAAATGAAATGTGGAGCTGCAAGATCACTGTGTTAAAATGTGTAGTTTCTTTTAAGAACAGTCAAACCATTTATAGAAATTTATGATCAAATATAGCTATTAAACCAAGAACAAGAAATCCAGCTTAGAAACATGTTACATGCACTAAAATTGTTCTTACTTTTCAGATAATAATGGTTGGAACACTTAAAATGTATACCAATGACATCCTTCAGCTGTGTTTGTTTCACTTAGTATTCTCAATTTAACAGAGATGAAAGCAGAATAATAAATGCACAAAGGGAAATAATAACAAATGCAAACAAACAGCTTTGCCTATGAAAAATTAAGTTTGATGCTAACTTTTTCAGTTGAACTGATTTAGATATTGCTATTCCAGTGGAGTCCATGGGACTGCACAAGTAGAAAAATGAGAGAAATGAAAGGAGAACATTTTGCTTTCTTGCACTGATTGTAGTGGTGCTTGGCACAGCTCAATAAGATTTTTATTCTTCTTCCTGTGTGTATAGGAAGAAGGCCAATCAATGAGCAACAGAAAGCAAAAGGCTGTGAAATAAAACGCCTGCTCTAGGAAATAGTTTTCAGAAAATGTCCGTGAGCTGAGCATTGACATTTGATTCAAGATTTTGGAAAGCATTTATAATTCCACAGACTAATTTACTTGTTTAATCTTGCATTAGGCCAGAATTCTCCAGATCTTTCTGAAATTGCCTGCATCACTGATGTAGCTTTTAGAAATTGGTGGCTTATGCTGGGATAATTAAATCTCTCTGGCTTTGAAAAATGTGGGAAAGTAAACTTATTTCAGTAACCATTTAGGTAAAAAGGTAGTGAATATATATGTGACATGTTAATACCTCTTTTTGTAGACAGCATCATGGGGCAGTTATCACTACCTATATGGAAGAAATGGATGGCCAGCCTGGGAGACAGGCAGAGCATCAGTGCTTGTGCCCAGGCTAAACTAGAGCTGAGGAGTAGAGAGGATAAGTCACTTCATGGTTATAAAACGCTGTTATAGTGCCATATGTACTAAATCCTGCTTCCTTGGTGCCCTTCACTCGAGATCATTGGTGAAACTTTTTCAGGTTTTCCTGTAAATCCTATCTCATGTTCTGTTGCATGACTTCCTCAGCTCCTGGAACCAGGAGTACAAAGAATGTCAGCATCGTTACTGTTACGTGTTGCCTATGTCTTTGGGAAGTGTTCTATTGGGGCACTCCTTTGGAGATGGAAAATGCAGGAAAAAGTTGAACCTCTTTTCCTGACTGTTCCCATCATGATATTAGGCTGGAAGTCCTCTTGCAGCTCAGTGAGATGCATTTAAGGTTAGGGAATATTTTCATTGTGTTTTTAATGGCACGATGTGACTGAGCTGCCTCTAAATGTAGCCAGACATGATCCTTCCCTCTGTTGCCTTTTGTCTTGTCAGCAGCATGTGATGTCTCAACGTTTGTTTAACATTACTGATAGGAAAATAAAATGAGAGAACAAGTTCCAATCTGTACACAAATATTAGTGCTACCATGAGAGAGACAAATCAATGTGGAGTCAATTTATTTTTATGGCAAGTTAAGTGTTGACTAATTTATATATTGATTGAGGAAAAACAAAGGTTTTTGCTCACATCTGAAGAACAAAGGCATAATTTTTAACTTGGTAGGCTTTGCCAGAAAAATTTGAATACAATATAATTGAAACTGTGGCTCATACAGAGTATTCCACAATTAAACAAAAAGGAAAAAACAATAAAAGCCTTTAATTTAAAAGTCAATATACAGTTCAGTACTTTCTTTCAAAGTTAAATCTTTGCTACAATGAGTACAGAAAATCAATTGAATTCAAATGAGAAATGAACATAGTTACAGCTAATTTTCTTGTTCCAAGGCAACCTTAAAATAGCAGGAGTCATTATGATGATATACAACATCTCTAAACAATACAGCAATACTTCTGTTTTGTTAATGCTATTAACAGAAACATCCTAGGACCCATTTTCTCATAAGAATCCATTGTATAGTCAACAATGGCACAGTAACAAAAAATACAAATTTTCATTAAGCACATTTACAATTGCCTGTTGCAATAACGAGGATTACACTGCAATGAGTTGTAATTCACAGAAAGTTTATTTTCTGTTTTGGAATTGACTTCAGTGTTTAGAGGTGCAACACTTTGCAGGTATTATCACTCTTTTGTCATAAGATACCCTCAGTACTTGTACATGAGTCCTTTCACTTTGAGGGGGATATTGTGACAAGAGTTAGGGCATCATGAAGTAATTGAATGCTTTTGGAAGTGTACAAGTTTGCTTTCAGTTCTAAGTTTAGTCTCTGATTTTCATTCTTTCAGCAATTTTATAGACTAACTTCTATTTACGATTAATACCTACAATATTGCCTCTTACTTAAGGGAATGGTTGCTGGTGACTGGAATCAAGCATTATCAACCTACAACAAAATGCAATTGTTTTTTGTCTTTCAAACTTCTGCTTTCAAGTGACACTGCATCAGCAGTCAAAGATCAGTCCATTGCAAGCAATAACCTCTGAAAAGTCTTCCTGACTTATAAACCCAGTACTGAATTCCCCAGTCATTCTATCTAACAGAGCTGTGGCATATTGAGCTACTTTGTGCTCTCCCTTTGATAGAACATTTGTCACTAAAGGAGATGAGAAAATTTCAGGGTTTATATTTGACACAATCAAATCTGGTCCAATGAGGCACAGTTTTCTCCCAGCCTCTTTCATCATTTTAAAATTCAATTTACTTACCCTTGTTTAAGTTTCTCATTGTTGAATACATTCTCAGAGCAGCCTTGCATGTAGTGATGGCTTATTGCAAGAATTCCAGACAGCTGTGCCACATTTAATGAACTGTCAGGATTCCTGCTGTAAAACACTGTATTTCATTACACAGTGTTAATACAAATATATATATATATTTAAAATACTGTGGAAAAACAAAGTTTTGGTGGAGGTAGACAACACTCATATGATCACAACTTTACTGCTTAAAGTTATAAACAAAAAGGTCTAACAGTGTACCACTGTCCCCTTACCTGCACTATGAGCAAGCATCCTGTGACATTTGCCTTGATGAAATCAAACTGTTACAGAGAGGCAGAAGTGAACTGTAGCATTTAAAAACACAGAAAGCTGCCATTTGTGTTAAAAATAATATTTTTCTTAAAAAAAAAGTTAGAAAAAGTCAGAAATAGCTTGATTGGCTAATTGAGGATTTCAGATTCGTAAGAGTCAGATATTTTGAAAGAGTACTCTTTCAAAACTGTTTTTTAAAGATAATATATTAAGTAGAGAAAATAGTTAATATATTATGTAATATATTAAGAAAATACTTAATATGTTAAGTAGAGAAAAAATAGAAAATAAAAACAGAAAAAAAATAGAAAGGAGAAATCAGGTTTGAAGACTCAAAATGAAGGTTAGTTTCAGATACTTTTTCTGGTGTTGGTACAGGTAGCCAGCGTTTTTCCACGTACAGAAATGTACTCCTAATGAATTGTTATCTGTCCACTAGTTACATTTTGAATAATTCGTATAAAAGCAATCAGGGAAAGCAGTTTTTGGATCTTTCTGTCCCATCGACTTAACTCTAGGCAGATTCAACTCTGTCCTGCTGGTCAATGTGATTAGACTCCAGATAATTACTGTGAAGTGTTTCCTGAAGGAAGTTTAAGAAATAAGTTCTCGTCTATTTTTCTTGTTTTGTTACAGTTTGATCTATCACATTTCAGCTGAATTGCACTATGTATTTTCTGGGTTCACCCTGGAAGTCTTGAGCACACTGGCAAGCTTTTAGGATCTAGATTTGTATGAGGAAGCCACTTGCTATCTTATTTTTTTAATCCGTGTTGTCAAATAAGGCAAAAATTAAATCACTGAGGAGACCATGTACCTAACTGCTGCGAGTTACTCATAAGCCAGCTTTCTATCTCTGACATCTTATCTCTTACGTGTATCTGTGGGAGATTTAATTGCCACAACACCACTTGTTGCACATGACAAATGCAAGTGTTAAATGTGCTTAGGTGTACATCTGGGGGGAAACAATAAATACATGAATAATTTTGGAAGCGCAGAACTGTCAGAACAGATATAAAGTAAATGAGAAGCAGAAAGATCATGGTGAAAACAGCTTGTTTGGAAATTATGTACAGCCTTAGCCTCTGCTTTCATTTCCTCAGCGCGAGGATGAAAAGGAGCACGTTGTTCAGGGGAAGAGAAACGTACAAGTTTTGTATATTTGCAGTCCTGCACACCCAACTCTACCTGCCCCTGCCTCAGCACGGTGCTCAGATTCGGTGATCCCTTGAGGTCTCTGCCAGCCTAAATGATTTTGTGGTTCTGTAACTTCATGTTCCCTTTGTCTTCACTGTGGCAAAACAGCAGCAAATCTCATCAGACAGAAAAGAACATTTCTGCCTGATTCTACCTGGATCCAGGGTCTCGGCACAGGCTGTTCTGTCAGTTGTTGTCTTGGTTACTGGCTGAGTTGTTTAGATGGTAACCGCTCTATCATTTTTTATGGTCAGAGTTTAGATAAGTAGATGGAATTTCCAAATTCTTTACACTGTGCCAAATTATTGCTACACCAGCAACAGTATCTTTGAAAAATGCCTACTTCCAGGCGACCTTTAGGCTTAATGGAGTTCTTTAAGAGCTCTTTAGTCCCGACTCCAAATGTTTAGCTGCCCTCCATCCATTCGTTCTTGATGCAGGCAGCAGCATCACTACGCATGTCTTCTGTTACAGCAATGCCACCAATCTAATACCATTCCTCTATTTACTTCATGCAATACAAAAGGAAAGTTTGGCTTGAAAACAGTGTTAATTTTAGTTTAGGAATGTCAGAGGAGTTATACTTGAGAGAAATCTGTGAATGGTGATTTTCTCATTTTGCTTTTTTCCCCTCCCACCACCACTTGCTGCATTAGAAATTTTAACTCTGCTCCCCATGCTTTGTAACAGAGGAGTAGATAATGATGTTAACAGCTAGTAATAGAAACTTGGAGCTATTTTTTTAGCGGGAAATGTGTGGCTGTTAAGGAGGGATTTTCCCTTTTTAAAAAATAAAAAATAGAGCCTTTCCCAATTTAAGAAGCTAACACAAGCTGGATCAGCAACAAGATTCCTATCAGGACAGGGCCAGCCAAGAGGAACTGCATTTCAGTGACTCATGCTGAAGCTAGCTCTGCATACCTTCCTCCTCTGCAGTGACTCACAATAAATTGCAGTAATCTTGATCTGTTCAAGCTATCTTTTAATAACTAACATATGTTTGCAAAGGAAAAGTATGCTTGAGACCAAGGCAAGGCTTATATCATAGTATTTTCAGCATGACAAGCAGAGCATCGCAGTTTAAGTGAGACAGCAAAAACTTAGCAGTGTGTTTTACAGGGATTAATCATGTGATCTGGATCAAGCACATTGCTAAGTGCTGTGCTGAAGTTGTGTTTTACAGGGTGATAAAATTGAGAGGAAAAAGAGAAAGCCATAAACAGAAAAATCCTATGAACAAGAACAATGAAATAGTAATTTAATTCATTTGCAGTAAATAAAACATGGGGTAATTTTAAAGTTTAATTGAGGATATTAACCTTTTTAAAGGATAGTAAATAAATAAATAAATAAGGCATAATACCTTCACCACAGAATTAGAATTCTGCTTTTATTTGTATGTTGCACTGCAAGGAAGAATTTACTGGATTGGGATGACAAGATGTAACTTGGGAGATAATGTACGGATCTGGGGTGGAATTAATCCTTAGATGCATAGCTGTTTATTATCTAGATATAAATATTTAGTCACTAACTTTTAGTTCAGTATAAGTCACCATGTCCATTATTTGCATTCATGCTCAATGAAGAACTGTGAAATATTTAATCCTGTAGAGTATGACTAAGTCTGTTTGCACTGTGCAAGAATGAAATAACATGGTATTTCCAAAAGTTTGGAGATATTATTGTGAGCTACTTCAAGACTCCCACTCTGTGTAACTAGGAGGAAGGATGGAGGTTGTATAAATACTTAGTGTTTTTTCTGCATGAATTGGAGAAATTGTTATGACATGCAATATAAGTTGGTGTGAAAAGCATCTGTAAGATCTAACATTTCTTCAGGGCAGTCATGCATGAGGGACCCCCTCCTTTACTTTTCTGTGGCTATAAATTGGTGAATGTGTGAGCTGAATGCACAAGGAGATTTCTAATTAATAAAGTAATGAACGAAACAATATCTGATAGCATTAAGAAACTGATTAATTCATGTTACAGTATGTGAATTATGCTGCTCTTTGGCAACAGCTTTTATGATTGATTTTTTATTAGTCTAAAGATGTTTTAAGTAATTTCAATGGCTGCAACTTCAGAAGAACTACTCTACTGCCTGTACTTTTAATTCCTTGTTTCTGTGTGCTGTAATAATTGATATAAAATCATTACTGTTTGAATAGCTAGCAAAAAGAAATTAAAAATGCCTAGAGAAAGCATCAGACACATCAGGGAATTTGGTTTTCCTGAACAATGTTTTCATGAGCACTGATGAAATCTTTCTGGTTCCCACTTGTTACTGGGGAGGGCAATTCTGCCCTCAACAAGTTGTGGAATTTCAGATTTAGAAGGAATCTCTTATTTTCATTTCCCTCAAACTGAGAAATAATTTTGCAAATGGTACATAAATGGTAATAGTTGTGTTGTGATTCATACAGAACTTTTCCCCTAGACTTAGGTCAGTGTTGAAGTAATGAAATTAATCACAACTGTTGTATTGTGATGATCTACTCTCTAGTCTGATGTTCTTCTTTTCTCTTGCTCAAGCTGGAGAGAAAACTTGATTATAGAACCTGACTAAGCATTTAGTGGGGCTACAATCTTGTGTAGATTCAAGAATTTAATAAAAGGATGTCCGTTAGTACAAACTGCAGGAGTCTCCAATAGGAAAAACCTCAGGCATGGTCACAGTGGCTCCCAAAGTACTATTGTAAAGCCACTGCACTTCCAAACCTGACTAAAATATACAAAAATGTGACTACTGTGAATCCATTTAACACCACCACTAGATTTGCAACCATTGTTTCAGCATGGCATGTACAAGCTCTGAAACTTCATGCTAAATTTTAAACTGAAGTTGTTTGATGAGTGGCAGAGGAGGTAAAAATGTTCCCTTTCTTGGTCCTGTCTCTGCAGTGTTGAGTCCTCCTAAACTGTCGCTAAGGAGATGTGACAGCTTCACACATTCCTCATTAGCAAAGCGGTTGGGCTTTATATAAATTCCTGCAAGGAGATATTTCTTCTGAAATATTTCTTTTGAAATATTTGCCTTGAAAATCTGCCAAGAATTAAACCGTTAGAGGGGGTAAAAGAGGTGTGGGTGAAGGAAGAAAGTCACCCAGGGAATAATTTAATGTAGCAAAAGAAAACACGGCACAAACACCATTTCTGATTCAGAGAGGCATTACTTTGCTCTTGGGAAATGTTGGCAGTGTGATACAAATAGGCCAAAATTCAGCATCCTCTGTGGAACTGAGTTCTCTACCAAAAAGGACGAGTGCTGTCAACTCCTATTCTCTTTAGAGCTCTGCATCTGATAAGGTTAGGTTAACCCTTGATCTTTCAGGTCAAAGCCTTCGCTAAGTGAGCTTCAGTTAGATGCTCAAGGCCCATTTATTATGAAATTTGTAGCCAAACTGGCAGGAGCATTGAAGATGCTTAATGATACAGGTTGCATTCGTACACAGCAGCGAGAGAGAGCTTCTCTAGGCAGCCAGCTGCTTGGTACATGCACGTATCTGCTGGGAGTCATCACAGCTACTGTGTCAGCCACAGCACCAAACAAAGGCCTGTGCTGGACAGTGAAATTTACACCCTTAAATCCTAACTAGAGGTATGTTGTGTCTAGCACGGAATTTTCTGCCTTCTCTGTAGCAGATTTCTCTTTGTTAGCATTAAAATGTATGGGAAGTAACAGTAGCATGCAAATGGACAGCTGGTAGGGGTGAAATGTGATGCTGTGTGCAAACCATTTACTGCAGAAGAGCCACATGATCCCTTGAAGGCAGCATGGAAGGTTATCAACTCTTTGTAAATATGTGATATTAAGCCTGATCATTTCTTTTAAGGAATGTGTAACCCCACTTCTCAAATATCCTTGGATTAAGTGAAGTTACTTCATCTATTTCTCAACTAACCACACAAACTCAAGCATATCCGGCAAACTCCAAACCTGAGGGAATGATGGAAATAGTTCCAGGAAGTTTTATAAAATGAATTAGAGGGGATTAGTGCCTTATTCTTGTGGTAAAGGATGTTCTCAAGAGAACAAAAGAGCAACTTCAGTATATGGTATATTTCTTGCTGTATATTCCTATTTTTTTCTGGCACAATCTGCAGACTGTTTATCAGGTTTTTACTTCCTTCAAATTCACTTTAATATTTTGTGTATTTCAGAACTAGATTTAAATATTTTAACTCATTCTTTCACTTGCTCTTGGGGAAAGTTAGAACTCAGTAAACATAATAATAAAAAAGTGGCTATAAATATTTCTCCACCTAAGCAAAAAAAAAAAAAAAAAAAATCACTTAAAGTTTATTCCCTGCAACTATCAACTAGCCAGAAGAAAATACATGTACTGGCAAGAATATTTAGCAGAACAGCACATTTTAAGTGGTTTCTGAAGACTTTTCCTGGAAGGCAGACTTCAAAAAACCAAATGTTTAACTGTGACTTTTGACTTAAAATTATGCTCCTTCTGCAGAGAAATTATAATCCATGACTTCAAGGATTGTTACAGCTAATGGTGTCCTGAATTCTGAATGCTGTTCAAGTGCTCAGAATAGATAAGCATTCTCAATATCCATAAAATTAAAGAACAAAAATCTCAGCTGAATCCTGAATATAAAAAGGAAAGTTACTTGCTACTTTGAAAGTCTATAAAATATCTTGAATTCATTCTTATTCTATGCTGTCATTGTGCCACCTAAGTCCTGCAGACTCCTTATCTTGTCTGAGAAGCTCTAACAAGGCGTGGTGTTTTATCTATACTTGCATGATTCTTGCTTGTCTGTAGATGAAATATGGAGATCTGTATTTTGTAATGAGCACTATTTGGAGTACATGCTGATAAGAACTTGCAGTATTTGGGGTTTTCTGTAGTGTGCAATATTTAAGCTAGTGAATGCACTTGGAAAGATAGAGGAAAAAAAAAAAAAAAACAGAAGAAAAAGGTACACGAGCCTGCAAACATCATTTCTATTCCCCATATTTTCTAGCACAACTGCAATAAACTGTAAGTTTTGATTGCACCACAAATGCGACATTTTAGCCCAGAGCTAAAGAACCCTGAAATACAAAATGTGTCTTAAAGCCACTGATGGATTACTGACAGTGCTGGAGCTTCCAAACTAATGGAAAATGATGACAGTCCCTGCATTCAAATTGATTGTTTCACTTCAAGCTGCAGTTTGTCTGACAAAATTCTTTGTGCCATCACCTCATGGTACTGATTATCTTAACAGGAGATAATGATGCATCAAGTCCCTGTAGTTTGTACTAAGTTACAGGATTTACAATCCAATCCTCCTTTAGTTACATAACTCTCAATGAATGGGCTTGGATATTGCTTATTTTCTCTCAAAGTAAAAGACCAGTAGGGGACCAGACTGAGCCAGCACTCTCTGTTGGCTTCTCCTTTGCACTGGGTGAGAGCATCTTGGCATAAACTGCATTTGTGTTAACTGTGCACTGTATATGTCTGCCTGCACCTCTTGGTTCCCTGTAAAGGTGGAAAGAGCTGCCCCATGCAAAGTGCCCTCTCCCCACACTGCTACTGTTGCTACAGAACAGCTTGTGTGGGGCAGCTCTAGCATGATTGGCAAAGGAGTACAAGAGATGGTACAGATATCAGCATTTTGCATTTAGTACAATATATGCCCTCCCCCCATCATGAAACATCTGCTGATTTCAGGAAAGTACAGGCTTTAAAAATACATAACTTCCAGAGCTTTTGAAGAAAAAAGATTGTGCAGTTGGAACATAAAGCTTGATGAGAATCTAAGTATCTTGTATTTTAAAATCTGAGTGTACTTACATATATTCATGTATATTTGGTTTCATTTATTTCAGGCTTGAGAGTTAAGCAAAGCACTACAAATTTGGTAGTTTTTTGATTTAAAACTGTTAAATTTTTACTTTTATTTAATGTCAGCAAGATAAATATGATCAAAAAAATTGAATGCTGCCACAGTTGTACTATGAGGAATATGTGATATAAGAGCTTTGTGCACCACCCCTCTCTGCCTTCTGGTTTATATCCATCACTCCTGAGGAGAAATACACTGCCTGACACTGAGGATGAAGGCCACAAAGGGAGGTAGTTGCCCATGCAGATTTCAGAGCAGATGAATGGTTCTGGATGCTATCCCAGCTGGCCTCTGTGCAGATTGGTAATTGATACCCTGGTAATAATATGTTGTAGTGCCAGTAACTTTTTATAACACTCATAAAATTCCTTATTCTTGTGGGGATGCATTCCTCCAGTGTGGGCAGTAAAATGATCACTTTCAGATGTCAGTGTGGATTTTTACGTTGAAATCTTGCCAACTATATTTTAAGGTGACCAGATTTTCGAGGTGCCAAGTCAAGGAGAAGTGATTTGGAGAGAGAGAAAGAGGAGGAATGCAGATCGCACCTAAGATATCACATAAACTTTCAGGCTACACAGAAGTCCTCTCCTCTTTCTCATATCTACCACCTTCTCACCTATCATATCTTGATAGTCAGATGCTAAACAACCATATCAAATGGTCCCTACAACCTGTTATGATATTTTAGTTACAGTCACTTTTGTTTATTATTTAATCCTGGCACTACATTCCTCCAAAATCTATGTAAGTATTTTCCAGGGTTCACTCTGTGTTGCTTATGCCAACTACAAAAACTCCGGACTTGAAGAAAATGTTAGCAATGAGGCAGTGCCTTCCAGCACTGCTGCTCCTGGTGGATATGCACTTGCTGAAGAGCACCAGGCAATGGAGATGAGATTTCTTCTAAAAATGTTGTCACCAGAGACATGTGATGAATAAACTAAACACAGATCAAATATTACATCTACTTATCTGTTCCAGTTCTGGGTGTATCAGTAGTGATCACCTTCAGAAAAGCACAGCTCCCTCTTTAGTATGTTAGGTTAATTTCTATTTTCTTTATGAATAGAAAGTCTCATTTGAAATCCTTCTATTTCCTAGTATAACAGAGTAAAACCTATTTGCAAAACTTGTTAGATATCCTAATATGAAATAAGAGTTTGTAGAGGCACAGGAATTTACCAACTCTTAGGAACCCATGGACCATAGCTGCTTTGAAGTATGCTTTTATGCTCACATTTTTACTGATATTTCTAAGGTGCTTACAAGCTTTTTCAAACATTCTGCTTGGTGATAAAATGACTAAAGTTGGAACGGACCTTAAAGTTCACTGAGCTCCAACCCCCTGTTTTGGACAGGGTTGCCAACCAGTAGATCAGGCTGCCCAGGGCACTCAGCCTGGCCTTGAATGCCTCCAGGGATGGGGCATCCATGATTTCATGACTTTTACTGTTAAGAAATAAACAATACCAGAAAACTTATTTCTGTAACGAATGTGTGAGTTCCTACAATTAAAAATAAGAAGCAATTTTAGACTGAAAGCCTACAGTTACCTATATATAAGTTCTCCAGTGGAATCAGCATCTTGAAAAGGTATAGCCCTGTTTTCCAGAATCAAACAATAACTTCATTCCTTCTACTAGGTTTGATCAAAGATGATGGATGAGCTGATAACCTCAGAATATTTGATTTAAACTACTCTTGTTACACCATGGCCTGAAACTAAAGGAAATGAGATCCATTATTCTCCTTATTAGTAGAATGGCTCCTCTCTGTTTATGGCCTTTGAAAAAGGAAAGCACTGTTGTGGAAAATCTTGTAATACACAGTGCTTTGGTTTTCATTAAATTGTAAATAATTTTTATCTTGTAAAATTCATGATTAATAGCACATATATGGTGCTTTATTTGAAATAGAAATTACATCATTTTGACATATCTATTTAAAAATACGTGTACAATTCTTTATAGGATCAAGACAGTTTGTAGTTTGTTGGACATTTTCTTTCTAATCAGTTTTTTAAGAAACCAAAGTTGCTTGGGATGAGTCTCTAGAACAAAGTACTTTTCACTGAAATATAATCCTGACTTTTGAAATAGATTTCTTGGACCACCCAATATGCATAGAGAATTGGATTCTTAGGTGATGTGTTGGAACTGCAGACAGATGGGGCTTAAACGTCTGGAAAAAAAGAATAATGTCCCAAGATAGTCACTGAATTTTAAGCAATCAACCATTCCTTATTGTTCTTTGTTTTTCCACCCATAACAAGAGATCCTCTCAAAGGTACAGAGGATTTTAAGATCTCCAGTGTTTCAGACATTGCAGGATGTTTCCAGGATGCTAGGTCTCAGGAGGCCCTCTGCTGAATGACAGACATGACTACAAAACTGTAAGTTTTTTTAATTAGATTAGGAAGGATAAAAGAGGGTAGTACTTAATACAAAGCTGGGAAAATACTAGGGAACATGCAGCCTGAGTATGTTGTGGAAGCGTTAGTCATAATACTGCCATTCTTATTTAGTCTCTTAGGGCATATGAAACCTTTAACTTTCCAAATGGGGACTAAAGCTTCTATTGCTTTCTTGCTTGTCATCTTCATTATTTCTCCTTCAGGTCTGAAGAAAAAACAATACGGGCAAGTCTTCTCAGCCTGTTTTCAATTTGGCCAAGTTCTGCCTTTCCCAGCCCTTGCCATCAAAGAGACTTCTTAACTTGTTTTGCAAAAGAAACCCTAAGTTATGACTTCTTTTGAAAAAAGATGCTCTGGTTGGCAGTAATGTCAAGCACTCGCCCAGGCACTTCACCCTTTCAGTAAAACTGGCTCTGTTCCAATCAATCTCTTATCAAATTGATTTATTATTATTAATTTTTATCTTTTTAATCATGTGAAAGAGTTGGCAGATCTATGTATGGTACAGATCTGCCCACACCAACCTGCAGATAAGAGGACATCCATCATGTTCCCTCTTACTTTGGGCCAAAACCCTTAAATCTGGACTAGGCTCTAGGAACTGAAGAAACCAGTTTTGTGTTGAAAGTGCTGGTGGCCTGGTGCAAGGAAAAGATTGGAAATATTTGCAAATGAATATATCAGTTGTTCAGTCAGTCATCTATTTGCTTGTGGCAGAACAGAATGCAGTCTGTTTTGTACATTAAAGTTCCTGTTCCCAAGGCACCTCATTCATTTGTTTATAAGGCAGAAACACATCTGTGGAACTATACTGGCCCCTAGATAGCATGATTTCATCAGGAGTGGTGGAGAAAGGCCAAATGGGCGCTCTTGTTTTGCAGTCAGCCTGGGACTTCAGTGAATTCAGCTCTCTCTCGTAGAGTATAGGTTAGCTCTTTAAGGAATCTCAGGGAATACTTACCTTATTTGACACAACCAATCACTTTCAATTACATCTGCACCTGCTGTTTAAAACATAGCAAAAAATACACTTCAAATGAAAAGATCAGTAGTGATGCAGAAAAGCAGTAGCCTGTCGTACACAGTGAGCTTGTTTGTGTTTTTTTTTTGTTTGTTTCTTTACATTTCTGTGTGCCAAGATGTAGGGATTTGTTAGTTTTGTTCAGTTTGTTTTTTTGGATGGTTACTGTCTTTGCAAATCCTAAAGAACTGAAGAGAGCTTATTTAGAATACTCTAGACAAATTGGTCGTTTGCTCACGATGAAGTAATTAGCTATTCCAGAAATGCACATACCCTGTTGAGAGTGCTTCCATGAACACCTTTACACTGATGATATATTTTGTCTTTCCTAAGTTTTTCCTCCAAGTGCAAACAGCTATTTGTCACTTCTGTTTTCCATATTGCCAGGTGCGGACATGGTGACAAATAAGGTCAAATAACCCACTTACACACATTTCACTGCTCTCTGTAGGAGTTCTCTATAGCTGTGAAGAATACATGTAAAATATACCACCCTGATGTGCACAGATGCTCCATCTGTTTTGTTCACGTGTAAATGATAGCATGTAGAATAAGATTTTCAGAAATGTTTTATATTGGCTTAACTGTGGTCATAATTCATTCTGTGCTAACAAATATATAACAAAACTCCCTTTGGTGGAAAGCAGAGAAAGGAGACCATGTCTCTGTCCTAGATAATGTAAGGTTTCTGCTTCCATTCCTCCTTTTGTTAAAAAGAACTGGTGAAATGGCTGGGTGTCTGGGGCTGGTTACAAGGGAATGGCGTGGCCCAGGAACATAGTTCTGTCACTGTAATGTCTTACTGTCAGGGAAGTTAAGAGTTATCAGATAGGGAGGTGTATTCCCTCGTATGTACTTGACTTGGAGACCAACATTTATAGTACAGACTATACAGCAAGTCATTAAAATGAATATGTTGTACTACTTTGCATGGACTGATTCTCTTTTAGAAAACTGGATTTTTTTAATACTTCCTTAACGATTATCCCAAATTGTTTGTGATCCTAGTCAAATTCAGTGTGAAATTAACTGAATTACCATTCCCAGTAAATTCCAGATCACAGAAAAAGATGCTCCTGATTCTCAGAAACGTTTGGGCCAGAACTGCAGTGTCATGTTTTGCTCCTCACCCCAAACAGCAGTGTGTGGGAGGGAAGCCTGCTTATGTTACTGCAAAAACAGCCTGTGCCATTCAGGGACCTGGGCTTGCTTGACTGATGGAAGGGCAGTTTTTGCTGGTATAAATGATATCACTGTCTTACAGGAAGGTTTTCTGGGGTCAGTGTGTTGGCAAAACCTTTTCAGCTTGAATGAAGCTGTCATCCCCAAATTTGTGTTTTGTGCACTGTTCTACATGCTCTGAAGCCCAGGGGGTGAAGTACTTCATGAAACAATTTAAGCAAGCCCCCAGAGTGATGTTTCTCTTGTTGAATCTGAACTAAGATTAGGTTGTTCAGCTTAGAAGAAGGAGTATTTAAAAGGAGCTTTTTTTGTTTATCTATTTTATGTTTCCTTTTAGAAAAGAATAGTGGACTTGCAGTTGTGTTGCTAGGACAATCTCCAAAACCTTTGTTACTCTCCACTCTCATTACCAATGTGTGCTGACACAGTTGATTAAATTTAGTAGATATCTTTTTAGGTATCTGAGTACTCTTTGTAGGTCTCTGACACTTTGAATCTGTTTTTTTTTGTTCAATTTCTCTGGAAATTAAGATGGAAATAACAGAAAGTTAAACTGAAACAGACATTTTAGATGAGTGTGCCATAGCACTTTTACTCATCTCCAATTCTTCTCATCAGCCATGAGACAGCATGTACATGGTTCGATATGTATATTCCAATAGACAAAATTATCTACTCATTATCTTGCTGCTATGCAAGTTTGTAGTAATCTTTGATTTTCTTAATAGGTCTATGAAATCAAACTTCCAATTTCTGCACTGCATACCAGGATCTTGTGTCTGTACCAAGAATGGTAAATGTATAACCTAACTTGATTCTTGAATTAGAAAGCAAAACGTAGAAACAGCATCCTATACATACTGTTCAAGGATGAGAAGATAAATATTCAAAGTCTGTTCATAATTTTATGCAGGGTATAATGCCGGATTTACAGACTGAATCTTACTAGAATGTTTGCCCAGAACAATACTAAGCCTCCTTTTAGTCTGACATAAATTTGATAGCCAATTTCATGCTAACAAGGTGACATTCCCTACTTGGAATAAAAATCGAATGAACTGTGCTTGTCTTACAGCCTTCATTGGGTACAGGAGAACGTTATACAGTCAGATGGATAAAGAAGCAATTCCATTGTGGGAGAATTCTTCAGGAACTTCTAAGTAAGCAAGATAGTTTAGGAGAAACAGAAGATGATGTAATTGCTCCCAGCTGTCAAGACAGGACTAGGTTGATTAAGTAACAGGTGGATCAATGTATTCAATGCCATCTATATAAAATTACTAGTTAGATGGGACTGAAGGAATAATAGAATGGAAAATAAAACCTATTAAGGTACAGCAATTGTACAAGACCAAATGCACATAATAAAGAGAAATGTACGTGGAGGTCAGCACTTGAATACCTTTCCAATGATCAGTACACATGTTTCTGTCTGGGGTTTGCAGATATCAACAGCTTTAATTCTATTCACCTTCCTGTACTCTCTTAACAACCAAAACCTTGTATATGTGCCTTCCTTCATAGGTAAATGAGACATTTAATGTCATCCCATAATTGACAAGCACAATCCCAGAATTGACAAGCATGTCTAAGGTGATTTTAGGCATCAAAAGAAAGACTTAAATTTGCTGTTTACAAGTTGCTGTTCTCAAGAAAAGGGTGAAAATTGGGTGGGTACTTCTACTGGACAGTACAAAATTTAGGACTTTATGAAAAGAACTGACTGCAGCAAAGCAGACAGATGGGGAAAACAGGGCAGGCTGAAAGCTGGGGAGAAACTAGTCACTATGTAAGGTACACTAAACAGCTTTTTGAAGGTCACTACTCGGTCAGAATGTTAGTTCAGAAATGAATAGCTGGTGAGAAACCTTGCATAAAAAATCTTGTGGTCCTGTTTCTTCCTACAGATAAATTCAGTTTCTTTTGAAGCACTATCCTGGGGTTGGTCTTGTCTGATCCTCTGTAGCTTAATGGAAATGAATTCATAAAACTTTGCGAAACATGATTTAAAAGAATAGTGAAAGAATAGTTAGTGAGAATGTTCTGGGGCCCATTGACATTTTCCTTTTCTGTCTGAAACATCTGTCCTTCAAGCACCCTGCTATTCCTCCAGCAGGATGCTTAGTGTCTCCTCTTATGAGTACTTCAATTAATAGCGAGCTTTCTTCAAAGGCATACGATAGTACTGCTTTTAAATAGCACTGACTTTTCATCCATATAGTCTCATCAGAAATCAGCCCCCCCATCTGAAAACTTACAGAGAATTGTCATGAATTTTCAGTTCTCTCTCTAAGGCTTTAACTCATGTCTAGAAGAAATGAGTATCTGGCCTGTGGGATTAACACAGAAGCAGTCACCACTGCTATTCTCTAACAATTTTTGTTGTTAATATTTTTTCATTTAATCTGAGTGGTATTCTCTCAATCTGGAGGATCATCATGATGTAAACTGGATATAGCTTCTTTGGTGCTTGGATTGTGGCAGAAATGAATGAGCCTTAATGCCAAATAAACAGATCTGAGTTTCCTCACATAAGAGGTTCCTACAGATTTTCAGCACTTGCTTAGTGGAAGGCAGAGGCAGTAACCACCTCCATCACCCTGTTCTCTTCTTGGCCTCTGCAAGGCAGCTCGTGTCTGCAGAGGACCATCAGGAAAGGGCAGAAATCTTGTTGTCTAGACACACAGCAGATGTTTTCAGCACTAGCAGTATCAGAGGAAAAGTTTTTCCTGAACTGTGATGTTTTGTGACTTAAAACTGTTCGAGTGCATAATTTATCACACTGTTTCTATGTTTTTTGTTTTCTTTAAGACTTTCTAAAATCCTCTAAGCCTTAGCTTGCTCTGGCAAGCTCTACTGATCCTCTTTCTCTGTTGTTGCTTGTTTTATGGGCATATATGACCTAAGATTAGGTTTTGTAAACTGAACGTTAGTCCCTTGTGTATCCACTGCATCTCAGGCAAAGACTAATTTACTCTGTCTTCTTGCTTCGGTTCCTCATCCCTAGCGTGAGTATAACAAGATGAAATCCGTATTTTGTTATAGGGATTAAATTAAATAGTAACTCTGAAGTGAAGAGAATCTTTTAAATAGCTAGGTCAGGACTTTTCTGATAAGATGGAATAATTCAATAATGACTAGTAAGTCAAATCCACATAGCAAAATATTAGAAAATAAAGATCACAAGAGAGAAATAAATTCCCCACACCCTGGTCTTAATTTATTTTAAACAGCAAAACAAGTGAAACTCAATTAAGCTCATAAGTCAGAGTGTGGACAGAGTCCAGAAAAATGTCAGCTCCAATAAATATGACAAATAAAAGTATTGGCATAAATTCGGAGGATTTATATCATTGGAACCACAATAAGGCCTCCTTTAGTTGATCGTGAGACATGACTCAAAATGTGAAGAATGAAAAGATAAATACAAGTGGAGGGATTTTTCTTCTAAATGCTGAAAGGGTTATTTTTAACACGGTAAACATTTTCATTTTAAGTTAATGCGAGACAATGCAATTGGAAAGACTCCTCAGTGGGCTAGCACAACCAGCTGAAGTAGTCTGGATAATCTGCACTGAACTGTTGTGGAACTGGATATTATAGATTATTATATTAATCACATTATAATAACCCAGAGCATGGTTCACAGCCTTCTTAATCTGCTCTTGATAATGAGGCCTGCATTACTATCCCTTAGATATATAATATTTTCTGAGAAAGAGCAAGCTTATCTTTTTGCTCTGTCACTCCATGAATCTTATCAGAACTGCTTTTGATTGGACAAATGAGAAGAGACTCATGCCTCCAGCTCTGAAAGACCCAATCCAGAAAAGTGCAACTGTGTGTATATATGACTACAGTTATTTCAATGACTTTTTGACCTAAAATACCTGATACATTTTGTATCCTCTTATTAAATAACATCAGTGTTAAAATGACAAATACTGCCAATAAAAGAATGTATTTATAGTCATACAAGTGATCCACCAGAATAATTGGCCTACAGTCAAGCTGTAATTTGCCCTTTCAAGAAGATGGAATGATTCAGATTGATATAAAAAATTGAGATCTTTTATTTTAGAAAGGGATACGTGTTCATTTCACATTCCACATCTTTTAAATAATTAATCATGAAAAGTCATTTAGCTAATCTAAAATAGCTTCTGACAAAAACAAAAGGAATTTGCACTTAGTGTTAAGCCTGTACACGTGGGTGTTGGATGTGCATTATGAGCAAGTTAATCACAGTCTCTGTACCCTCATTTACAATGAGATTTTGTTTTGTTTTTGACCATTTCAAACTATATTAAATGGTCACATCCAAAAACCTAGGCACAAGGTAAATTTCTCAGAGTGTCCACACCAGGCTGCCTTCTTCATTTTCTGGTAGTGATAAATGCTCTTATCCAAAAATCTACCCTAGTGACTGGTAACTGATGGAAGCATCTGGGGAAAATCATCAAAAAGGCTGTAATATTTTACAAGATGTATTTCCCTGGGATCAAGGTGCTCAGTGAGGGTAAGCTGCTATAAAACCTGATGAATTCAGAAGAACTTGGCTTTTATAGACTGAGATCAGAATATGAATCTTATTTTCTATTAAAATGTCCCTTAAATTTCTGTTTAATTCTCATTTTTATTGAGCTTAATGTTATTCAAGACCTCTCTTCAATGCGTATCTGTTCATACTCTAGACATCCAGAACACTTAGAGCCGGAAAAAAAAGCTGACACAAAAATGACTATATTATAACAAGCTAGGAAAGGAACTAAAAAAGATTTGGATAGAAAAACCTAAAACAAACAAAAGTTTTGGCCAGTGAGTTAAATTATAAGGGTAAAGTTTAAACACAGCTGTTTCAGAAAACCTTGAAGGTTTTGTGGATTATTCAGTCTTAAGGGAATGACTGTAAGTGCAAAGCACAAGAAACTTGCATGCAGTTCATATAAATGAGAAGTGATGTAAACTTTTACTCAAACTCTGAACCAAACAGCACCTAAGTTTTAATGAGATTCAAAAAAGATATTGATAGCTTAAAAACAGTGTGACTCTGCATTTCTTGATTTGGGTTTGGAATGAATGCAAATACCAGGAAAATAAAGCTTTTCATGTGGCATTTCTGGTTCATGGCTAACCAGGCATGATGAGGACCCTCATGCAACCATCATTCCCATGTAATTGAGGAAGATGCAGCTTGTGGGACTGGGTTCAGAGGTGCTGTAAGTAAACCATGCTGTTTTGAAGCAGCATCCCAGATTTCCAAGCTTTCTAAATTTAAAATAAGAAAAAAATGGACTGCGAATGATCTGGTTTTGATAGAGTTCATCTTTATGCCAGTGGACCATTGTTCATTATTGTCCTTTTCTTGTGATCTGCCTGCTTCAAATTGAAAGAGGCTTTGTGGTGTAGTTTGATTAATCTGAGCCACCAGAAAAGCTGAGTGTATTTATCCTAGGCAGGCACAAGGGCTCATCTGCAGTACAAAACTTGACACTTGCTAATTCTAGAAAGCCAGGCACTTGGTAGCTTTCTGACAAAGTGTAACACATTACATAGTCTGTTTGGTTTGAGGCAAAAGCACGGATGACATTCTAAGTTATTTAGTATGCACCTATTTTTTATTTGTTTTATATGCTGTATACATTGCAGTATACATCAGAACATTGCTGAGTTTATGTATAAATTGCTTTCCTTCATACAGTCCTGAGTAGCAAAATCTGCTTTCTGTTATGATAAATATGAATAAGAACATATTGGCATATTATACATGTCTTCTGAACTGGGGCTGCTGTGCTCCCCCAGCCATTATTCTGGTTAGCTGCAGTTCCAAGAACTGGACACTTTTAATTACAAAGGAAAAGTGAAGGGTAGTTTTACACCAACCATGCATTTGATATCTCAAATTGATTTTTGGATCTGGTGTTACCTACTGTGAATTTGAACAAATTATTTAAAGGTAGTTCCTCCACTCAGATGAAATAAGTAGTATGATGAATTATCTCAAGAACCATGGAATATCTCAAGTTAGAAAGGGTCCAGAAGGAACCTGAAGGATTATAGAGTCCAATTCAAGAAGAGAGATATTCTATAATAATCCAGTGCCTCAGTTTCTCCATTTTTGAAATGGATATGATTTTTTTTTTTTTTTTTTTAATTTTAACCTTTCTTTTCTTTTT
>VXAB01009288.1:297915-409371 GCA_013399175.1 Odontophorus gujanensis
ATCTTAACCATTCTTTTCTATTTCAATATTTGGCTCTTCACAGCTGAAAACGTGGATGCACAGTGCTTGGCATACTGGGACATCATAAAAACAGACTTGGAACAGATTTTAGTATATATTACAGTTGCATCATTGATAGAGTTTAATTGAAAGATAATGTGTGATATAATTGTTTGAAATCTTCCTGTTCCAAAACATATATTAAAAACAAAACAAAGCAAAACAAAAATCAACAATGAAACAACAACAGAACCACAACAATTTCCCACCCTACTTTCCAAACAATATCAAAAGATCTCTGTTCTGGTCTCACTGCAGTCAGTGGAGAAGTTTCCACCGACTCCAAATTGACCAGGAGCTGGCTGGCTATGTATATGTTTTCTTTCTTGCTTTCTTTCTTTTTAAAATAAAAGCAAGCCAAGCTAACTGCAGACAATTTGGGCAGTTCACATAGTTGCTGGTTCCCATATGCCACAAATATTTCTCCATTTGGGTTGTGTCCATTTTTCATCACACGTTTGAATCAGACATTTGTTATTTTGCTTGCTAGTAGGAGCCTTGAAGAAGAAACTGTTACGCAAAAAGTATCAGTTCTGTCTGGAGTCACTTTCCCAGTCATGTCATGTTTCTAGCTAGACCTCTTGTATACCCTGTATGGTGACAGCAAATAGCATACATCAAATACATTGCGTCAGTTTTTCCCAGGCAGTTATGTGCTTAGTTTCTAATTGCGTAGGATTCACATGTTTTTCTTTATTATTATTATTTATTGTAACTTTGGTCTCCTGGAGGAACTTCGGGAGAAAATTTATTCTTCTGTTGAAGTCACCATTTCAACCAAAAGATTTAACTGAAACTGGAAAATCATTACACCCTCACTAGTTCCTGATGGAAAAATCTATCTTCTTCATTTTCCAAACTATTATTTGCTCAGATAAAGAGTCTGCATGTTTTTATAGTAGTGAGTTGCTCCTTCCTGAGCTACCTGGAGGGGAATTTCAAGAGCTGGAGGTTCAGAGATACAACCTGTGCTTATGGTCTGTGGTTTGGGCTGCTCAGAACTATGGGAAATCTATTTCTTCATCACCCGAGCTCTTGGACAACTGCTTTTACTGTGTGTCCCTCCTCACTGCTGTCACACAGAACCATCCAGAGGCTCTAGTGACCAAGTGAACTGCCCATACTACTTTAGTTAGTTTAACTTAATTTTACAGGAAATAAACAACAACAGAATTGGGAGTGGAAGCTTTCTCCAGTCCAGGAGTTTACAATATTTCTGAATTCAATCTTTTTTACTGCTACAGATGTGATTGTTTGACATATAGTTTATGAGATGTTTTGGGAGAAAAAGCACTATATATAAATGAAAGATGTTATTATTACTATTACAGGGTTCTCCATAACTTTTATAGTTCAGAGGCTGTCAGCGTTTTCTTTAGAAACCCTGTATTTTAGTTGTGTACAGTTTGGCCTTCAAGTTGTTCAGGGTTAAAACCTGAAGTACTAGAAGCAAGCTTTAAGCACAGTTCTTCTACCCTTTCCCTCTCCTTTTCTCAAAAAATGACAAAAGCTCTTTACAACAAAACATCTCAGATAAATGTATGACACTGTTGGCTTCAGGCCATGCTTTGTCATGCTCTAAAACTCAAAACAAAACCCATGAAAAAAATCCATCAAAACAAACTCCAAACCCCCCAAAATGAGGCAATTCTTTATCACTTAGAGCATATTTAGACAAGGAAATGATGTGGGAAATGTGGAATTTTCCTTACTTTAATTTTCAAATTGTCTTGAATTTTTTACTTTTCCAATCCCACCTCACACCAAAAATGAGAAAGTCAAACAGAATTGAAATAGTTGCCCCTTCACTCAAAAAAGCACAGAGAGAAGTATTTAAGTTTTATGTAAAGTTTTAGGAAAAAACCTTTTGAAGAGTTTTCAATGTAATGGATGAAATTAGAAAAAGGTTTATTTCACATCACAGAAACAGTTTGATGGATAAACATGCCGTGTCTGTGTATGAGAAAGTAATCCAAAGCTCTCCAGTAGGTAATTTCATACTTCATCAGGTTTCTGAGTAGGTTGAGCAAAGACTGAGCAGATTGTGCACTCGATATTTGTAGCTGTGGTCCTTTCTTTTTGGATAAGATCCTTCTTTACCATCAGATAAACATGAGTCTAAGCTAAACACAGTTTGTTCTGTGAGCAGAATGTATTTTGTGAGGCTCTGTCTCTCTGTGTTCATCCATATGTTTGTGTAGTTTCCAACCACAATCAAAATACTGTCAGCATTGTCCAGAGAATATATTCTAGTTTGCTGCTTCTTGCTGAGCCCAAACGCATTATGTCTTTCAGCTTGAGAGCATCGTAAAAGCACCACTCTAGGTGTACAAAGTTGGAATTAGATGCCTATAGTACTGTTTGAATAATATCCACTGTGTTTCAGCCTAAAATGAAAGCATTCTCTCAAAGAGTTTTTTGTCACCACAAGAGTGAAGGGGAAGGATCACAACAAATTAAGATAAAATAAGCACCTCAATTTTTTTGTTAAATGAAAGAATATTATAAAGGCCATAGTCAGAATGAGTAGAAAACCCCTTGCTCATAACTGTGGGAAATCTGTATACGTTATATAGTTTTCTGGAGGTATTTTAAACCTTGCCTCAGCCCTTAGCATGCCAGCAAATCGCTTTATATAGCCTGTGTCAGAGGAGCTGTGTTAGTAATTGATGCTGGGGAACAAGAGACTGCTGTGCCAGAGTCTCATGATTGCTACATTCATTGGCCGTGTACTATTAACGGTTGGACAGCAGTCCCCTGGTGTAACATACATTAAAGGCTGCTTGTGTTAATTACTGGGAAGGAATAGGGAAAAGTAGGTATTTGGGATGTCATTTTTTGGCAGCTGAAGTCAACGAATCCAAGTCTAGCAAGTGTTGTAACCTATAATATCCCTGTACCACATAGACATATGCTGCAATTTGCATAACATATATAGCCATCTACACAAACTCTGTTC
This sequence comes from Odontophorus gujanensis, assembly GCA_013399175.1. Lineage (NCBI taxonomy): Eukaryota > Metazoa > Chordata > Aves > Galliformes > Odontophoridae > Odontophorus > Odontophorus gujanensis. The sequence continues at coordinate 300,935 of VXAB01009288.1, forward strand.
CATGGGTTATGTTACTATGTATGCTTTCATTTATCTTTAGGTTTTTCAATATTTTACCATGCTTCCACTGAGCTAGAGGGATTGTTAGGCACCCAGTGGAAAGAACAGAGTGGAACCCTACGATCTAGCTGCAATCTCATGTACAATATGTCAAGGATGAGAGTAGGTTACTGCTGTTGGGACTGCCTAAGGCTGGAATTAGTTTCACTCTTCCTTCCATTAAATTTAAAATAATTTGATTGTTGTTATGATTTCAGTCCTTGAGGGCAGGGAACAAAGAGAAGTCACAAGCAGAACAAGTGGGATGTGGATATGGGAAGCAATAGTATTTCCATATCCTCGATTCTTCAAGCACGAGACATGTATCTGCAATACAGAATGCACCTAATAACCCTCAGTATTATATCAAATAGCTACTCAGTACTCCTACATTTATACCTCAGATTTCTTCACAGATATTTTCATTTTGTTTTCTCGTGCAAGTTCTCATGACACATAGTTATGTTGCATTCTCTAAGTATCTGTAACTAATTAAAAGATCCTTACAGTGCTGCAGACCAATAGACATGCAAAATTTTGACTGCCTGAGTTGTACCTTCCTTTTGTGGGGGGACCATTTGGGAATAATACATCTCTGTGGTCTAAGATCAGACTCTAGGTACAATCCCAAGCTGGATGCAGGTGGTTGAAATTTTTTCCAGCAAGGCTGCACATTCCTCTTCAGAGAAAAGTGGATTGTATATCTGGGAGAGGATATAGCTGGAAATCACGAAACAGATTAAGCAGTGGGGGAGTAGGGGGGCACTGCATACAGCAACTGCTTTCTGTCCTGAACGTTTCCTGGCAAAAAATTATTTTTTAATACAGCAGCTCACATTTGCGTGCATTAAGGCTGCCTGTATCTGGGTCAATTAAGAACAAAATGCTAGAAAACAGTAAAACCTGGAATAACAACAAGAAGTAAAATGTAACCCTGGAGCAGGCCAAGCCATTGCTGAAAAGGGTTCTAGTTCTGGAAAGCTCTTGCTGATCTGATGGCACTTCTGAGGAGTGAAATCTATCGGAATCAGAAGTCTTTGCGGGTGTCAAAGAGAAATTTTGCTGGCTCTACAATAAGGACAATGATCCAAAACTTCTTTAAATCCAAATAAAGACCTTAACTGGCCTAAATAACATTGGGATCAAGCCATACATTCTGTAATAATGCTCACTTCATAGCCAGATAGGGTTGAACATACGGATACTAATGATTTATTGGAAAATGTGATGAAAACCTGTAACATAGCTCTGATTACAGTTAGGAGAGGATGCCTTATGGGACTCTGTGTAATGTTCCCACTACCCACAGCAAAGCCTTTTGTATGCAGGGTAGTTCAAGAATTCCACTGGCTGCATAGATGACACTGCATTGATGCCAAATTACTGCACTGAAGAGAATCTAAATATATCTCCAGGGATGAACTTTTTTCCTCTTTTTTTCTCATTCTGTCTTTAGAAGTACTTGAATTGAATACTTGGTTTTGAATTGCCTGTAATCTGTGTTTGCAAAAGAACATCTCATCTATGGTTGTTTGTTTTTTTTTAAAAAAAAAAGATTATGCATTATTTTAATTAACCACTTTTTAAAGATTCCTAAAAGAACAGTAGTTTACATAGATGTGGGAGAGATGAGGGTAACATGTGCTATTGTTGGTTATAAGCACATGAAAAGGTCTTATGTTGTAAGTAATGATTGGAAGGAAGGAATTTCCTGACTTATTTGGACTCTGTGTCAGGTTGATCACTATCCATTTATTAAAAAATACATTTATCTTTAAGGCTGTCAGCCATTTATTAGAGTATTTATAAACTATAAAAGGGACATCTTTATTGGAAGTGTGGTCCCTCTGGAAATGCTCCCGTGAACACTTGGAGGTCTTTTTCCAGAAATAACATTTAGCAAAAGAATGAAATCTCCACACTCCACAGCTATGACACTGACATAGTTGCTATTATGTTCTAAGACACAGAGTTCCTAGAACTGAACACTCTTTCTTATTAATAACTCTTAATCACAGCAGAACAGAAATGCTGTGCCTTGAACCTTCTGCACGTACAGGGAGTTTCCCTCCTAAGCTCAGTAGGAACTGAACGAGTGCCCCTGGGCCTTTAAAAGCTGCTGTCATGCCACAGTTTGCTGATGGCATTTGCTTTTTTTCAGAAGCTATATACAATTATCCTAGTAAATTAAATTGTGCAGTCAGCCATTTCTGTTTGCATATGATTATAGTTTTATTGCATCTAAAAGCATTTCCCATATTTATGCAATATATATTACTTAAAAACAAGAAAAGAAAATATGCCAACTGATATGCAGGGTGCTCGTATCACAGGAGCTTACTGGAATGTTGGATTCTGGTATATTGCTCAACTGCTGGCCACTGCATCTTGTTGAGATGCTTAAAAAGCCAGGTTACCAAATGGTGACATCTCGCTCAGGAGCAAGTCAGAGAAAAGAAGAGGGTGCAGCAGCATTTCCAGTGAAGGAGGAACATGAGATTTCTCATTCTTTGCCCTAAGTAATCAACAAGAGAGCCTGGAGATTTTGCAGTAAGAGGTTGCCAAGCTCCAATTACCACAGCTACATTCCTCAAACCATTAGATCAGTTTCCAGAGGGACCCATTGCTGATTTCAGGATTCAGATGGAAAAACAGCTCCAGGCAAACAGTGCAAAGTGGGAGCTGAGTAATTTTGAGCGCATTCAGATCTATGGCAGAAGATGCCTTTGTGTGGCACTTTGTGCTCTTCCCCAGTGAACAGGTCAGCAGGCAGTACTACCTTACTGGGCTGCTTACCCTACATCTTGAGCTTTGGGTTTGTTTCACCCAAATGATTCTGCTGCACAACTCTTCTGATCAGGTGTTCATGTAAACTTCTGGCTATGGAAATACAAGAAAAGTTGGTGTTCTTTGAATAGGGGCTAAAACTGAAAGATGAATGTACCACTACTTTAAAAAATTTATTCTGGTTATGCTGAAGAGAAATCATATACCACAAAATTGAACTTCTTGGCTACTCAAGAGCACTGCATTTATTGCACTTCTGCAAACCTGCTGAAGCACCATGCCCCAGAGGAAAGCTGGAGGAGGGCAGTGGCTGTGCCTGCCCTGCAGTCTCAGCACACTGCTCTCAGGCAGAAGACATCAGAGCAGAGCTGGGCCCAGCTTACATTGGTTGGCCATTTCTCTGCTACACCAACAGCAGTGCTCCTATCTGCAGTATGTCTGCAGATACACACAAAGCTCCACTGACTGCCGTTTCGTCATTCAAAAATGAATTCAATGGCTTGGTATCCTGTTACTCAACTTTCTAGCTCCAGTTAACAGAGCAGGCCTAATTCCAGGATGGCTTTTAATTCACAGAATGGATCTGATGCACAGATCAAACAGTTCTGGCGTCCTGACGCTTCCTGTGAGTGAAAAATTGATGCTGAACTAAACAGTTGAGTGTATTTCATCCCCATTCATGTAACAGACTAAAAGGGAACTCATATTTGGCAAAAATACAGGAACGGGAGAAAAAGATTCAAATCAGAGAAAGAAAAATGTAAATGTTCTTGAGAGGACTTTTGTTTCACAATAGAAATAGGAAACAAAAAAAAAAATCTAATGGAAAACCACAAGCTTAATTGTAGAAAGACCTAGTCAGGAGAGTGTGATTCCTTAAGCAGAATGTTAAGGTTTAAGAAATAGTCTTTCACAGAGCCTTGTGAGAGTCTGTCACACCACTGTGCTGCTCTGCTCAAGAAGTGTTGCAGAGGACTTTTGTCTGTGACTGAGGATTAATATTGGATCTGGACTATATCTAGCAGAGCAATCCTGCTCCTGTGCCTGCACTGTTGGCCATGGGATCCTTGTTGCGATTACTGATCGTGTTGCTTAAGACAGCAGCTTCAGCTGATTAACATGATAGAAAACTTATTTTCCTCCAAGATTCCTTTTTGTTGTTGTTGTTGTTGGTTTTTTTTTCAGATCAGTTTTAGTCTGTGGCTGTATGTTTGCTAGTAATGAAGAAAGTGAAGCAGTGCTCTTATGTTTCCCATCTGGAGTTTGGGGAGAGATTTGTGAGGGGAAGTAAGTCCCTGCATTCACTGGATGCTTAATGAGGTATTCACATGGTCCAAGGCTGCTTATAAAAAATTTCACAGTATTAGGCTGTGTGTTAACACAGGCTTTTACACTGGCCTCTATATTCTTTAGCTAGAATTTCATTGCACAAAGCATAACAAGATTCAGGAGATATCCTGAGACATTACAGACAAAATAGGTAGGATAATGGGTGTGAAATGAAACGGAGCTAGGAAAGAACCTATGAAAAGTCACGTAGGGAAAATAAACTGGGGGATGAAAACAAGAATCCTGAATCATTCCCTTATCTCACCTAGTGGGCCTGAATATCTTGGGGTTTAAGCAATCGTAAGGTTTTTGTAATATTTTCCAGTCTGGTTACAACAGCCTTATCGTAGAAGGGCTGTGCACTGTATCTTTCTGAAAGTCTTTGTCATGAGATGTGGTATTACAACTGGAATGCTTATTGTACTCCGTCATTATTTATACTCCATCGCCTCCATTGACTGCTGATCCCACCCGGTCCCCAGAGATTAGCGGAGTCATAGAAAGGATAAATGATGATTAGCAGCTCGTCAAGGGATAGGAGAGCTGAAAGGGTCAATATAAAACAAAATCTGTCACATATAACTCACAAAGAATGCGAGGCATTGCTTTTCAGAGACAACACTCACATAGCCAGGATTTTAATGAGAATGGAAAATGCTAACGTATAAATTCAATCCTATAAAAAAATATTAGCAACAGGCGTACTGAGCGGTAAATATTTTTACCATTAAGCCTCAACTCTGTTTCTGATGTGAACTATTAAAACTTCTCCTAAGCTTTCTTTAAATCATGTCTTCAAAATGCCCTTTAAAACACAGGCCTTTGTTTGCATGGAAACGTTAGCAAAGATGACAGTGCAAATGCATCATGATGAACCAAGTGAACATCTCAAAAAAAAAAAATCATGGATTTTTTGAAGTATGATCAGTACCTGATGAAATTGTCACTGAAACTGATGAAGGGTTTCTCCTGACACCTGAAGAAGCTGACATTTTCCTTTAGGAGTACATTTTTTTTCATGGTATGGTATCACTCCAGTAAACCAGGGCCCCATTAAGTTACATGCTGGGCACATAGCAAACCAAAAGGAGTTTTCTCCTTGTGGCTTGAAGACCTGTCTCCTTTGGTACGCACTGAACTCTTGCTCTGTTGTTGTCATTTCTGTTCCACTTCACCAAGGGTTGCAAAGCACTTGCGTATGCAGAAGTGTGCACTGGTGATGGTACTGTGCTTCAGCTGCAGCTCTGGGCAAAATCTCTGGCTTATCTGGGGTCCCAAAGGAGGCTCAGGGAGGCCATCATCAAATCCAATCATATCCTAACACCACCAAGTTCTGCATTGTGCAGAATATTTGTTCTTATCAGTTCTCTTGCAATCCCAGACTCCGAAAACTACCCATTTCCATAGCTATTTTTGTCTCTGCAGGTGAAATGCAGGGCACTGAAATCTTTACAAAAACAGATGTATGTGTTATTCCCAATAATTCAACAACCATTACTTGTTTGTGTTATTATTGTGGAGAGTACCTGAAATTTTAATGTTTAATTCTTCCAGGCTGTCAACGTCCTTCTGCTCTTCAAAATAAGGACACAGACTTTGTTCGTTGTATAGGAAAATCAAGATGTTTTTGTGCTTTTTCTCTTTGTATACTCAGGAAAGGCAATACATACTGATTCTTCACTTGGAAATCTGTCTTATCCTAGTACTATGGGTCGTTGTGTGAAAAAATTCCTAATAGCATCTAAAGCCTCTTTCACAATGGATAGGAATAAATACTGTTTGATTGGTCTTCTAATTATTACTCCCAGTCTTGTGGGAAAGGGATGTTTACTCATCCAGTCTTTGTTTCATATTGACGAAGAGGAATGCAAAACTGAAGCTCCAGTGACATGTACTGCTGCTGTTGGCTTTTGTATCTTCGTGTTGTTTCTCAATTCAGTGCATTTCCTCATTGTCACTGGTGCAAGTTAGTTGCAGGGACTGAACCTCTGTTTCAAGGGTTTTCAGTTGCAGCCAAGCTTAGTGAAATCTAGTTACCAAATTCCAGGCATGTGTGGGTTGGGATTTGAGTGACTGTGACTGTACTACAGAGGTTGGAGCAAACCCAAGTGGGTGCTGCCAGCTGTCCATCCCCACTGGAGCTGTGTGCCCTGGCCTCTTGACTCTGGTTTGAATTCTCCTTCCCTGATTCACCTGGGGATTGTGAACAACGGCAGTTTATATGTTAAGGCTTAGTGTCTAGAATGGTTATCATCTGATGCAAATGTTTCTCTTACAAAAAAAAAAAAAAAAAGCTATAAGGAGGAAAAGTTTAAGCACTGTTTTGGAAACTAAGAATTGTGGAAATATTACCTAATAGGAAAAGTATTCTTTACAGTGGTTCTACTCAGTGCATCCTTTTAAAGGATTGCACTTCGTGCCTGCCTTCTGGTCCCTGTCACAGCTCCTGTCATGGCCTAGACATTGCTTCCTGTTACAGAGCTCTACAGTGGGCCTGGATAATGGTATGGCAAAGGGAAATATTTCTGCCTGTGTCAAAATACTACAGGTGAATGGGGGAAAAGATCACTTGTTTATGTCTTTTGTTATGGTCCTGTTGGATTAGAAAATACGTTCATTTGCAATAGCCTCTTCAGTATCAATCAGACCAGTTCTTTTCAGTTAGCAGCACATTCACATGAGTTAAGAAAATTCAAGGAGATTAAGAAAGGGTGTATGGAAGGAACACCTGCTTTTCATTTTATAAAAGCAATGCATTTTTGATACAATAATGCAGATTAGCATTAAAAGGCATAGCAAAAAGAAACAAAAAAAACAAATATACTGCATGTCCTTTCCACTAATCAATTTTATAAAGTTATAATGGATTTGTATCAACATGGCCACAAACTCTATTATGCTGATGGGAAGGTGGGTGGGGAAGAAGTGAAGTGATATTTCATTCATCTGTCAGAAAAGACCAGCAAGCTCCTAGTAGCTTATGTGACTGGACATTTCAAGGTTGGTGGATGCACAGAGTACTTTGTAAGTAACTGCATTTCTTCACATGAAAAATATATTTTTCAAGGAGCCTAAATATGCAGAAGCAGCAGAAAGCAACATGATATTGTACCAGGGGAATGAATGTGACAAAAATTTGCCTTAACAGCCAACTCTGGCAAGTAGTATTTCACAAAACAACTTCTTGGAAGAACCAGGCCAAATGCCCAGGTCTGGGGTAATTTTATATTTTTATCATTGTTTTATTTTTGCTGAAAGAGATCTTTATCTTGGTCCATCTAACAGACATGTTAAAAGATTTTATAGCATAGAAGATATAGATGGGATCTTGGTTATAGGATAACAACCTGGTAGGATTCTGTGTTCATGATGCCTCAGAAAATTCCAGTTCTGGTAGTTCTAAAAAAGAAAAATTGTTTGACAGTCTGATGAAGTGTTTCCAGGCCCTGACAATCAAGATGGGGTTTGTCTCCGTGGTGTGAAGTTTGGCTAGCTCTGAGTGTGTGCTGGAGGGGAGAGGAGAAGGGAAGAGCAGAAATCCACTCTGCAGGGCTCTGCCTGCATCTCCTGCTGCTGCTGCTGCTGCTGCGAGAGCCCTAGAAAGGCTGTGTGGGAACTAAAGAAGGTCTGTTGAGCAATTAGTAACTGCTCGTTACAGGCATCTTGAGTGAATGACTTTATCATTCTTTGGAGCCAAAGAACCCTGAAAAGGACATGAGAAATCGTTTTTTCACCCCAGTATTAAAGCAGCTTTTGATTCAGATCATCAATTCAATCCCATGTTTACAAATACTCTTGTAAGGAAAAGCTTCCCTGCAAGGCCCCATTTCTCACTAACTAGTATTACAAAATTTTAAACGTCTATTGATGTAACTTGATTGCTGCCCAAATTGAATTTCAAAGGCCCTCATCCTGCAGTCTCTTTTTGTGCATGCCTGCCACTGAAGTCAACTCTATTCATCTCAAATGAAAACAACTGTTTTTCTTTCCATGGCTATTTTCATCCTTTTAGTGCTTTCCACTTATTACCATAATTTACAACAATATTGCGAGCATTATTAATCCCGATCGCAGTCAATGGGAGCTTGGCATGGTTTTACACTGCAGTGCTACATCTTAAATAGTTTTGGCTTCCAAACTGAAAGAATTTGGCATGCAACTACTTGTCACTGCCCAGTATTAGCAAATGCATGCGAAGCACTCACTATGCCCATGTGCACTCAGGCCAAAGAGAAAGGAAAAGGAAAGAAAGATGTTGCAATTTTGAGGTCTTTGAAATTGAGGACTGCATGAAAGTATCATTCACAGAGGATGTGAGGCTTTGTGATGCTGGGCAAGGTACTTTTTGCTCAGAAGATCCCAAGTTTGGACCTTGTTACTGACCCAATGATTGTGCACTGTGTTAAAATCCTGATAGATCTATATGAATATATATTTTGGGTGGGAATTTTCAGGAACTATAAAATTATAGAAAAGACATTTTTGAGCTGTGTATGTATGTTTAGGGAGACTGTAATTTTAACTCAAGTGTTACACTCAGTTTACACTGTCAATATTTCCCAACAGCTCAGCAGCTTTCCTTGGGAAAAGCTGAATTTCTTGCTATTTAACAATGAAAACCAGAGAGGAGGGCTATTCATTTTTTAACACTGACAATTTCACCTAGAGTACATTTAGATACACTGCCCCATCTTTTGCAGATGCTATCATGACTATCAGTGCTAAAAACAGCTAACCTGAAGTAGATCAGAGAGACAAGCTGAAGGGAGATGAGCACCAAATGATAGTTTCAGTTCCTGTAGACCATAAACAAATGTTTAGCAGAAGCACACTGCCTGACAGCCACACTGAGATGTGCAAGTGGTCAGATGTTGTCTTGGCAGCTGTTCGATGAAGCCCCTTGTTCAGTGCCATAAGAAAGATGGGATGCTGTTAAGGGGATGGCATTTTTATTTAAAGAGCTGCAGAGCTGCTACTCTAAGAAAAATAGCAAGACCTTCTGGTGCTGTACACACCCAGAAGTAATCCAAGGTTTTTTTGCTATACACAATAACTGAGAGAAAATGTACCAGGACAATTTCCTTGTCCGTTCCCTCCTCATTTTATTTTCCTCTTTATAAAAATGCTATCTAATAAAAGCAGCCAAGATATTTTTTAGTCTGTTGCTTACAGGGTTTTTAAAATTATTTTTGTTCTCACAGTGCTTGCTGATAAAGCAGCTGTTAAATGGAGAACTCTGAGAGCTGGGAAAAATATTGAAGTAGTGTTTGATTAACAGTATTTTTGCAGGAAATCGAAATGTTGACTATTCACCTCAGGCAAAGGAAGACTCAAAGCCAATCCATATTCAGTTATATATGGCAACCTGTTTTAATTTCATATACCTTTATAGGATCTGATATTTAACTGTATTTTTTTTCCCTTTATATTGTTGTCTACCACAGTGTTCCCTTTTTTGTGTTATCATGCTTTATTTATTAATTTATAACCACATGTCCATACCATTAAGAAATACATCCTGAGAGCTTTTATGTTGGCCCTGTGTCCTTCTGTATATCGCTGCATCACTTCAGGAAATGTACGTTTGCATAGATCTGTTGGCATCAATGGAGCACTGTTGATTTACATCAACTAAAGTCTGGATTTTATGAACAACACTTCCTAATTCCCTGTTGATATGATAAATTCATTTTTTTTTATAATTTGTAACAATATTTTCATTTTGTATGCTAGTTACATCTTGGTGTGAATCAGTCAAGCAAACTCTAAATTAAAATAGTTGGGTGATCTAAGTCTGCTGCAATGCAGTTTTCTCACAACTTGGAAAAATACAGCCAGCATAAAAATAGGTGGTTACTCCTTTCTTTCTCTCTTTCTTCATCTTTCTTTCTTTTTCCAGGGAACGATGTAGATAAAGAACCTTAAATTTTTAATTTTGTAGGTAGAAGGAAGTAGTTTGTATAAGAGGGAAAAGAAAGTCAGTGGATCATGTGGTCCTGGATAGATCATGTGAACAGTTAGGATGCCCCTAACAAGAAATCCTTTAGCAGCATAATTTTAGTCTCTAACCCATAAATTAGAATCAGCATGTTTTTGACTCACAGACCTGTAAGAATATTGCAGTGGGGCTGTGAACTTCATGAACAATCAGAGATATGCTGAGATAACAAGGTTTCAAAATCTCTGAATTAGACAAGACTGTGTGTTTTGTAAACAGAGTCAAGTGACCTCCAAATTTATCTTAACAGAGTAAATTAACAAGCATTTTGAATAAGAGGAGGTCTAACACCTAACCTTTGGTCTTGGAGCTACTGCATTTAAACGACTGGCAGAACTATCCCAACAAATTCTCCTTCACATTTTCACATCTCCACATATTGAATTAGCAAGTGCACACGCTCCTCCCTTGGTGGCCACTAACTATTTGTTTGCTTTTTAAATTCAGGGGAGGAGAGGAGAAAAAAGCTAATCTCACAAAGGTTCACCCCACCCTCTGCTTGGCTTCTCTTTTTTGGCAAGCCTCCCCAGCAGCAGCTGGCTGCCTGTTTTTCTTCTGCAGTTCTGTTCATGACATTTCCTGCAACTAGGTTTTTCTGAAGGTTTCCAGCAGTCCTTTCAGCCCCTTGCCCTCCATTTTTGGCCTCTTCCACTACTAACCATGGACTTGTGCCTAGTTCCCAGCAGTTTAAGGACCATACCACCATCACCATCAGTCCTTCCCCGAGCTATGTGGTCCATGAGAGAAGCAAAGTTTGCATTGAGTTTTTAAGAGGTATGGATTCTGCTCCCGGCTATTGCTTACCACTATCCCAGCACTTGTTTCACTGAATGTAAATCTTCTTTGAACTTGCAGCATGTAACCCTCTCCATGCAGAAGAATTCATATAAGGAACTGAGATTTTAGAGAACTGATGTGCACACCCTATATTAATTACTTAGTGAAATGGTACTTTCCGTACCACTAAAAGATGCACAAACTGTCCTTTCACAGGCTTTATAAGCACTCCAGTGACTTAATCTCTTACTGTAAAAGCCTACTTCCCTATTAAGTTCTCTGTTATCAATGACATTAAATCAATATTCTCAGTGCTGCAGGATCCAAGTCACATATAAGCCGTCACACACAGTTTAACTTCAGAAATACAGTATTGAGACACAGTGAGTTTGTTTTTTCAAAGATTACAGAGTGCTTTAGAGTAGAGCTGTTGAAGATCCGTGAGGGTTTATTCCTTGTAGTAGCCAGTTTCTTACATGCTGTGTGAGTTTCTATTCTGACAGTTTTGTTACAGAGCAGTGGTTCTGTAAGTCTTAGATGATTGTTCTGCAGTTATTAGGAGTAGCACTTGTGAGGCCTGCATTGTGTGTGTCAAAACATGCAACATGTTCTATTAGACAATTAATAGACAAAGCAGTATGGGTTCTTCTTGTATGCATTTAGATACCTTGTTTTTTGCTCTGTGTGTTCACACACAGTTCTGGACAGCTCATAGTCCATGCAGCCTCCCCTGGTGTGCTTCTCTGTCTAATTGGTGACATCTGTGTTTAGAGTCAAAGATGGAGAAAAGCAGTAATTTGCCCCTTGCCAGACACATTGAATTGAGGAGAAGACATACATCTGGGATTTATTTGTGTGAAAAGATACACAACTAAAGTACTATGTCTTATTTCAAGCTGACCCAGCAGTGCCCTTCCCATTTAGTTCATTAAGAATCAAGATTTATATAGAGATATTTTACAAGTCAGAAGTGACTCTTATTATAAAATCTTTGTTATTACAGCACATCTTTCTCCTTTTTCTTTTCCTTTTTTTTTCCTTTTTTTCTTTTTCTTATTAAACTCTGTCTGTCATAAAAGTGAAGTAACTCATAATACAAACTGACTATGAATTCTTTCAATTATGGTCTTCAGGAGAGCTGTGTCATGATGGATATAAAAAGTTGTACAGCACGATAGGCAAACATTATGCTACATGCCTTTTCTGGTGGTAAAACAAAGTGAACTCTGCCAAACAAAACTTGACTTTAACTGAAGTTGCAGAAGGTGTTTTTCCAGATGTGGGTTATGGATCATTAGTCTTCTGCAGGTTTAGCAGAACTAGTGGACTTTGCAAATACTGAGAAGCAAAAGGTGGGATTTCTTGTCAGGGCACTTAGTCATCAAACCACACTGCTGAAATTACACGTAGGTTCAAATATAGTAACTTCCTAAAATGCAGCAGGGCCAGTTTGTGTTTTGAGCACTGAGGAGAAAGGCAAGGAGCAGCCAGCTTTTCTTCCTCTATTTGGCTGCATTCAATTTTGATCTCATACACTTTAAGTTTTACCATTTGATTTGCTTCTGTCATAGAAGGAGGCTACAGGAGGTGACTAAAGGAAAACAGAGACACTCAGCAGAGTGGTGACAGTCTCTCTTCTCAGAGCTCAGCTTCTGGGAGTACCTGATCTGCAACCTCAGCTGTTTCTCCAATGAAGTCTTAGGAAAAACAGGGTCAGTTAGGGAATTAGAAGTTTTATTCAGAGATATTGCTCAAGGAGATAAGAAAATTCCATTTATGCTATCCAGAGGTAAATTAAGAATAAATAAACAGCCTTATCTACAGCACAGCTACCTGAAGCATGTGGAAATGCAGCGTGAATATCCTGGCTAGGCAGAAATGCTTTATTATCGTTAGTAAGGAGGGTACTGTGCAACCTTGTGCCTGACACATGTACGTGGGTTTGTGGGAGAGGAGAAGGAAAATTTCTTCAGTGACTTCTTGTACTTGCTCAGGTTTCAGCAAGTTGGGTTTTTGTTTTGTTGTTGTTGTTGTTGTTTTTTTTTTTCCTCTGATTGTCTGTCAGTTTCACAGCAGTATTGACCTTGTGCTATAATGATATGAGGTCTATTAATTCATCACAGATTTATGTTGAAGATGCTTGTAATAAAATAAAACAGACCTAAGGTAGGATGGAACACAGAGTAGATGTGGGGGATTTTTATATTAAACGGGCAGAACAGATCCTGGAAACTTCTTATTTGCATATTTTGTCTGTGACAAACTACTAACTCATCCTAATTTTGTTTGAATCATTTTGTCTTGACAGTGATGTAATAGAGTTGAGAATGAGGGCTCAATCCCTTCTGAATGGATGAGATTTAATGTTACCAAATCTGTTTGGGAAAGATAAAATTTATGTCACCATAATGCCAAAGTCTATTCAAATAAAATCTTGGACTATAACATTGCTCTTTCAGTTTGATTGTATAATTAAAAATAATTGGTATTGTGGAAAGAAAATATCTGTGAGTTGGTCACTGTAACTCATGTACTTCAGTGTCATTAATCTTAAAATGAGAGATTTTTATTAGTGAGAACAAAACCCAATGAAGTGAAATGTATGCTGTAAAAATTTGTGCTTTGCTTGTATACAATAAGGAAGTCTGTTTTACTGTTACTTAAATAGGATGCCAATTTCTGACTCCAAGTGACATGAATTTAATCCCAGTGTGTGAACTCTAGACAATAGCGTGCCTTGCATGTTTAGGGTTTGTGTCAAAGCTATGAGGACTGAAAAAGTTTCCTTTCAGTATGGTGGGTTAATCTGGAACATCTTTTGAAATTACTAGAACAGCAGGAATTTGTACTAGTTGAGTAGTGGAATTTGTTTCTTTTGAAACACACCTTCAGGGCTTTTGTTTTTCCTTCTTGCAGGCTCCCAGACAATACAGCCTAGCATTAAACAAGAGTAACAGAATCCATCTTTACTGTGCATTTCTGGACTACAGGTATGCTATATAAGTTCAAATTCTTTAACTTGACTAAATTAAATTGCATATTGTTTGTGATGCTTTACGTTGCCTACGTTTTTCCAGTTCTTTCACTTATACAAGTAGTTAAATATTGAAGACAGTGGCTTACAACACATACAATGCACAGTGGCTTTTTACTATAAATAGGAGCTTTTTTTTATTCACCGACCTGGTGTTAAGTTGGGGATTGAGAGCTTGAAAAATCTGGAATCAAAAATCTGGAATCAAAACTAAAATGCAGGCAGATTCTGAGCCTGCTTATGATGGTTTATGAATATATCCATTTGGGCAGACACTTGGATGTTTTCAGATGGCAAGCCTCCAGCAGAGCCATTGGTTTCACTGGATCTTTGCCTGTTTCACAATACTATGTGAGATCAGTATTTAAGAGCTGTGAGTTTTGGCCAACGAATGCGATGAAGAAACATTATGCCCCTGAATGCAAATTAGAAGGAAAGGTAAATAAATTAAATGTCACTCAATAAATGGGATGTACGGAAAAGTAACAGCAGTTTGGTTTTTTTAGCTCTGAATATACTTAACCTCCCAAGCATGCTGCTCTTGCTGAGTTAAAATACAAATAGTATTTTCTGAATCGTGAATTTCATGGGGATTAATGGTTTCTGAGCTGTAATGATATAAGTTTAATTGATGTAGCAATGGACTGCAGTGCTGGATCTCTGCTATCCAGCAAGCACATGGGAAGGTCACTGTAATTGTTTTATTGAAGTTTAGTTTCAAGGATGTTGAACCGTCACAGCTGTTAGCAGTTACTTGTCGTTATGGTTACTCACAAATTACAATAAATTCCAAACAGATTTTACTGAAGCAAATTAATAGGCTGGAGCATTGTTCCTGTACGGTTTTCCACTGAGGCTTAGGCCCTTGAGGCTTTGCCTTGAGATAGAAACTGAAATGCAAAATCTATCCTTCCAAATGAGTTTTATTTGTGTCAAGGTAGTCTTATTCCCTAGTGCATGGTAGTTAAAGAATAAGCAATTCCTGATGTACAGAATGCTCCCTATGTGAATTCAAGGAGGTCCCAAAGGACAGAAGAAAGGTGAAGTTGTGTCTATTATAAAATAAGCTCAAATGAAAATATTCATTACTCAGTCTAGCTTCAGGACCCAAAATCATATAAAAAATAATAAACAGTTAAGAAACAGGCAGTTTGTACAGTGACCTATGTTGCCTGAAGCTCCACCAAGATGTGACTTCTACGTTCCTGCTCTGTCGCAGGACTCCTGGGACAGGGCTGTGTCAGCACAGGGCTTTCCAGGGTTTCCTGGGCTCCAAGAAGCAAACCATGAGCATCACAATCCTTGCTGCCCTGGCACTGAGCCGTGTGGCCAGGCCAACCATATCTTCAGCAGAGCAGGAGCTGCTCTCATTGTCCCTGAGAGTGAAATGATGAAAAATGATTGGCTCGGATAGCTCACTAGAAATCATGCTCAGTCAGCCTAAATTACTTTCTTTGATAGGATGAGTGGGATACTGAATAAGAGAAAGGCAGAAGATACAATATACTTTGACTTCTGCAAGATTATTGACTTGTCTGATATGATAGTTCTCAAAATACAGAAATTTGGGTATAGATAAAATGCCATCAATGCGATGCACAATGTTATGAAAAAATGTACTTATTCATTAGTTATAAACCTGGAAAGAAATCTCTGGTGACATTCAGAAAGGAGTACGACTTGGGCCCTCTTCTGGCTAATATTTTCCTTATCTATTTTCATAATGGAATTGAGAGAACACTAAGAGTGTTTATGCATGCACAAGCATGCTATGGCTTTCAAATCTTTATATCTCCTGTACAGTACAATACATGTCAAACTAACCTGAATGAGATGCATTTTGATAGAGACTGTGCCATTTTTGTATGCTTTGCAGCAATGGAACTGGTGTTTGGTCTAATGAAGGTTGTGTGCGTGAGAGTGGGGACCTCAACTACTCAGTGTGTCTTTGTAACCACCTCACTAACTTCGCCATTCTGATGCAAGTGGTGCCGCTGAAGGTGAGATTAAGCAAAGGAGTAAATGTATGTTGAAAACAAAACATAAATACACACCACATCAATAAGTGATTGGAACTGGGCTCGTATTTGTCCTGTCTAGATTTATTCCACAGCTTGTTTACTGGGATGTTGTATTAATCCTTCTGGACTATATCTGTTTTCTCAAACATTTGGGAACTGAATGGAGAATACATCTCTGTGGTAGGTGGAAGTTCTGAAGTACTGTACTTTACTGTTACTCCTTTAGTACAAGGGAGTACTAGTCAGGAAAAGCTCTGTAAAACATAGTACAGAGCAGCCTGGATTTTATGATTCATTTTCAAGACCAAGAAAGCTGAGATGTTGCTGTTCAAGGCTTTTGGTAAGTAGACTTGTGGAATTTGAACAGCCAAGCTTGAACTCCATGTGAAGCAAACTCTGCTTCCAGCTGTCTCCTACCGTTCGCTCTGCCAGCTTTTCAAGTGCCTCTCTGCTACTCTTTCTTCACCTCCTTGTCAAGCAGAAGCTTGTGTATAAGCGTGAAAAAGACATGGAGGTTTTGGAGAGTGAACCCCTTAAGTATAGTTTCTCTGTGCTCAGTTCTATTGTCCAAGAAGTTGTCAAACAAACTTATTTCTATTCAGCCAGAACGTGACCAAGACTTTCTACTTGGTTATCATACTCCTGTCAGCTTTCAGGTGAAATTTAATGACAAACAGCACTTTTCCCATCAAACATGTTCTTGCCTTTATAATACTGTGTGATGTCTTGAGATTTCCTCAGAGATGGAGCAGAGTGTTGCTTCTTGCAGGTGAGGTGCTGATTTGTGCCTCCTGAAGGAACTCCTCTCCAAACAACTGCACCAGACAAAGCCAACTCCCTGCTGGGGCTTAGCAGGCAAACAGGCAGCACAGCCATGAGCATGAGAAATGCGATTTTACTGCTTTATTTGGTGTGCTTCAGTTAGGGAGGATCCTATGGAGGCACTGACAAAGCTCTGTTCAGGAAAACTCTCAGCTGATAAATAATGAATCTATAATATAAATAATTCACAGACCATACATTTAAAGTAATTTATACTGATTGTCTGTCAAATTTATACTCTCAGGCACATTCTCAGCTTTTTACAGG
The DNA here is from genome assembly GCA_013399175.1 of Odontophorus gujanensis. Taxonomy (NCBI): domain Eukaryota; kingdom Metazoa; phylum Chordata; class Aves; order Galliformes; family Odontophoridae; genus Odontophorus; species Odontophorus gujanensis. Next base: position 318,009 of record VXAB01009288.1, read on the forward strand.
CACCATCCTAACAATGTAAATTAACAACTGAAGAAGAGCTTCAGTGGGACAGTAGGAGTTGTGCTACCACATTTATCATGGTGTGCTACTAACAAATGCAGTGTCCTCTGTAGTACAACTAGAGGGATTTTTGTCAGCTTGGCTGGTGTGGATGCACTGACTATGGAGCCATGTCTCAGGCTCCTGTTAATTGTTTTGAATGATGGATTTGTTCTTATTTTAGACAGTATCTTAGCCCTGAGGAAGTTGCTGTTGCAGGATCAGCTGCCTATGCTTGCGATGGCAACACAGGCGTTCTTGCAGATAGATAGGAAAGTTAGCTTGCAGCATCAGAGTAATCAGGGCTATCTCACTGAGCTGCAGCAAATACTTTTCAAGTACTTCCTTGCTATTAGGAAGCACTGATTCAGTAACACTGCTAGCACAACTGCTTGCATGGTTATCCCAGTTATGTGGTGTCATGCCATCACAGTCGGAGTAAGGGTAACAGCATGGTCTGCTATCCAAAGAACTTAATTAATTTCCAGAGTCCTCTGTACTGGTCCAGCCATTCAACCAGGGAGAGCACCTTGTTCAAGTCTCCTGGTTTTTATCTACTTTTTGTTGTCCTTGTTAGTTACACAGCACCTAATGATCCCAGCTGGTTTCTAAGTATCATTTTCTTGGGAACATTTTGTGCTTACAGTAAAATACAGTTTTGCCTGCAAAGCTTCCCACTTGTAAGATAAAAATAGAATGGCAGAAATATTCTACTATTAAAAATGTTTTAAAGAGCAGTAAACAGAGATTAAATGATTTAACCAGGATTGAACAGGGCATCTACCGATTAAATACTGGAGAAAGATGTGTTGATTTTCCATTGGGGAATAGTTCTGAAAGGTAAAACTTTCAAACAAACAGATGTGAGATTGTTATGATTAATGAGATGTTGGGGTAAGCTTTAAGAATATGTGATATTAGTCACTGGAGATCAAAGACATTTTATATCAAAGCCTTTGGAGTCAGACTATCTTAAAGAGATCTAAAATGTGTAACCAGGAAACACGAATGCACTGTCCAGTTCCCCACAATCACTTAAAGATTCTATTTTCAGTATTTTGTTCCATCTTAACTGTCCTAATTTGCACTGTAAAATGTTTTTGGACTGCTCTTTTAACTCTTTATAATAAGTTAGGAAACAAAATTCATGTAAAATCTCAGCACTTTACTGAGATGTCACATGAATGTGTGAGACGTGGATCAAGACACTCTGATGCATGAAAACCTTAAAACCCATCTTTTTCTGTTATAGTTTTAACCTCTTTCACCTTAATTCACAACTCTTAACATAATGCAGTGGTTGACAGAGAACAATGTTGATGTGGAAATGCATGAATGCTTGAGACCAGTTCGGTGTGATAAGTGTTCTGATGTACTTGGCCCCTCTTCATGAGAATGAGATTGATTTTCTTTTCGCTTAATAAAAGAAGCATAAGCGTTTTATAGGCATTGCAAGTTTTCAAAGAGAATTTGTTCTTCAAAATAGGAGAGCACGAAGTGTTCTCTTAGTTCAGAAAAAGCCAAGGTGTCTCTAAGCAAGGAAGACTGAGAATAAGTGACCTTCCTCAGAACTAACTTTCCATATTAAGTATCTGTGTGGTGAGCATTTCTAACAAGCAAGGAACTGAACTTGGATGATAATTGTTTACCAAGGATAATAACTTTTTCTTTAGAGTTATACTAAACTCAAGCAAGAATCTCCTTGGTTAACTCCTCCTACATTCAAGTCTGGCTCTTTCCACTTCTAGGACAATAGCACGATTCAGACCCACTGGCTTTGATGCATTTTGCCCTCGTGCCTCCCTTCCTGCTAACACTGGCCCAATTCCCTCATGAACACTAGTGACTATAAATTCTCAAGATTCTTTATCATTACAATTTTATTACAAGGAAAAGATCTATGTAAATACTTAATGCATCTGGCTTGGATTGGAATCACGATGTACCATACGGATTTTATTTTCATTCAGAGGGACGTTTATATGAACAAAGTTGTAGGATATCTCGCATCTGGCAGTGCTTTCTCTTCAAAACTTGAAATCTGTTGAGACAAGGAATGCTGACATATTGTTGGGCAATTATGAGGAAAACAGTCAGTTAGGCCTAATTTAAATAGAAATACAAGAAAGTAGTTAGGTAGTAGCTGTGAGGCATAAGAGCATTTTTATCCCAGTATTTCAGAGAAATAAAAAGAAAGAGAGAGTGAATGAAAGAAAGTTTACATTCTGGAATGCTGACTTCAATGTGAGAAAATTAACCTTCACTTTTATATCGGTGCATGGAGAAGAACTCCTTTGAATGCTGTGAATTAGCTAAAAGCGAGTTGGGATTTCAGGCTCAAAATGTTACACTAGTTTCAGCAACAACTCGAACACACTCAAGCTGCAGTGATTGCAGAAGAGCAGTACTAACAATAATGCTGATGAGCCCGAGATCCATGTCTGCAGCTTAGCAGCTTTCAGCCATACAGGAGAGTTGAAGTTGTAACAAGTTTATTTCAGGAATGAAAAAAAAAATACTGGAAAAACTTAGAAACATGTGGCACTCAGATGTCAGGCTGGCACTGACCTGTTAGCCTGCTGATGAACCGGCCACGTGGAGTGCTGAAATTATCTGTGTCTTCAGCACTCTGTTGTTATGGTTGGCCCAGGTTTAGGCTTGCTTACTGGGATTCATTTATCATGTTGGTTTTAACTTGGAAATAATAACATTTGCATGGAGTTTTGGAGATTCGTGGCAATCAATTTGTTTAAATAAACAAGCAAATCCAAGATAAGATGTGACTAAAGATGAGCAGAATGTTCCTGAAGGAACACATTCAGCCCTTGATTGCCTTCATGAGGTTGCATGGATGTAATTAAGGCCAGGATACCATCAGGTCTTGGAAACTCTACTGAGAAGCCTTTTCACAGCTCTGGTCCATATAGTAAGAATTTTGCAGAAGCACCACTCCAGCTAAGCATGTCAGTGGATTGCTTAGAGCAGTTGTGCAGATATTAACCGATTAGTGTATGCTCTTCTTTCTGATGGGGCAACTGGGAAAAAGCAAAAAAGTTCCATGTAGCAAATCCTTGCTAAAATTGCACTCTCAGGGGTTCATGCCTGTCTTTGTCCTTTCTTGATCTGCAGAACTTTGTTCTACCCTTCACTTCATCCACTGCTTCCAGCAGTCAGAGCAAATCTGTACTGCCAGCTGCCCTGCAGTGTTATACTTTGGGAGACAATGGTGCATTAACATATCTGTGGTAGGAAAAATAAATAAGACATTTAATTTGATATACCTAAACTGATACATGTTTGCATCTTTTGGAAAAGTTCAAGTAGAGAGCATCCAGAGTGATGATTGGCAGTTTTCTCAAAGTATTATAGCCCACATTTCACAGCAGATTTGAATCTGAATAGGAACAGCAGAGGACAGCAGATGATGTTTCCTCAATTAAGCATCCTTCTCTTGCACAGAGGACCTGGGTAGATCTCAACCTGCAACCAATGGTATCTCCTGTCGGAGTGGAGCATGCCCAAGCCTGTGTTGGGAAGGACAGCTGACATCAGGTGGAGAGATGTGGGCAACGTTCCCCTGGAACAGTCAGGCAAAGGGATGTCACAAAGCACTTTCCTAACCAGGAGGAGTCAAATCCAACATGGAGCAAGCCACATTTTAAAAGCACTCCAAAGAACATTCAGATGCCATTATTTCTTTTTGGGCAGCTTTACTTCCTCTCATCAGTCAGTGGGTCCGGTGCTACTGCCAGCAAACATGTCAGCCATCTGGCAGTTTTTATTTTCATTGTAATCCAACAACTACAAGGCATGCCAGGCTATTTGTACCATCTGCCACATAAATGTCACCTCAGCGGCAAAAGCATGGTGGACACCTGGGGCCTAGAGTTCCAAAGCCTTAGAAAGGAGCAATTACAGACCCCACAGCAAAAATAGAGCATAAGGTTTGGGTCCCCCTCCAGTAAGTGACCAATACAAGACACAGCAGTAGTAGACCATTATTTTAGGTTGTTTTTTCCTGAGGGCATTTGCTCTTTCTGTCTTTTTTCAGCTAAGGGTGTAAAAGTGATTACCTGACATGTGGATGGACATTTACAACAAAGCAATGGCTTCATCTAATTTGACACATTTTCTGCATTTTTAAAACCAGAGAGGATTGTATATTATCCCATCTGGAGATCTTGTTTCACAATTCAGAAATGAAGATCAAACAATGCACTTCAAGATGCCCATCAGTGGCCTTGAAAATAGAGAAGAGTTCGTGAGAGCGAAAATATTTAAAACTTCATGATCTTGCAGCTGGATCTATTGGCAATCCATAGCACCTTACTAACGTCTTTCAGAAGCCTGGGGATTTGGGGATGGGCTCCTATTTACAAAAGAAAAGAAATCCCATTATTTTCTTTGAGGCAATGTGTGTTTTAGTTTTAATTTCCACTGCCATAACTGAGTTTCAGAGCACTTTTTGATAACATACGCCTGACTGAGAAAGAACAAAGTGCATTTATTCATGTTCATAAAGACTGTATGAAAACATCCTAACACTGTCAAATGCTTACAAAATATTGGGCATAAGTGTATAATTTGTGAGATTGATGCAGTAATTTCCTAAATCAGATATTCCAACTATTAATCAAATATTGCACTCAGAGAACATTAAAACAGCAGTCTGAAATGATAACTTTTGTTCTTAAATTTTTCAGACTGCTGAGGTTCAGATTGTATACTCTAATGGGATGATGAAATGGAAGCAACATGGTTTGTTGCTGTTTTGTTATTTTAACATAATTACTTTTCTCAGCATGTTTTTCATTGTTGAGAACATAAAAAAGAATAGTGCCTTAGTCCAGTAATTTTTCTTTTGTGTTGCATATTTAAAAATTGGATAGGCATTGCAATGTTTTGTCCCTGTTTATTACCGTTGACAGTTTATTTAACTGAAGAGATCTCCACTGACAGTTTAGACAACCCTTACCCACAGACGAACACAGATAAATCAGCCTATGTGTTTATGTTAGCACTGCTTTGTAAGCTTTTCTCTTTGCTCTTCCTAGCTGTCTTCACTTTCCCCTCCATTTTATCACTGTCAGTGTTGCCCCCATGGAGGATCTTCCTGCTGTGCTCACAGTGTGACTTTGCACCTATTTCTGTGTCTGTACTATACCCATGCTCATCTTTCCTGAAAATCAAGCACTGATCTTGATTTTTAAGTCACAGCCATTGTCCATTCTTCTCTTCCTTTGTTCCTCTGCCAGCACAGCTCTGTTAATTTTGATAGGAGGAAATAGGAGACTCTCTGGGTCTGTCCTTAATCCCATAGAATTACACAGAAAAAGTTGGACTAATGCTGCAGAATGCTAAACCCTTGACATCCCTTGGAGAATTGTTTGGCAATTACTGAATTTCACTGAGCAGAAAGGAGCAAAAAATTACATTCTATTTTGGAGAAACACAAATATTTAAGAATGCTCTAATGGTCAAACAGCTCCTTTGTTTGAGGAGTATAAAATAGGACTCTTGTAATCAGAATACTTAACATAATAGCATAGACTTCCTTTCTATGTTGGAAATGAAAGCACTGAGCTGTTTGGCAGCTAGATATTCTTGCTGACTAAAGGATTCCCCCATGCAGTATAAAAATGTTACAACACCACACCTTTACTCATCACTGTTCTCTGCTGAACATCATCAAACTTGGTTATCTTTTGCTCAGTGGGTGCCCTTTCCCCCCCAAATCGTGCTGCCAGAAGAGCTTGAGGCACCTGGAGCCTCCAGGCTGCAGCCACAGCTGCTGCAGCCCTGAACTGAAATGGGCATTTCTGAATCAGAGTCCATGCCTGGGACAGGGAAGGGGGACACACTCATTTTCATTGAATTGTGCTGGGATCGTGGTATTTAATTATCCTCAACGTCTTTGAAAGTTCTCAGACTTGGTTTGGCAAGAGGCCATCATTTCTTGGCCTTCTAGAGCTGCTGGACCCACAAGGGTTTTTCTTCTCCTTGTAAGCCTCTCATGGCTTTGGTTTGTCTGTTAATTGGAGAGCAGAATGAGTCTGCTCTTGTTGGAACAGAAGGCAGAGAACAGATGTATAAATCTGAGGTGTACAGACAAAAGTAAATCCTTCTGATTCACAGAGGATGATCTGCTGTAAGTATAACATTTAACCATTTTCCTATGACCACCGAAAGCTTTAGGACTGGAAAGAAGGCAGAAAATCACACTGCTTTTTGTTACACTGAGACTTGAGGAGGGATTCACAAATATCTGCGTTTCTGATCTCTAGACTTCACAACTTGAGTCCTTCCTCCCTGCCATGCTTCCTTCAGGCTTCATCTGAACAAATATCTTGCTGGGTGGGATTCATAATGAGCAGATTACCCACTGTTTGATGACATCTTGCCCAGAACTGCTTTAAAAGACTTTAAAAGGGCTTTAAAAAAATACTAATTAACACTTTGGTGGAGATATTTGGAAAATTCTGAATTTTACATGTCACAGAGAAGAGTTTCAAGTAAGCAGCCACGAGGCTGGGCTAGCTGGAGAAAAATGTTCCTTCAAAGCCTGAAAAGTCCCCTTTGTAGCACCTTACTGCTGATCACTAGGAGATGTGCAGTTAATAGAGAATGGGAATTTAAAAACTGTTCTGCTGGAAATGTCTGATAAAGATGATTATGCTGCAGAGCATGACTCTCAGAGGCTTTTTCTTTTTTTTCCCTGTGATATTTGATGCACTGTGGCTTGAGAGAGGTCTCTGAATCAAGTTAGACTTTTTCAATGTGAGTAATGACTGCGCAGCCCCAATAGGTGTGGCTCCACCAAAACTGTGGGCTCAGTGAGCAGCCTGAGCCTCCTGAGCCAAACACAGATGTTAATTTGAAAAAAAACAAACTGTAACGTTATGTACATAACAAAGTGCTTGGCAAGCTGAAGGAAAACAGTGATTTGTATTGTTATTATTATTTAATATATAAATAAAGGCCTCACTGGACTGAAATTGAATTTCAGCAGCCTTTCTGGAGGCAATTAAAACCATTAGCTTCATCAGCCAAGGCCAGCGTTTTAATGTCTCTGAAACACTCAGGCTGCCAAAGTTAATTATTCATCCTTTTCTTAATTGGATTCAGATTGCGTTTTAAAGGTGCTGCTTCAAGAGGGTTGGCTGAACCTAAATTTTTCACCCCTACCTCTCCTCCCTCCCCTCCCCCAAGAAATGTCTCATCAGAAATCATTTCAAGCCTTTGCAAAAGCATTACAGAATGGACTTCAACCCAGGCCAGCAGCTGATATCTCACAGTATATCTCAGCCAGTTTAGTAAACAGGGCAAAAACCATATATTATTGTAAGTTACTTCATGATAGTAATGCTTCTTTGACATGGAAAGCTGACCAAAAGGAGCAGGACAGTACCACTTGCTCTTATGCTAAGATTTATGGTGAAGTACAGCGTTCATGCCTTACATTTCCACCAGTAAACAAATAACTTTGGTTTTATAAAATGTTTATGTTATATAAACATGTCATATTCTGTGCTCTACCAGTAATTAATACTCTAAAATACAAATTGTAGGTACGATATAGCCCTTAGATTGCAGACTTCATTTCTTAAAGTTGTAAAACTTCTTTCTGGTTCAAAACTTGCTGTTTTTTGGAAGAAGATAAATTGTTTTTCATAACAGAGTATTAGAAAATAAAATCATTCATTTTGTGGCTACACTGGGAAGTCGTAAGTCACAATTTGGTATACAGACAAACCTTTTCAGCTCTGACAAACCTTGTTTTAGGTTGTTGAACTTGGCCCTGTGTCTGATGTGCTGTCTCTAAAGGCAGACATAGAGGAGCATTATGCAGTATGTAAAAAATAAAAGTGTAGATCAGTATTTCCCCAAAAATATCCTTTCTCTAGACAAAGCCAAAAGTGCACCTTCTGCAAAGGAGAAGTGAGGATCAACTGACTGACAGATGAAGAGTGAAAAACAGGAACACGAGTTCAGATTTCACAGGAAACAAAGGAACACCTGGAAAGGGAGGCTGAGCAGAGAGCCCGGTGCTGCCCTGACAGATGCTCTGATCTGATCTGTTGATATTTTGTTTCTCTGTAGCACACTTAGCTTTCTGACAGATTGTTGTGCTTTGTGGTATATATGGTTGCTTGTTAATATTACATAAAGAAATGAGTTTTCTGTTCTATATACAGACAAAGCAATTTTTAGTGTATAACCTACAGAACTAGTCTTTCAGCCTCAACTGACCTTTTACAGATACTCTGGAGATGAAAAGTACCATCCCATTATAATAATATATTTTCATCTTCCTGTGCAGTTGTTTTGAAACTGAGGAGTTAGGCGTCACTCGTTTTCTTGTTATTAACAACATCATAAAAGAAAAATATATATTTGGAGTCTGAACTGTAGTCTTCCCAGGATTGTTTCTCAGGCCATCCAGTTGCCTGTGAGTTTCCAAACTAAAATTGTCAAGCAGTGTACTAACTCCTTTTACGAGATAGAAGTAGGGTAAGACAATAGTCTATGATATGTCAGATGTGTGTAACTGCTGGAACTGCCAGGTCTCTGTTCACATCATTAGCAATGGCTGCAAGGTAAAGGCTGTCACAGGCTAAACCAAAGAGGTGTGGGGGGATTATATGGAGTATGCATTTGTGATGTAACTGCTTCTCAAAGCTGCAACTGAGAAACATCTGTTTTTTTTAATAGTGTTTGTGATTACTAACACTCACGACTGCATGAGCTTGCTTCCTGGTGCTTCAGCTTGCTGCAGACTTCAGAAGATGACCTTACACACTCAAAGAAGCAAATTCTTTTAGAAGCAAAGAGTAATTTGATGCAGACTGGGACAAGTGTGAGAATCATGCTCATGGGACTACTTCACAGATTGCTCAATGTTCTATTTGCTGCTTTTTAATGCTATTTTCTTTAGTAATAGCATTACAGCCTGATTAGCATTTTTGTGCTGACTACAAGATCATGCCAAATTAGTGTTTTGTATTCCATGTCATGCATTAAGTCTGAAAAACTGCAGAAAGACAAGCTGAGGTAAGATGAAATTAGCTCACATCAGAGCATTGGGACTTATAGGAAATTGTTTCTGAACTGATGATACACAACACTTTGACAGTACAGGTATTTCTAAAAAACTGCATGCTTATTATCCCTTACAATGAACATAAACATACTCTGTCTAGCTGTGCTGTAATAGCTGGGTTGTGAGAAGTTAGTAGAGACCTGATATTTTAAACACAGGCTCTCTTCTCTCCCACACTGTATAACTACCTGTAGAAACGAGGCTGCACACCCTGGAAATCATTCCAGGCCTCTTGAAGCTATATCCTTTCTTCACAATTTATATCATCTACAAAAAGGTGATTTCTGCAGTGGCTGCAGCCAGTGTGAGCAGGGACTGTTCTCTTGCACAGCTCCAGTCTGGCTCTTCAATTTGAGAACAGCCATTGCAGGGCACCTTTTCCTTCACAAACAAAAGAATTATTTAAAGCTACCTGCAAGCTTTATGTCCCTCATACTATGCAAGATGAGAAAGTGAACTTCAGTGATGTTGCTTTTGCAATGGTTGTTACCAAACAGATGTGGTTTTTGATTTTAGAGTGCCATTCTTAGATTTTGTTTACCAGAGGCAAGAGCAATTTCCAGTTCACAGATGCAGGTACCTATTTAAGTTGCTTTAGATTAGAGTGACTTATTTACAATTTATTGAGGAATGATTTCTTTTTCTTTACTGTTTCCAACTCACACAGGCTCCACTTGGGAGTGGCTGATTCACACCTTGTCTTGCCCTGTACTGTTTTCTGGAGGAAGACAGGGCTAAAACCCAGGGAAAGTATTTTCTGGCTGCCCATGTTGGGAAAGAAAGGAGTGAAAGAAAGCCTTAAAATGCTGAGAAATTCTGATTCCTGAGTGACTTGGAGCCAGGAAAGCTTCCTCTGCTCCCCTCCTCCCTCTGGAGAAGTGCAAAGCACCCACAGCAAGAGAAATGGATGTGTATCAGAGCAATCAGGGAAAAGTCCCATTCATTTTGGACGTGAATATCCCTGATGAGTAAATCATTTTAAAGCTACCCAATTTACTGTGCAAGATATTCCTATTTCAGGAACAATCTGTGAAGAATGGCTACATGTGACTTCTGAGGGGAGATAGAAGTTTTTTCATAGAAATTATGTGGACCCTTTAAGATGGTCCACCACACAGAGCTCTTTTGTCATTGTAATTGATGCTGTCCAAGTCAGGGACAAGAAATGTGTCTTGGGCTGACAGAGAAAAAAACTACGAAAGAGCATATTTCCTAGGAACAGTAACACCATAGCAACAGTTGTCTTTCAGTGCTGCTGCAGTCTCACTTAATAGTCCTCAGATTGCCAAGAGGCAAAATCTATTCTGCCATGAAACTTACTGCACGTGAGCTGATGCTGTTGGTGGATCATTACAGTAAAAACGTACCTATACAGCACATCATTTTTGCCTTCATCTAAAATGATATTTTTTTTCCTCATAACCACATGACATTTATTTTTCTCCTTTAGAAGGAATTTCAGAGGGAAATTTATCAGTAGAACTGATGAGGTCAATAATCTTTGATGAATTACTTTGCATGGGGGAATATATGTTTGTGCGGAAAATTCCAAACTGCGACGTTGGACTCGTTTTATTTGTTAGATTTTCTGCTATATAAAAAAAAAAAAAGAAAGAAAAAAAGGAAAAGTATCATTCCTTTCAGTATTTTTCAGAATGAATAAATATTTTGAATGAGATTTCGGCTGGGAGTTTAACTTACAGTGAATAGACACTGAAATAAAAATATTGTATTTCAAACATCAAAATGAAAACTTTTTGATTGACTACATTTTTTTTTTCCAAATGTTCAGTTTATGAAAATGTCAACTCTATCCAAATTCAAGTCAGGAGAAATGTTTGAAAATTCTTCTGAGATGAGAAAGAATTTTCCTGCTTAGTTCTGTTCTACTTATTATATATTAATACTGCCTGGCTCCCTCTGTTAGGTGTGGCTTTTTTGTCATTCTTCTGTGAGGACTTGCATGGAAAATTAAAGCATACTTTCTGATTAACTTAGGATGAAGGGTCAAAACAAAATGTCGCTCCTCCTTTGAATCTATCCAGGTTTCAACAAACGTCCCAGTGCTGTGCACTGTGAAGTCACAGATTAAATGTTTGAAAATTGAATTACTTCTACAAAAGGTGCCTGGAGGTAAAAACAGGCTGAAGCTAGAGGTTTACATGCTGGCTGCTCTTTCTAGGTCTTTTCTCTGGTTTTCCATTCTGTGGATGTTAGTCCAGCTCCTTCAACAGGCACTGAAAACATGATACACTGAACAAAACAAGTGGGCTATAAATGGCCCATGATTTATGGGTTATCTTGGTTTGTCAGTTCTCACTGCTGTGAAGCACTTCTGGTATTTGCACAATGATGTAAATTATTGCAGCATGAGAGCATTAGCAGCGTGCCCTGCAAGCTGTGAAATATCCCACTGCTGACATTGTTTGTGCAGCCCAATAAGCTGCTCCAATCTCAGGCTTCATTCTATCACTGCAGCGACTACAGTTCAGAGACAGCTCTTCATTTTGCACGTTAGAAACAGCAGTGAATGATCATGAACATCAGCTTATATATGGAAGAGGAAATACTACGTGCAGGGGGGCTGACCTGTGGCTTGGTGGTGTAATAAATCAACTAATAGATTTTCTTTTTTTTTATTTTGTTTGTGTACAGCTAACAAGAGAACACCAGGTGGCCCTCTCCTCCATCACTTACATTGGCTGTGCTCTGTCCATCTTCTGCTTGACGATCACACTGGTCACATTTGCTGTACTGTCGTGAGTGATTTTAACTGAATATCTGCTGAGCAGCTGTGGTACAGAAAGCCAAACAGTGCCTTTCAGGTCACTGGTTTGGATCCCTTCATTGCCCAGAATAAAACAAAGGCTACTGATTTTTCAACCATCCTTAATTAAATTCTGCACATGTATTTGTAATGGTTGGGTGTTTCTACATTGATTTCCTAAAATGGGATGGTGTCTATATAGCAAGATATTTTCATGCTGTGAGAGAGTTTTAGATTTTTTTAAGGCCCTCCGTGTTTTGCCGTAGTCCAGGAATCTTGCAAGGAGGCTGTAGGAGAGCTTGTCAGGAGCTCAAGGCAAACACAGGATCAGCAAGGACCACAGGATCTCCCCAGCAGAAGTATCTTTGGATTGCTTGAGTGAAACGAGCAGTACTTTCTGCTTTCCATCTTGCCTGTAAAGCAGTGTATTTATAAACTGCCTAGGCATGTCTGGAAAGGAAGGCTCAGTCAACATCAGCTGCCTCCTTTCTGATTTGTAAATGCTCTGCAATTACACCAAATCATCTATATTTGATTTTGAATATTTTTCTGTTCTCTGTTAGGCTGGTTTTCTAACATGTTGCTTAAGGAGAATGAAGGACTCTAGAGAAAGTGTGAAATTTACTCTGTGGCTCATCCCTGAATCTCTGCACCCTCACACCTGTAACACAGCAGCCCCTCTGAGGGCTTTCTGCACAGTGAAGGTTTTTGCCATGGACAGTTTAGGGCCTTTTTGCCTATTTATGTTCTAGTAATGACAGCTGAGCTTGAGGCCCAGCTAGGCTTGATACAAACAGTTCTGGGAAAAAAAAGCTTTCATAGAATTTTCTGTTTAAACAAACAATAGAAAACCTAACAAGGGGTGAAGTAATTCATCCAAGGTTGTGCAGCAGATTGGGATCATGGCAAGGAATATGATTCTTGTCTCCTTGCTTGTTAAGCACCAAACCATGCTGAAAGGCCAGTTTCTAGGAAAAAGGGCTTGCTAAACCAAGTAAACTGATTGCAGTGTTTGTTTGTTCCAAAAACTGTGTTATTTCCAAGTCTCAAGATATGTGTTGGTCATACTTGGATTCAGCGTGTAATGTGTGGCAAAATCCACCCTAAACAAGTCCAATGTCTGCCTATTTGGCACTGTGCTATTAGTGTATTTAGGCAAAGGGGAATGATCTGCTCCATTTTTTTGTCTGAGTGTAGAACTGGATATTAGTATTTAGAAAGGAAAATGAGCAAAAAGAGCTGGTACTGCTGCAGCTGGGCTGAAAACTCCTTGAGCATACTTGGAAAGAGAGCTTGGACCCAGCTGACTGTCACTGTTTTAAGCACCCCACCTACATACAGAATCATTCAAACTGCCAATTAAAAATAATTTGATTAGGTTTTCACTGGAGAGCACGGCCTCATTAGACAGCTGAAGTGAAATTTTGCAATGTAGTGTTAGATGACCATGAGGTAAGTGGAGAGGAATCTGGCAAGTTCTTTGCTACTCTGTGTACTGGCAAGGACGGCTCCTTCCCAGGAGGGCAGTCCTGACTGCCTTCTGGGGAATGATGTTCCACTGTGTGACTGCATGAAGTTCCTTATTAGAAAGCCACTGGCACTAAGCAGTGCAACCTGTCTTTCAGAATTACTTTTAGGGCATCAATATTTCTTTTTGTCTCCCTCTTTGCTCCCTTCTAACAGAGCAGTGGCTGAAACAGTGCTGGGAGTACAAGGGGGCATGCACAACGTGCACCAGCTGTTACAGAAGTCATCACAATGCAGCGTAATAAAAGATGGGAGTGTGTACTGTTGCGCAGAGGAAGCTCTGCCACTCATGCAGCCAGGTGGTCCAGGTCTCCTTATACAATTATTAGAGCTGACTGAAGGGGCTGGCAGGCAGTATGCTGAACAAGAAAGCTTCTCACTTATTTAAAAAAAACAGATTTATGCAAAAGGCCTGAAATGTTTGGATAAATGTTTTTATGTTCTACTTCCTGTTCCTAGATGATTACAGAAGTGAAAGGTCAGAATACTCCCAGGAAAGCATATTCCTGTCAGGTTTCCAGCCAGTTTTTGCAAAGACAAGAGGGAGAGGTTCAAATAATGTTGTAATCATGTTCAGTGCACTGTCAAGATAGGCACCATCCATATGTGTATGAAGCAATAGTTCCTGTGCTAAAAAGCTGATAGTGATAAACTCAGAACTGCATCTGGAGGTTTTTTAATTACTTGTTTTTAATACAGGCAAATATAAACAAAATCTGAACAGAAACTTAGAGCCAGAGTATGGACTAGTTGGTATAAACTGCTGAACATTTTCTGTGAGGCGTACATCTGATTTTCTTGACAGAAGCACCATTCAGAATCAAGCTCTTTGTTAATAACCAGTCAAAACTTATTAGCATAGCTAGTTAACATGCAAATCAGACTTCTGCTGCCTTTGGGATGGTGGCAAAATACACAAGAAACCAATTAGGTACCACTCAGACCTGGTGGAAGAAGTGCTCAAGTAACACTTGACCAGAACAAGCAACAAAAGGCAGATCAGAAGTATTTCTGATGAGTCGTAAGTATGTTCACACATCTTAGAATACTGCTCTGTTCACATACCTTTCTGTCTGCCAGGTCTGTGAGCACCATCCGCAACCAGCGCTATCATATCCATGCCAACCTGTCCTTTGCTGTCCTGGTAGCTCAGATCCTGCTTGTCACCAGTTTTCAGTTCAGCCCTGGAACGGTAAGAGTGGGAGAGAGCAATGACATTTTTGCAAGGCTTCTGCATGGCATGAATGCTACAGACAATATCTATTGGGTGTGAGATCCACCATTTTTAACTTGACAAGAAAAAATGCCATCCCAAAACACTGAATAAAGCCTTCTGTGAGTTCAAATAACATTATCATAGTAATTGTCCATGTTTGACTGTTTGCAGAACAGAAGGTACAAGTGGTATAATCACTATAGTAATGAGGATGCGTGCTGAAATGGATCAACTTTCTTTCGACTGACACTATTTATGTGCACTCTCATCCATTTCCTCTTTTGAAAACTGTATGAATTCCATATTGGAAAACCTGGTATGAATTTTGCATTTAGGCAGGGTGGTGTTTATATTTCTTTTGGATGTTTTGTTTATTCACTTGTTTGCTTGTATTCTCTATTTTCTGCTATGTATACTTGTCTTCTCTTCACATTAAAAAGTCATCTTATTCTTGCTCAAAGGTAATGAGCTTCTTGGTGGAACTGTCACAATTTCTTCTGCTCTCATGGGCAACAAAACAGAAGTTCTGTGTTTTGTTCACAAATTTTAATTGTGAGGTAGAATGTTAAATTTTCCCGAACAGCACATTTATTGCTCATGATCTTTACTGTGGAAATTTTATGTTTTTAAAACATAATTCATGTTTGTTTGACCTGAGTCATAATCAATGAGAAAGGTACAGAAAATATTGCTTTCTTAGCCAGAGGCGACAGAAAACATTGCCTCTAGGTATCAATATAAGTTTAATTGAGGATCTTCAGCCTTGTCAAACATGTATACACTTCTTAAATACCTATGGCTACTACATAAGCAAATGAAAAACATGTTCATATAGCTCATCTGGTACTTAAATTTATGTAATTATAGGTTTTTTCTGCTTGATCTGTGGAACTGAGCTTGAAATTATGGATTGATTTTATAGAACTGCTATTATAGTTTATATGAAACTTTTTTTTAAATTTGAATACAAGTAAGTATGAGTTCTGCACACTTTTAAATTTGTCAAGACAAAAATGACTTATATTTATTTATATTAATCTCTAATCGAATTCCTTGAGGTTCTCTAGTTTGTAAATAACAGTAATATCTGATTTTACATAGGCTATTACTATCTGAGGATCTAAAAACAATTTGTAAATCTAGGTCCTGAGTAAGATGAAGGGAGGAAATAATAAAAAATGACTTAGATGGAAAATGAAACAGAAACAGGGAAGAACAGCAGCAGCAAAGGATCTGTCTGTCTGTCTATCTGCCTATCTTTTTACCCATCCATTGATCCACCTGTCCATGTTTCCATGCATCCCACACAACTATCTCTTCTACAGTTAATTACATCTGAGGTTGAAATGTCCACCGTGTTTACAAGCTTGAAGAGCTCTTTTTGAAATCCATAGCTCTCAGAAAGCAAGCCCTTTTTTCATGCACTAGGCTTTCAAATGTGAAACGTCTCACAGAATCCCTGGATATTTCAGCAATAACTGTAACAACAATAATTGCAGGGCACAATTCTGTAAAGTTCTTGAAGCTGAAAAGCACCAAGCATGTATCTGCAGCACTTTTATTTTTATTGTTATAACCTCTAGGGATCAGAGGTGTTCTGATTCACCCTTCTATTAGCCTTGCATCTTTACCTTCTGCGTGTTCAATCTCACCAGCTTGGGCATCCATTTTAATACCTTTAATTGCTGCTGTAATCGGACTGCTAAATGATAGTTTACAAAAAGACAGAGGCAATATGTACACTGGGAGGTGAACTTAATCTTCTGCATCTGTCAAAGATGAGTATATTTAGTGCTAAACAGTTTATAAGTGCCCTGCTTGAGAGGACAAATGGTACCAGTTTGCTTGAGGAAATACAGTGCAATAAGGAATGGCATTGTACAAACAGGCCATGAGTTGGCATCACTTTCTTGTAACGGCTCCATCATCTTTTTTCTGTCTCCACCTCTATGGACATATAGTTTTTGATTCTAGATATAGCATGCAGTATTTCCCTAGTAGTTTCAAACGTACTAATTAAATGTTTGCAATTTGTCCTACTTCCTTTTATAGTATAGGAGTAATTTTTAATTTACTAATCACAAAACTCCCATGAATAGAGCTTTGATCTATCTAATACATCCATTTTTATTATTTTGTCATTAATTTTGTTTTCAAAGTAGTAAAGCATAAATGCAGAATGAGTATTATACAATATTATGTACAGACCAGACTCCTGCTCCTGCGCTTCAGTTTTTTTTGCTGTTTTGTGATACATATTTGTTGGCTACATGAACAACTGAAAGCATCCATTTTACAAGAGTAGCTTGTAAGTCAGCTTTAAATTGCATTTATGTTGTTGTGGACTACTCTTCTGTTGAAAATCAAAAGGAATTAAAATGGATTTCATAGAGTTATGATAAAATTAACTGGAAAGATTTTTACAGTTTTGGACAATAAGCAAATCTGGTTTAGTTGTATGTCACGGAACATTTTGAAATACTGATCACTTACAGATATCATTTACAAGAATTAAAACCAAAGTTATTGTTTTTTAATACATCTAATCACAATGGATTTGAATCAGAATATCCCCATATAAGCATAAGAACCAGCTAAGATACCGGAAACCTTTACATTGCATTATGCTATCACGTTCTACCATCTTAATATTCATTAGCACAAAAAGTCTAAAACTATCAATGAAAAGAATAAAATGCCACTATAGAGAAACTAAACTGACACAACAAAGAGAACTACTGATTAACAGCTTTAAGACCGTTGTGGAAGCAAATTGGTTTCTACAGGTAGTGCATCCTCTGCACACAGATTCCACCAGCCTGCATATCCTACTGTGACTCATCCAGGTGAGGCAGTGAAACCTGGAAGACAACAAAAATCTTCCCAGAGACCAAATGCAAGCAACCCCTCCAAAATTCTGGAGCTGTGACAGAAAGGATGCTACAGGATGCAAAACTCAGATATAGCTGCTACTCATTCCAAGGGCACATTTAAAATGTACCTTAAGTGGAAGAAAACCAAGTAAGATTGCTGTGTGGTTAGCCCATTGGCAGTCACATCTGTTCAATTGCTGTATGATGAGGAGACAACTCATGGCGAGACATCCTCCAAAAGCAGTTTGTGGGAAAAGGAGAACTGTGCTGTGCGAATATGTGAGGAGTGGAGAAGGAGAAAGCATTTTTTTTTTTACTGTTTATGTAAGATAGGCTGATAGGAGTCTTAGAGAAAAGTGGAAGGATCCTTTGAGGATTAATTGGTAGGGCTGTTGTGAGTGCCCTGAAAGCAAAGTTGGCCCTTAAGCTCAAGCTACACTTCCTCTAGTCCACAGTGGGCCATAAGCACTGAGTCGAGTGTAAGCAGGACTCTTGAGGGTGCTTTTACTTCTCCATGCATTGCCTTTGGCATGGAATTCCTCTCTTGAGGCATTTATTTCACTGCAGTACATGCAGTAGTTTACACTGGAGCTGATAGTCCAGTTTACACCAGGTAGGCTTGCTTTATGAATGGTATTTTTCCATTGCTTAAACTTTTGCACTAGCTCCTGCTTCCAGAATTTTGATAACACGTAATCCTCCAAAAGATTATGTCTGAAAGGACTCTATGGAGAAAAAATTCTGTTCTTTGCTGTAATTGCTTGGTGTGTTCTTGCCAAACGTGGCTGTGTATGGAGCAGACACGTATTTCGGTACCTGGGAAAGTGAGAATACTAACATGCAGGCAAACTAGGACATCCACAGGGCAATTAGGACATGAGAACCAATTCCTGTAACTTTTTGAAATCTCTGTCAATGTTACTAATGGAAGAAAATAAGAAACTTTTGCAGAATTTAAACCTGGTCAGACAGAAATGGGAATACAATGTGATTTAATTTGTGTGTTATCATATTTTCAATAAGAAGGACACATTACAAAACAAAGCATTGTACAGCACAGTACTCCCACTTCTCTGGCTCTCTTATGTTCACTATGGACTCAGCTTCAAGATGTTGAAACTGCAGTTCCAAATTTTTAAATGTCTCATAGATTTAATAAAAGTATTGTTTATGCATATATAAATAATCAATTTTGCTTTCCACAGAACATCTGGCAATGTAAGTTTTTCATTTGATTTTTATTTTTTGAGATAAGGTAAAGAGAGTTAATTATTATGTTGCAAGCTCAAAATCCCTTAGAAAAATGAAGTCCTCTAGTGCTTTGTTCCTCAAAAATGTTTTTAACCAGTGACTTAGGCTTTAGTGTAAATGTAAAAAGTAATAATAATGATAAAAAAATGCAAAAGCAATAGGACTGCATCACAAATAGGTAATCTATTAATTTTCGTTAATCTAGGTGCCTTGCAAGATCTTGGCCATTCTTCTTCATTTTTTCTTCCTGAGTGCTTTTGCATGGATGCTGGTGGAAGGATTTCACCTCTACAGTATGGTGATCAAAGTATTTGGTTCAGAAGAGAGCAAGCACTTATACTATTATGGAACTGGATGGGGTAAGAGTTCGTTTGCTGCTTGCTTTCAGTCTCTTCACTGTGGAACAGGATTAAATTCAGAAGCATATGTAAAAGAGTGATCTTATGATCCCATTTTGCTTTGCTGAGAGTAGAAAGGAATTCAGCTTTTATATGTATAGTTTACATATCTTAAAAGAAGTTCTACAAGTTTCGGGAGAGAGACTAAAAAGGCTTTATTTTAACATTATTTTGTTTGGCTATTAAAATGAGGGCAAAATGGTCTTTAATACAGCTGTCAAAAGAAAGTCAAGTATTCTTGGGCCATCCTGAAACCGTAAGAGATACACTTAATCCAGTAGTTAAAAAGAATGTCCATTTTTGTACAACCTGGATTGGCTAATTCTTGCACTGATTAAAAAAGGTCAAAAGACATTGGAGACAAAGGTTATCTCATCATTTTTTCATTCTTTACTTTTATTTGAAACATTGAATGCACTTCACTTTTGCAAACCATTAGTCCTGAAATAATGTCAGGCCCCAGTCCTAAAATTACAAACCCAGACACATTATTCTTATTTAAGCAGAAGCTCTGATCTATGCATATACATAAAAGCTTGCAGTCTCTATTAATGACAAGTTGGAACTTGAGGCATCAGTTGACAGGAACAAGGAACAAGGGGGGGAACAAAGAACAAGGAACTCCACACTGACTGCCACTGATCTGCTATTATCTATTGAGGTTTCTGAGAGATATTGCTCCTGTAAAATGAATTCAACAGTAATCAGAGAGATGGGATACCAAATACGCAGAGTTGATTGAAGTTCCTGTGTATTATCTTTAGTCCCATGGGTGCGAAATATACCTTTAAGCCTGCAGTTGTAATTCGAAAGAGCAATTGAAGGAAGGTGATAATATTCTACTTTTAAAACTATCCTGAGACTGACTGGGGAAAAAAAAAAGTGCTTTATTGCCATGGTGAGTGGGCATAACGCACACAGGTTATTGTAACAAAACTTTTCCCAACCACCCATCTGTAGGATGCTGATGATAAAGGCTGTGATACTGGAGATTCTGCTGTAGCACCTGTTTTCCAATTCCTGACAATTTTCTTTCTTTTGGAGACCATCTTAGAATGGAGGTTTTGTTCTAAGCTGTCAATGGATCTAAACTGTCAAAAGATCTAAGTTTCCTAATTTGCTCTCCCATATTTATCCACATACATGATATGATGCAACAAAAGAAAATCACACAAAATTAACTTCTTCAAAACAACTGGGAGAATATGCTTTTTCCCATTGAATAAGATAGATCGTTTCATTATTATAAAAGGAATTCACTTCATTTGTGTCTATTCTAAATTTTTCTACATGTGACATATTTAGCCTTCCAGAATTCATAACTTACAATTACTTGCTTCAAATTGCCTACCAGAAGTTTCTATAGACTCTCTGGTTTTTGCTATGTATAGATGGCAAAGAAACTTTCAAAAAAGAGCTCCCTGGTTTACAAGCATTTTCCATTTAATTTATTATTACTGCCTCAGAAACATAAAGCAAACAGATTAGATGTATGAAGAAGAGGAGGGAAACTGGTAATCTATCTCATGTTCATTTTAGGCTTTACACTTGAGACTGTAATTGGGCTGAATTTAGGGAGAATTCTGTCTGAGCAAGGATGGTGCTTTCAGGCTTCCTGTGCCCAGCTGCTCAGAGTTTATGCCCACTCTGCAGGCTGTATTTTGATTCTGGGTTCAGGAGGTAGCTTTAAATTAGCTGTCCTGGGGACCTGGACAACTCAAGCTACAGCAGCACAGGGAGGTGTGTGGAATTATTTGTCCCATTTAAAGGTGACACTGTATTGCGCTGGGACTACAGAGACGCAGATGACACCACTGCCATAGATCATCTGCCAGAAACGTGTACTAGAACATTTTCATCTGATCCTGTGTCTGGAATCCATGGTCTATTGCATCATAAATTTAGCAGTTCTGGGTAGAATTGGTGAGCATATTTGTAGCATCTGCTAACTGAGAAAACTTTCAGATACAGTCAAGAACCGTAACTGTAATTCTCTCATGGATGGTAACCAGTGCCAGCACAACATCAACATTTCCTATTATGGGGGTAGACTAAATTTCACAGCCCTTGCACAATTATTTCTGACAAAAGATTAAACAAACACATTTACTTTTGTGTATAATATATAATCCATATGAATTCTTCAGACCAGAATAAATCTTACTATCCTCTTAGGCTAAATATAGTTTCATTTCAACATTTATGGAATTATTGAATGATTGTTTCTTAATGCAAAAATGGTCTCATTCCACTTTGATGCTGCATCCGTTGCTATCTACCATTTAATATCCTGTCAGTGCAAAGGAAAAGCAAACACTGCACTTTAGGCTGCAGTACATTTTACTACCCCTGTCTTAACAGGTCTTTTTATGCAGATGACTGCTCTGTGTTTCATCTGCGTAAGTTTTATTATCTTCTAAAAGAACTTTGTATTTAATTTTCCTCTTCACTGCCATTTAAAATTGATGTCACAGTAAATCTTTTGAATATCTGGCTTTTGGAAAAAAAACAAAACAAAACAAAACAAAAAAGCAAAGTGTTAAGGAACATTAGATACAGGTATTTTTGCTTCTGTGACATATTGGCAGAGCTTGCTTGTTGCAGGAAGACCATTGGCATCAGAAGATAAACAATGACAACCAACAGTGTTGTCTGTGGCTGGGGATATGAGGGACTTCTTGTCAAGGTAGCTCACATAGCCATGGCAGAGCAATTTGCAGCAGACAGACTTATGTCAGTGCATAATTGCTATGTTGAATATGATTATTTTTGGTTTTGTTCAAATACGTATGGGATTCTCCTTTCTTAAACAGACAGATGTATACTAAAATTTTGCCTTCTCTTAGTTTTTACACAAATAGGTTTTTGAGGGGTTAATTCTTACTTGGACAGGTATGGGAGAACAGAAGCAAGTACCAGGGGTGTTGAAATCCTCCCAATGAATTTCCAAGTGGAAGACCAAACAATGCCTGTACATGCTGCTTCTTCCCCAGTGCTAGCTACAAGGTGACTCTAGCTACAATCATTAAAGAACAAAAATACTGCTTCCAGAAATAACAGTTATACCACTACAAGAAGGCTTTGCAGAATTTTGTGAAGATGATTAACAAGATTATTAGAACAAGCAGTAAAATTAAGCAGAAATTGATTGTCAGAGAGTTTTGTAAAAACCTCGTGGAGAAACCCTGAAGAATTTAAAAGAAAATTGAAACCTCGAGCTATCACATATAATACTCTGTCTGGGACACGGTTATTAAATTCTGTTAGGTGACAGAAACCTAAATCGTCACATTTTATTAAACCATATAGGAATTTACAGACAATCATTTAATATTTAAAGGAGTGGGATTTCACTGTTCAGAACCGTTGGCGAAAAAGCCCTCGCTCCCTTTCCAGGTCCCTGCCTGGAAAGCTGTGTTAAGTGGCACAACAGGACATGGCAGTGCTGAGGGTTCAGCAGCGCACAGCCACTCATGGCAGCAGGGCCATCCTCATCTGCCTTCAGTTCAGCTGAATTTGCAGGGTTTACTGGAACTATAATGAGCTTTGCCTTTTCACAGGCTGCCCATTGGTGATTTGTGTAATTTCTGCAACATCGTCCTTAGACAGCTATGGAGAAAGTGACAAGTGAGTATGAAACGTCTCCAACAGCAGAAACCCAATGGGAGTGCTCTGCACTCTCATGCACAGAATAAAGCTGGGGCTGAAGCATTTCTGACCAAATGAGAATAAATTTCAGCTAAAGATATTCAGCTTTTTGAAGAAAACTGCAGTTGAGCTTCCACAGATTTAGAATTGATATTTAAAAAAAAAAAAGTCCCAATCTAAGTTGGAAAAAATAAAGCAAAATTATCTGAGAAAATACCACAAAATACCTGCCATTTTGTAAGAGGAAGTTTCAGAGCAGGGGTTGTTTGTTGTGCATGGTTAACTAACTTACATTGCCTGTTCTGTAAGAAAGAAATATGACAACGTGTTTTCCCACGCCCTGCCCAACCCCAGCTGGGCAAGGCAGGAAAGGCTTAGATTTGTCTCTTGCTACAGTGGCAGTGCTTTCAGCACTGGAAGGAGTGGATGGAGGAACAACAAATAACAAATAACCTTTCCTTTCTTCCTGTCTTTCTACCCGTAATGCTATTTGAAGGCCTGCTGGAACAGGTAGCTGTCCCTCTGAAGGACACAAATCTAAATGAGATCTTGCCTCAGAGTTTGAGGGGAAAAGGAACTTCCTATTGATGCTCTACTATGTCTCTTGCTTTTAAAATTCATCAGTGTTTTTACAATTTTAGTCTCTTTTTAAATCAATAACGTTACTTATTAAATGATAGTGTGTTTCACCTAAAATCATTCTGTTTTTCTCTGCAGCTGCTGGCTTTCCCTAGAGAATGGAGCAATCTGGGCTTTTGTGGCACCAGCGTTGTTTGTAATTCTGGTAGGTAAACCCCTAGCTGCTATTTTCATACTGGGTGTCTATCAGTCACAGAACAGAACTCAGCTGGAAGGTGTTTGAAGCTGTTGCTTGTAGTGAATTCACTTTTCTGGGTGAAAGCTGAATGCCCACAGTGAAGATGATGTTCAGCAGGGCTTGCAAGCTCTGCAGCTGGCAGAAATGGGATAAGCCAACAGCCCAAGCTGTCACCTCTCTGGGGAAGGTAAGAAGTGGCCTCCACATCTGCCTTCTTACAGTGATAATGTCTTTGTGCTCTTCTGCATTGGGATTTTGACATTGGTTATGGCAATTTGTTGGGCTGATTGAGACAGCACTGGGATGAGCTGGCTACCAGGACACCTTTCAGCAGCAGTGAACATCTTTCCAGAGAAGCATGCACACTTGTGGATGCAGTACTGGGACGTGCATGCCCTACAGCAGTTTAATTATATCTACACATTAAATGACAGTGTGTTGTGGCTTAATTAATGGTTGCTTAGAGTCAGGGATCTCTGTAGGGATTAAGTGGAAGTTTTCTCCTCCTACAGCACTGTTTCCTTCACTATTATTGATCACATTGTCTACAATTTTTGCTGCAAGTTGTAATGTAAGAGTGAGAACATGAGAACATGAACATGGAACAGATCCACTGATCTGAGAAATCAGGATGCCTTTAAATCTTTGCTAATTTGAAAGGTATTATCCCAAATATAGACCAGAGCCTATGCCTGCTGTGGCACTGAAAGGGAGTTGGGTAAAATGAGATCCTGACTACTTTCGTGGATGAGTCTCAAAGGGAGCCAGTTCCTCTGCCTCGTACTTCCCCAGGAAAAACAGCATTTCCACAGAAAGCACAGGCACATCCCCAGATTTCTCTGCACAGAGAAACCCAGCAAGTCTTACTGACAGAAATCCAGCCTAAGTAATTCTGGACAGCTATACATGCAGTAGTGCAGGGAGTGCTAGTGTTTGCCAGTGCACATCTCTGTACCCATCTGGGGAGCAGGGGGTGGCTCCTAGGCTGACCAGCACCATCACAGGTAATTTTATACTGCACTTGTGTTGACATCCCAACATTTGCCTTGGAGGCAAAAAAACCAGCAGCTCTTAGTCCCCTGTCCTCCACTTGAGATATAGGCTTTGGAAATCGAGGCTGTATAAACATATAAAAAACAATGGGAACAGTTGCTATGCCAGTGTGGCAGAAATTGCCTCATGTTAGCGTTTTAATGAAATGATTAATGGCAGCAGTGGAAAATCCCTATACAGAATTTCTTTTACCTGAGGGAAAGCATATGTATGTAAATAAGAGATGCTGATCACAGGATTAGAATTGGCTAAATGGCTCTGGACTTTGCTCTGGCAAGTTTATTGTCTTGCTCGCCAGTACCTTTGACCTTCTGTATGTGAGTTTGTATTCAAAGATGTGTGGATATTGATGGCTAGAGAGCAATTAAAATAATGTAATGTTTGAACATCTCTTTCTCACATTAGCATTTGCTTTCTGGACGTTGTTCAGCAGCAAAGGAGGAAATGACATGAAACTCGTAAAATCAAATCTTTCCCAGCTGCTGTCCAAAGATGATGTTAATCAAAACACGCTAGATAGGGAAGCACTTACTCACCTGAGTGAACACAGGCTTCAGTAATTTGCATTCATAGCTGCTTGCCAATGAACGTAAGGGTTTAACTATCTGACTCACTTATGATATATAACATTTGTGCAGCTCAAGTTATATTGTTGTAGGAATGCAAATGTTTTGTGAAAGAGAAAGAATGAGCTCACAAGGTAGATTCACATACAGCAATTTGTTAAACAGTCTAAACCCAGTCTCTCTGTGCAAAATAGCAGCAAGCTGGCTGACAAATTATTCTCTCGGGGCATTGAATATGCTAGATGAAAAATATGTTTGTGCCTATGGGGAAATAACAAGGGTAAATACTGTTTTGTGTGTGCATGTGTGCCTCTGCTCTTTAAGGAGAAAATTAGCCACTAGTTGTGTGAGTTAGTGTTTAGCTCTGAAAATATGCCTCAAAAAGCAGTTTTTGACTACTTTCATCCACAATTTGTCTCTGCCAAGAAAAAGGATTATGCTGTGGAGAAAACAGGGGGCCTGCTCCTTTCAGCTCCCACTCAGTAGAGAGTAGGCAGAGCCAGTCTGCCTTTGTCCTCCTGCAGCCTCAGTCAATACAGACATCATGGAGCCTTAAAGCAGAATGATGTGGTGCAAGTGTGACTGGGAAAAAAATACTCACACATACTTTCCTGGGGAGTAATTTGCAGAACCTCCCAGACCTAAATGTATTCTCATACCCAAAGATTAGGAATATGAGGAAAGAAATATTTCCTTCCATATGTAGGTCTTTGGGCTTCTATCTGCACCTTAAGGTTTAAGGATCGCTCTCTACTTCAGATCCTCGATTCCCCAGACACAACACCAGACCTCAATACCATCCTTGTAAGGCAACTTCCCACAAAAACTGTTGTAATCGATTTGAAAGGCAGCCTAGCATCAGCCATCGTCGAATGCCAGGGAAAATATGTCTTCAAAGCAAAGAAGCCCTAACAAACCCAAACCAACCGAACCAATTAACCAAACAAACAAAACTTGGCTTCTCACAAGTCTTTCTAACAAACAGCATTTTTATGGAATTAAATGATTTTTTATAGCAAACTGCTGTCATAATTCTGTTCCATAGGGATGTTAGTTTTGTAGCCAGTGTCTTCAGATAGGACACCATGAAACATGAATGGCTGAGACTGCCATCACTAGCCTCAAGTAGTACTTGTTTATGAGTGCTAAACATATCGAAGGAGATTTTCTCCTTTTACACCTGTTGCTCATAGATGCTTTAGTAAGCTCTGTTTGTCTCATGGTCTTCCTTTATTCATTCCTTTATGTACTAGTGCAGAATTGAGCTCATTTTTGTATGTTGAATTGTATCAAATTGCAGATGGGGCCACTGATTTAAAAGTGGCAATTTGTGCCCTTTATTAGATGCTGTTTGTCATGGGAAAAAGGGGCAGAATTGGACCAGTGATGTTTAAAGGCACTGAAACAGTACAATTTCTTCAGTTACTGAAATCAAGCCCATACTTAAGTACTGTGATGAAACAGAGCACGAATGAACAGATCACAGCTGCAAAGCTACTCTTTCTTTCCTATTGGCACTCAGTTATAAGTCAATTTAAGATTTTAAAATTGAATTTATTCATTATTTTAAAATTAGATTTCCTCTCAGTTAACCAACACAAAAACATGAAATGATTTTTACAACAATGGGACAGATTGTAAAAAATTAAAATTGAAAGTCATGTACAAGAAGTCTAAAATAACTCACAGTAGTCTGTTCGCTCTGTATTTGGCCTGGGACATTACTCTGGCACAGGTAGGTACAGCATTGGGCTTTCCAAAATCATTCCCACAGTTCTGAACATCTCTCTGTATGGAAATGCATCACACTCACCGATTTCTGATGTGACCAAGCAAAGGGCTGCAATTCCAACAACTTGCAGTGTTGGTGTGCTAACAATGTCACGACAGAGATCAGAGTACATTGCACTGTCAGAGGATGCATTAAGCCTCAGACTTGAAGAAACAGTTATAATTCCCTGTGCCACTGTCCTAAACTGAAGTGGAGCTTAAAATAGCTAATGGATTTAGAGCAAAGCTTGTCAATAGATTTAATTAAGGCAGTATGTTTCATCTATTTTTTAAAATTGTATTTCCTCTGTGCTGCCAAGCCTTTTCTTGGCCTGGGTGTAACATACCACATCAGAGGGTTTTACTCATGGGATTTCTTCACTGCACTAAAAAAACAACAAAAACCTCATGAGACTTGGAAGGAGTCTGAGTGAAAACCCTGAAAAAAAAAGTGAGAGAAAGTATTGAAAATACGTTTCAGCACTTCTTTCATCTCACCACATTGTTTGCTGCATTCATTCTACTCTTCCAGAGAGATCCTCAAGAAATCCCACTGGGACAGCTGAGAAAAGGCATCAGGTGTTAGAACTGCTGATAGTTTGGCTCACACACGCTGTGTTTCTCCATGTCCAAAAGTCTGACCCAAAGAAATGTTGACAAGAAATATTCACTTTGAAAGAATTCTATTTACATTTAACTCTCTGCCTGATCTGACAATTTTTAGTCAGGTGAGATTGTCACCAAAGTGAGCCAGAGCTCCCTGGTGCCCCCGGGATCTTTCTATGGGCTCTGGTGGGCTCTGGATCAAGCCTACCATAATGGGAACTGGCAACTCCTGCTGATTTCGCAGAGAGTTGTGAGTTCCTGAGGTCAGACCAGCTGCCTTGAAAGGAGTCCTGTGAGTTAGGAAACGTGCTATTGTTATTAGCTGTACTTGAAAAGTAGAGTGTAGTCAGTTCCATGTTCATGTGTACTTTTAAGGCAAAACAACTGCAACTGGCAGGCAGTCTGGCCCTTCAGAAAAGTAAGAAATAGGAGCTATATACAGTTCTCTTATCTAAATGTTTGTTCTACTTTGAACATTATGATATATGCTAAAACATAGTGCGTGCTTCATCAACTAATCATTCCCCTATTAAAGTTATTGGTTAAGTGCTTATTTCAAATGCCAAAAAAATCACTGTGAGGGACAATTCAGTGGCTGTATTTTGGTTTTGGTTTCCCTTTTAAAGACAGTGGAAATACCTCCATGCTTTGCTTACTGAAACATTAACAAAGGAAGATGTTCATTGTTAACCAGTTTATTTAGACTGAATGAGATTACTTTCATTTCTCAAAATATCTAAACAGAAATTTTGAAGTGGTTTAGGAAATTTAAACATAGAACTTTGGGACTTGAGTGTAAGGGTTAGTTGCTAATTTTACAAGTACCTTATTTTTATCAGCAGTGAGATCACAGGGCTTCCTTCACAGCTTGTAAATAATTAACTAAAGCACCCTGCAAGGGATACGATTACACTGACTGCACAAGAGGAGGAGCTCAAGGTCTTTTTCAATTTCAACTTCAGACAAGCCAAAATATAAATTAATTCCATTTTCATTTATTTTTACATAAGAAATTAAAATTCATCTGGAAATGCTAAGTTGTTTGTGCTTTAGCAGAGCATCTAGTTTCTGTCCCTTTGGAGACTGTCCTGTATGCAGTGTTTTGACAACCACTTCCTAGGGTTCTTGTCCAGTTTGAGTGAAAATCTGCAAGAATCTGGGTATTCCTTTATTTGTGTTTATCATTGATATCTGTTGTTGACTTTGGTAAGATGTAGGAAATTCAGAATTTGAGGACTGAGGTTTCATCCTTTCATCTTGACTTCACTGGAATTTATTTTTTCAAGTTTTTAAAATACTTACGCATAATCTGCATATTTTTAAAAATGCTGTGCAGAAGGTAAAATCTAGGACAGTCTGTCTAACAAGAATTAGGAATGAAAGAAAGGGTTGGGGTTAAGTGCTAGAGAGGCTGGCAGTTTGCAGTTATCAGAAAAAGGGTTCAGGCAACAGCTGAACATGAGCTGTCAATGAGACATCTGCAATGAAGCATCAGAAGAGGAGACTGATACTGTGGATAAAAGACCAAGCAGGGTTGGTGAATGATAGCATGCTGAGGAAGAAGTACAGGGTACAGAATTCCCATGAAATTCCCATGAAAAGCTGCAGCAGTGAGGATTGCTTGGTGGAAATGCAGCAGAAAACTGGAGAGTTTGGAAGAGGAGAGGAAGAAGAGAAAGAGCAACTTGTTCATATTCATCATTTTCTGCTTCAGTCAACATGCATATTTAGCATATAAATGGGTTTCTCAGAAAGGCTTGTTACTGCCTCAGAGATGCTAAAAATATTTTCAGTATATGAATCGATGGGAATAGGGAAAATGATCACAAGAGCATTCCATTTCACTTCTTATTAATCTCTCTAAAACCAATTGAACAACGAATACGCTTTTAATTGAAAAGCTGTCTTGTTCTACAGGGAATCCTATGGATGGGCTAAAAAGCCATGGCAGAAACCAACTACCACATTTGTCCTTACACTTCACACTAGGTGACGATCTGACCTAGAAACCTATAATTTAAGAAGTGGTCATTACATTTACAAAATGCCACAAAAACAGTTATTACCAAATTTAATCATTTTTAATTCATCCCCCTCGCTCCCCAAATTTGAAAATTTATTCTAAAATTTATTACGATGATTTAGTTTTAGCTGAGCAGTAATACTATAATGAATTCTTTTTATATGTTCTTCAGTTCAAGAGAGCTTTGTTCTTTGTTCTTGATGCTAAATATCAGCTTTGTAGTTGATGTTTAACTTTGGGCAGAGAGAGGAGACGTGTCTTTCACCTTCACAGTCTCTCTCTCCTCTTTTTTTCTTTAAAGCTAAGGTCCCTGCAAAACAAGACAGTCTTTGCCACATCTCCTTAAAACGATGAAGATTTCTTTCTTTGTTCACCTGTGACTCCAGAGCAAACTTCCCTTTGTTGCACCTTTTCAGTGTTAGTTGTTTCAAGAATTCCTAGGTTTCTGTTGGGAATTCTTTTCATCCCTGACATCAAAACACGTAGAGTTTTGAAGAGCAGAGTTCAGACTTAACACATTTTTCTCATTGCTCATTTAAAATAATCTCATGCTTAAGTTGCAAGTAGAGTTTGGTAAGAAATAAGAATTATACACTGTGAAGACTAGTGAGAAAGGTTTTCTGAAGCCTGTGCACATGAAAGCACAAAAACGAAGAGCACGCAGACACAGATCCCTGTTCACTGAAGTTCCTGTCTAATTTGTCAGCTGGTGGTACATTATCTGAGTATTTAATTATAGAGTAAGGATCCTGAGCACTTTATTTGTGAATGAGAGTGTCAGTATGGCCTCATCTGAAAGAAGCAAGCTGTTTCTGAAGGAACCAAAAAACACAAGCTGCCACAAGAACCCACTTTGGGAAGAGAGAAATCCGTTGACAAAAGTCAAGCTATACCAGTTTGAAACTGGAAACCTCTCTCTTTCACCAAATGAAAACAGCAGTAATGCTCCTATTTTCTGTTGCTTTTGCACAGTACGTTCTTAGGGCGCTTTGTACCTCTCACACAGTTGCTCCATAATTTCCTGACCAAGTTTTGTTTCTTCTTCTTCAGGTCAATATTGGTATTCTCATTGCTGTTACAAGAGTTATCTCCAGAATCAGTGCAGATAACTATAAGGTCCACGGAGATGCCAATGCCTTCAAGTAAGTTTCTCATATTCAAATTCTGCTATAACAAGTTAGTAATCACACGTCACATCCTAGGGATATGTATCGTGGACTTCTAGAGCACTGTTATCATCCCTTTTTAGTAAAAAGCGAATAATGATAAAGGCAGCATATTATTCTCTTGAATGCAACCAATTAACCTGTATTTTATGAAAGCAATATGCAGCATGGGATGAAGCCTTTAGTTTGGCATGAGCTGTGGTGTTTTCCTGCATATTCCAGTCTCCAGCATTTGCTGATTCGTTATTTTCCTTTTTTATTAATGGAAGCTTTCCTCTTACAGCTATTTTTAAAGAGAAATCTCGCAGAGTATGATTAATCTGTACTTGGGTATGGCAATTATTCCATTCTTTCAAAGGATAAACTTGTTTCTATCCCCAGTTTAGCAAAATATTCAGGCATATGCTTATTTTTAATACTTTCTTGATACTGCAAAGCACAGAGACTTACACTGAATTTAGATGTGTTCTTAAACTCAACTGTGCCTTTATATCAAGGTGCTTTGAGCCCCTAGGGATGGCGACTTCTCTGAGTTTATCATCTTTTAAATACTGTGCTATCGAGGCTAGAAGGGAAATTGCTGCATTTGAACATGTAAGGACAAATTCTGATTTCTAAAGTCTGTAGGATTATACATGGTTAAGTAAGAAGGTACCTTAGTATACTGAATATTACATTTAGTCTTTTACCTCCTAAAGACATTTTAGTCCAAATACAAAATACATTGCATATATCTCAAGCAGTTTATAGCTTGGGTAGAAGAAAAATGTGATGATGGTTTGTGCTTAATGTTTCTGAGTCACAGGCTATTGTATGATAATGTGCAGTGCCACTGATCTGAAATGGAGTTGTAACGAATCATTTCTATGCTTGACTTAACGTGTGTAATTTTTAAAATGCCATTCAGTTTACAATATTGGTGACAGATATCTAATAGAAATTAGTTTAGATATTGTATACTTACCCAACAGGAGAAGAAAAAGAGTAAATAAGTCTACACAAAAATCCATACAATAATTACATTGCTATGAAATGGAAAGAGTGGGAATTAAAATAACTGTTTCAGATTTGGATGAGTCCCTATGACCTTCAGAAATACAAAGGAAATATAGAACTTTGGGAAGCAAATGACTGTATTTTCAATGACAATTTGTATCCATTGTTAGAATTACAAAAACAAGAGAACAACCTCCATAAATAGGAGCTACACAGATAGCTCTATGCACTTAGGTGTTTCCTTACTTGAATTATAATGAAGAGTTGATTCAGTACACACTGTACCCTGCACACGTATCTTTTTCTCTCTCTTTCTCTCTCTTTATATATATATATAAAGCTGTGTATGGATAAGTAAGTAAAACCGTTTAAGGATAGTTGCTCTAGAAATAAGATGAAATGCATTTACATGTTCTTAGTTTAAATATTATCAGCTATAGATTGTGAATAGTGGAGCTCTATACTGAAAATGTGAAGTGTCCATGCACCTGGTTAAGAGATGCTCCCTGTGCCAAGTATTTTTAAAGCACAGTTTTAGGATTTGACCTAACTATAGTGATGGTAGTGAAAAATAATAACTAATGAGAAGACAACAAGAATCATGTTGACAGATTATCTTTCTTCTTAAAAATAAATTGATTAAATAAGATATGTCGAAAGGTAAACAGAACGTACCGATACCATTACAGAAATGTGTCCTCAGAAACTTGAAAGAAGAACAGCATAAATAGCTGTCTAAATCAGACCTTAAAGATTGTTAGCAATTTCTTGTACAGAGGATGTCATGGAAAAAGTAACTAGCCTGTCTGCTGGAAAAAATAAAAAAGAAAAAGAAGGTCTTTGTAGCACTAGATTTATTTTCTTGTCATCAGTACGCCTTACACAGGTGAGAAGAGTTTGTGTCTGGTGTGAAATCAGTCAGTTCACAGTAAAGTTTTCCAAAAAGGAAGAGAACAAAACCAGAGTGGGCTCTGTTCTGACAGCTGTTTGAGAAATGTTTTTCAGTGAAATGAAAATGCCTGCAACCCTGCAGAATCCTAGATGTTGATTAGAGATCGTTAACAAATGAGAGTGGATAAGCACAGCAAAATGAACAAGTGACACAGGGCACAGAGAAATCAGAAAAACGCAATAAGCCCTGCAGTTCCTGTCAAGCTGCTGTCAGCCAGAACTACAGGGTGGTTTTGGAATCAACAAGTGCAATTGGCTTAGGGAGAAATCACTGAAGATCACAAACTGCATTGTGCATCACAGGCCCTAAATAAAGGGCCTGTCAGGCACCCATCTGGATGGGGCCGTTCTTTTGACATTAGCTATGGGGGAAAATGGAATATGTTAGAAAGAATTTATCAAGCATTCCTTGGAAACATCTAAATTAACATGGCACAGCATGATTCTGGTGAGACAGGAACATACTTTGTCACAGTGTCTTAGATCTTTGTTGTAGCAGTGTTTCATACGGAGGAAGGGGATTTTTAAGGCTACATTCACTGTTTCATAAAGTAAAAGAAGCAAAAAGACAAAATAAAGAAAATGAGAACTGCTCAATCCAATAAACTTGCAAGGGAAAGAGAGATTTCAATGCATTCTTTTCAAACTGGAATGAAATCTAAATGGGAAGCACAATAGGAAACACTAAGTTTCTGTCTGCATCAGTTTAGATGATACTACTGGAACAGTGGGGCTTTGAAGGTTACGAGTGGTAATGAACCAAAAGTCATTGCAGAACTGGTTAGAGAGCAACTGAAGTGCTGTGATAGGAGTGTAAGAGTGGTGCTGGCTGTCTCTCCTTGGTAACTCAGGCCAATATTTACATCTGCCATAAGCACCTAACAGACCTCACCCCTGCAGCTGCTGCTAAGTTCAAACAAACAGCAGTTGCAGGCATTCAGGTTTGAAAACCCCAGCCTGCAGGCTTACAGAGCTGGCCCATCATCCAGCTTGTCTCTTTCCAGGCTTTCTGGCCAAAGGAAGAGTTTTATCACATTGATGAGCTCTGGCTTCCATTTCTGCTGGCAGCCCAGATGGGAGAGAACCTCAAAGCAGAAACCTCTACTCACTTGCACCCCCTAATCACTGGAGAAATGGGTGCTTCTGCTGTGCAATCCACCTCATCTGCCTGACACACCTGCCTTAAAGGTTCTGCTTTCTCCCCAGTGGATCTGAGGGAAGCCCAGGTTGCCCAGCTCCAACACAAATACCTCCTGAGCACCATCAGGTCCAGTGTGATAAGTCACACTTTGAGCCCATCAGGCCACAGCTGAGCAGAGATTACCTTGGGAAATTGTCTGAACAAAGATGAAGTTATGAGACATGGTAATATCAATTAGATAAGATATTTATTGTAAGAGAAGTGTTAGTGCTGAAATTTAGTTTCCCTGAAGATTAACTTACTTGGCAACGCAATTGGATATTATGAACAAGGACTTGTTTCTCCTGGCAACAGACAGCAATAAACTGATGTAATTATTTAGAGTAATTGTTCTTGATTTTCCATGTGGGCAACAGGTCCTCTTAAATGCTGACTCAATAATGACCACAGAATTTGCATCAGGATGAGCCATTGTTCAACTCTGAAGACAGCTTCCATCAAACTTCATGTTTAAAAGCCGAAACAGACAAGGAAAAGTGTTAACAAAATTTCTTTTATATCATGAAATTAATTCATTCATAATCTGTCCAATTCATATTTTGTGCAGAATAAAGTGCTATGCATTAAGGGCTGATTGACCTTTCCAGGTTCTGATGTTGTATGTCACAATGAAGATATCAGACTGCATTTTGCTGATCATTTTCCCCTAGCTTTGGAGATAAAGGCAGGTCTGGACATGGTTTTTTATTGTTTGTTTTTTTTGTTGTTGTTGTTTGTTTTTTTAAAGAAAATAATAATACCTCCAACATAAAATATAAATTGAAGCATAAAAGAGTAAAGTTTGTGATACATAATTACAAAAAAGACACCACAATAATTTAATGAAAAATTAATACAATTAATTAAACAGGATGTGATCAGAGATGTTAGTTAACACATAATGGACTCCCGTGACAGTCTGTCAGTAGACATTTGGTTATTGTATAATTTGTGTGTGTGTGTGAATGGTCACTTCTTTATCATTGGAAACTAATTTTGCAAAAGCAGTTTGGTGCTAAGAGGTGAGCAAGGAGTTATTAAGAGCTCCAATTTCTTACTTGAATTCACTTAAGAACGTGTTTTTTGTGTTGTTCTCTGAAGCATACTGAACACAAACTTGTATGAGCTTTTTCACTTAGATGTGATCGTTTTTGAGCTTTTCACTAGATGATGAGCTGTTGACTCTCAGTAAAGCAATTTTGTGTAGTAATTAATTTAGATTATGAGAACGTTTTGCAGCCAAGGAACAGATTTCCCACCAAGAGGCTGATTCGAATGTTTTACTGTAAGAATACTGAATCAGATGCTTTGAAAAAATTTAAGTGCATATTCACATTTGTTTGCATTAGCCATTCTTCTTGACTGTCCTTCCATTTAGGGAAATAATTAATTATATGTTTGCATTTAAGCATATAAGTAGTCCCTCTCAGAGCTAAATGCAATTAAATCAGATTAGTTTAATGGAATTGCTCACATGCTTGAGGAAGCAAATGATTACCTTTTTGAGTTATAGACCATTTGAACGCTTTTTTTTTTACTTATTCCTGCTGCATGTAAAATCTAAATTCTCTTCTTAGTGCATTTACTCTGGCTAGGAATTAAATGGTTGTTTGGGGTTTTTTTTATTGCTGCTCAACCTCTATAAAGCCTCACTGCTGTGTTTTCTTGGGAATTGACTTCTCTGTTACAGTGAGAAAAGATGTCTAATGTGACAGTGCTTTAAAAATGTGCACATTTGTAATCAAAAGTAATAAACTCCAAGAGGAGAACTCTTTCCTGATTATGTCTGTCACAGGTAGGATGTTTGATCATCAGGGTTAGCTGTCTCCTGGACTGCAAGGGTTATGATGCAGTTTTCATAGACCTGAGATCTGCAGTAAGTTTAATAGAGATTGTAACTGGAAGAATGCAAACATCTCTGTTGCAGTAAAATAAGTATATCATCCTTAACCATATCTGTGTGCTTCCACAGCTACTTCACTTTTCCATTGTATTGACCAGAAGGGAGAGAATTCCATTAACTTTTACTCCAGAAAATTGCCAAGTCAACTCTTACCATATACTTTTTCACTACTTGGTCTGAAATGGCACAAAGAGTGGAAAAAATCTGTGTAACTTCTATAAAGTGTACATTCCAGAAGTCAGTGAACCTGATGTTATAGCTACCATAATCATTCACAGAGAAAGCAATTGCAGTGTAATTAGAAATATTTCATAGTTTTATACCCCATTTTTGATCAATTTACTCATTTCCTTCATCCCTCAAAACTTGATCTTTGTTCAGTATAATATGAAACAGTCTCTTAATTCTCTACTGAGGGAAGGAGTAACACTTTTGTTTAATTAATGACTGAATATTGGAATGAATGGCAGCAGCAAGACAGGACTTCAAGAAAAGTTCAGCAAAACAAGCAAGTCAAGATGTCGTGTTAGCTCATTCTGCATTTCAAAGGTAGTATAAGCCACCTTGGATGTACCTGAAAACTGGGTGCATAGGCTTACTGCAAGTCTATTCCTTCCTTTGTTTATTTGGGGTGAAATAAGCTGTACAGAAAAATTTTCCCTCTGACAGATCCAAACACATGAGGGCTGTTCGCCTGCAGCTCATGATGCTGCAGACATCTGTAAAGTTTAAACATGTAATTGACCATTCCAAAGCACTTTACAAAGCCATCTATTATATTTCGCAGCACACTGAATGAGCTGTGGCAAATTGCTCACCCATTTAATCAACGATCCATTCCATACCACAGCTCCACATCAGTATTTTACACTGTGTATGGAAATACTGCCTGCCTTTCAGCCCAGTCACCTTTTGTCTCAGGTAACAATCCTCTAAGTCAGAGATGCTAACTTTAGTGCTTTTAACGTAAGGATTTATTCTGCAGAGAACTGTGTATTAGTTGTGTTTTGCTCTTGCAACTCAGTACCTGTTTCATGTCATTTGCAGTGCAAAGACTTTGCTTTCTACAGACTTTCCAGCTGTTCATTTTTGGAGAATGCGCTTGTCAATCTTGACACATAACTTGAAGCTCTCATGAGAGCTCTCCTATCAAAGGAGATACCAAAACCTCTCTGCATAACTAAATTCTACCCCTTTGCAATACCATTAGAGAATTTCTTTTTCTCCCCTCTCCCTTCAAGGATGAGAAACAAGTTACAATCTTGTCAAGCTCTTCTAAAAGTCCACAGGGATTCAAGATCCGTAGCAGTATAAAATCCTTTCTGTACCTTTCTGACATGCAGCAGCTGCAACCCTCAGAGACACGGGGCCCCTACTTTTCTCAGTCAAAAGATAAATGAGCTTTTCCTGTTCGCTGAGGGAGAGCCATCAGTTAGGAAGAGCAGTTTTGCAAGTTGAATCTGCCCTCAGCTGTTCTTTCTTAACAATTTCTAACAGTAAGAAATCACGTTCATTGTACCCAGCTTCAAACAGGATGAGTGATGTACCTCATGGAAACTCTTGGAAGGAGGAGAGTGACTAGCCATAAAGGAAATAATTAAAAGGAATGTATTAAGCAATGACAATTAGTGAGCTGAAGTGCTACTGCCAATGATGTCTTCAACAAAATTAAATTTTTGGCTCATTGAATATGACAAATATAAATGCAGCTTGGGTATCTTATTAGACTCAGAATTTTAGACTAAAAATACATGGGTTTAAATGCTGGCAATAAGAGTATTAATGAGGAAGTGCTAATCTGCTAGTAACCATAATGAAAGTAATGGCAGTGTTTTCTTTGGCACAGATGTTAAGAACTGAAGCACAGAAGAAAGGCTCCAGGCCATATGATAGCTCAAGCTCATCTTAGGCACACTTCAGGAGGGGTGATAAAAGCTTACAAGTATGTAAAGCATTGCTGTAGGAAGGAGGCTCTTCTTCAAGGGCACAGAAAAAGGGACAAATAGAAAGAATCTTAAACTGATGAAAAAATCAAGTATCTTCAAACTTCCAATAATGGAAGAACAGTATCAAAGCAATGGAGCTGATCACCTGAAGAGTGGCTGAGTTTGTCTTTGAACAGCTTCCAGAAGTGGTTGCACAAATGTCTGTCACAGCTAATCCTGATGCCAGGAGTGACAAATGATCCTGCCTTATGGCTGAACTGGACAAGATGACATTGTGAGTCCTTTCACGGCTTAGTTTTTCTTGCTTGCCTTTTTCTGAGCCAAGATCATCCTTTATGGGAGCTGGCTTCTTTCTGTCTTTTCTCCTTAAATAGGATTTACCACTCAGGAGTGAGCAGAGCCTGTTGATTGTGGGCTCCAAAGGAACTCTGAACTCCATGTTTTAATTTCTTCTTTATTAGGAAGGGTGGTAAAGACACAACATTAACAGTGATAAACACCCAGATGAACTACTGGCAGCTTAGCTAAAATCCACACAGCTCGTGTCCCTAATGTCTGAGCCCTGGAGACAGCAATAGATTTTTCTTTGTAAGATTGGGATTTCCTGAGTGCCCAACACTAACTGCTTCGCGTGAATGTAACACTGATCTCTATAAGGCTGCTCCAGGAGCCTACTTGAAAAACTGGTCAGTTTTGAGTGAAAGGTTTGTTGTGTTTTTTTGTTTTTTTTTTTTTCCCCAGGGTGTTGCCATTTACAAACAGCGTAGTTTGTGGGGTGCTGCCTTGTATGCCTGGTCCTTCTGGGGATTTGCTGTGTGACCTTAGTGACAAATCACTTACCGTCTGCTGCCTCTCAGTCTCTCTCTTTCCTTCATTCTTCTCTTTCTGTCTTTCTTCCAGTGTTCTGCTTTGTAAGTCATGTCTCTGTAGAGACATCATGAGCCTAAGATGACTTCAGTGGTGTTTAACTCTTATTTGTACCACTACAGACTTCAGCACCAGTGCTTATTAGACTTAAAAAAGCAGAAAATGTCAACTTCTGAAAATCTGCAGTGGAAAAGTGCTTTGGAGCATACATCCTTTTGTTTTAAAAATGCCCTGATTTCTTTTAGATTTCAGTCTTTTAATATCTGATTTTAAGCCATAAAGATCCCAGTAGGAGGAGGATGGTATATTAGTCATAGCTTTATGCCTGATACTGGAGTAACAATTAAATGCTGGTCATTCATCATGAAATGGTACAACTCACTGTGAACAGCAATAACTGCAGAGCTTGCTTGAGCTGCTGCTGCTTTTATGTCCTTGGCCTAATTTATAATCCTAGAATTCTTTGTCAGCTTTATGCAGAATAATAAGACAAATATTATAGTTATACCATCGCATAAAGTAAACGCTTATTTAAACATGCACCTTTTGCAGAGCTCTAAGCAACCATGTAAATCACCACCCAGTGTGACACAGCTCTTAGCTAAGTGTGATCTACATATTTTCCCGACAATGCTTTCACAAAATAAAGAAAATAAATGAAAAACCTGGGTAACTGCAATAAAGAAAATGTCCTGTTTTAGAATCAGAAGTCCTTTCAAACTTTTAGACACTGTCTTCAAGTGCATAATAAAGTGCCATTAGCAACAGATACGTTATAGGCATTTTGGAAGGAAGGTTAGCAGATTTGTCTGTATTTTCCATTTGCAGGTAGGCCCTTAGAGAAGGTGGGAATCAAACCTGTCAGTAAAACGTTTTTATTTCAATAAGCTGAAAAATATTTTGAAGGAATTTATATGACCTCTTGCAGGGCTTTTTGTAAGTAATACAGTGTCAGCTATGACATCAACTTTGATAAACACAATAAAAACCATATGTTGCCTCGTTTCTTTAAAACCAGCTTAATAAGAAATTGAGTTCCTCACATTACAGCACTGCACAGCTAAACACTTTTTGTGTTATCCTACAAAGCAACAGTCACTAGCAAGTAGTTTTAGAAGCCAGGCAGCAAGGCAGTGTGATTGTAGTTGTAATCTGGCAATTCTTTCCCCCCCCACATACATTTGAGACAGGCGATCAAGCAAGTATACGGCTATTTATTTGGCAGTACTGCAGTTAAAGCTCGTATGAACCATTACAGAAAATTACTTTTCTTTCTCAGCTTATACGCCTGACCTTGATAGCTTTGCTGTTCACTGGTACTGTTACCATGGAAATAGAAGAATGATCTTTCTGTTGATATCAGTGCATAATTAAGGGTCACTGAGACTGCTCAGGTCAAGAGATCATTTTCAGGGTTCAGATCTGCAGGGGGATGAATGTTGTTATTCTTCAGATGTTTTGTGTATGGGTTGATGTGACTGTTTTTCTGCCATCCTAAATTAAGCCCCACAGACTTCAAACTAAGAGCCAGAAATATTTACTCAATCCGCAGATATCCAATAAACTCTATGTCCATGAAGCTGCCTTCGCTGGGCATTCCCAGGTACCCAGAAGTACCAGGCTGTGGGGCTTGTTGCCACTTGTCAGCTGAAAGGTGGTAACTGGCTGTGTAATTGCTTCTGATCATTTAGAATACCATATAGAACACTATCTGTTAAAAGCCTCCAGTGACAGAAATTGGGGTCTCTTCAGGGTGTTGCTGGTTCAGGAATTTTTTCCTATTTGATTCTCCTGAAAAACTTGACATTTCTACAGGGGCAGTTTAAGAAAGGACCAACTGTCTTTCTCTACTGGATGTGGGCGGCAGTTTCTTTCCCTCTCTGCTGAAGCAAATTAGTATTTTGAAAGCCTCGAATCCTGATTAGGAAGTTTTCAGCAGACTGTGGTTGCTAACTCAATGATCTTTCTTGTTGCTTGCATCTAGAACACCATATTTTTCTTGAAGAATGATATCCAAATCCAAATATGATGCTCCAGCTCAGTGATAACCAGTACCCTGTGTAGGGTACTTTGTAGAGTTCTTGATGTCTTTATTGTATGATGTTCCTGGTTTGATATTGTGGGACACAAAGAAAAGAGAATTGCAATGGGATTACATCACTGCAGTTTTACATATCTCTTTCTTAAAAAGTTTGATAAACTCCATATTTCATTAACAATATCATCACTTAAATCAAGCTGGTTCCATGCTGAATTCTAATCCTTCAGACAGTACTTGAACTGTTTAGGATAAAAGTGCTCCATCTGCATTATCCCCGTGGCTTGGCAGGCCAAAATAGACACTATGCTGCCCTACTGTTCCCATTTCTTTTTCCTTTATTTTGCACAGAAGTTTTCAAAAGGTCTGTCTGCCTATATTTTCTCTCTCCCTGAGCAGATCTACATTTCTGATACACTCTTTCTTTTTCTCTGCATGTCCCACCAGAACAAGCTGTGCCCTTTCACATCAGTATTCAAGTCATATGAATTCTAACATCAAATCTCTATTATATGTGGAAAAGCAAACACTATGAGGTTCTTTTCATAACTTCTGTAGTTTGACAATCCCTCTTTATTAGCGCTTGATCTGTCATCTTATTTTATCATTTGGAAAACAAGTATTTGTGCCACATGACATAAAGAACATAAAAAAGATTCAGATGGCTGTAAATAGCACAATAGGACTAATTTCAGTATATTGTTTCAAGATGACTTGTGGAGATTTAGCCAATTAAAAATAGTGAGCACAGGGCTAATGTAATCCTTCACGCTGAGATGACCCCAAGGGATAGGCTCCAGAGACTGCTGTCCTGGGATGGAAGAAGTCCCACACTGGGAGCTTTGAAAGTGGTTAAGACAATGGAGGCTGTAGTGGAAGAAATAATTAGGTGCAAATGTTGGAGAAAAGAAGTGGATGACACATAGCCTGGTCCATCTGGCACCCACAGGCAGGACCTAGCCCTTTGGGACATTTCCATTGCCTTGTCCTTGGAAGAGACAGGTAATGAGTTTTCTGGGAATAAGCTGTTGTAACAAATTCTTTCTCCTGGGCTGAGTCCAAAGTTGAGCTAGGCACTAGGTCCACATTAGAAGGGGAGACTTTGAAGGAACATCTGTTTTCACATATGCAGAGCCTCGGCAGCAGCCAAGGTTAAGATTATCCTATTAATATGTTGCTCCTATAACTAACTTTATGGTCATATTTTGTCAATGAATTATTTGATATCTTTTGCTCATCTGTTCTACCAACAGAAATAATTTCATGACCTTTTTCAGCCCAGGACTAGCTTGTTGCTAGCAGTACGTGGATATAAACAAATCCTCCTGCATAATTTTTCTTTTCCAGCTATGAGAAAAAATGCTGCTCTTTTTTTGAGTGCTTGCTCTGTACAGTGCAAACTCTAAAAGAGATCTATTCCACTCCTGGAGACAAACTCACTTTTAATGATGGCATGATCCAACACATTAAAACATTGCAGTTTCTTTTCTTTTTAAAACAACAAATTAATCCATCCAGACTCTTCTGTCAATGTGCTTTTCTGATGCTATTAAAGAGCTCCTGAAATGAAATGCAAGATATTCTTGGGTATTTTTTGGGGGGGGTTCCTCCTGCTTCCTTTGAAATAATTCCAGAATCAGCTTTTAAGGAAGAGCCAAACACTGTTAAGAGCCATGGAAATGAACAGTTTGTGTTGGAGACATTAACAGATCTATACTGTGGGGTCAAGGCTTGCTCTTTTCCTTTTTCTGTTAAATTGCTTTCATCTTCTGCATAGCTCTCTGGAATTTGATTATTTTGTCTTCTGGTGATGGTCATCAATACCATATACTGGGAAATCTTTTTGCTGTCACAAAGCATTGGAGTATCCCAAGAAGCTTCTTTCAGCAGACATTTTTTCATTTTAACATACGGCTGCAATAAATAACCCCTTACTGGGTCATTCAGATTTTGGCCAATATGACTGTATATGCCAGGATTGTATAGTTACTACTGTGTGATGGTACTCTGCACATGGACTAACCAGATACTTTTATGCTGCTTGCTGTATCAGAGGTTATTATGGGACGAAAGGGAAAATATCTCCTCAGCTACACTGGGATTTTTCCTAAGGTTCAAGGGATGCTTCATTATAAAGAGAGCATGAAGGGCAGCACACATGGACACAAATACAGAGTTTTGATTAAAGCATCAAGACTGTTAACTAGCTAAAGCTCCCAACACCAATTCAGTAGGAACAGAGGAGCTTTTGGCTGTCTCTTGGGAATGAATACATAAACTGCCGGGTATCCTGCGGTGCAAAGCCTCACAGTGCAGGTAGTATCTTTATCTCCTCTTCCAAAACAAATTATAAATACTCCTCAGCTGGATGTGAAACACCCTTCTGTTTTGAGAATAACTTGTTATAATTTTCTCTGATGACTCAATGGCAAAATTCAGTGGAAAATTAGCTTTAACATTGGATTTGGGGATCAAGAAACAGGGAGTGCTGTCTCAGCAGCAGTGCAATGAGGGAGTTACTGTCAAAAATGTTGAAGAGGTGTATTCCAGATAAATTAGAAAAATCCATCTGCAAACACAGTTCTCTTGGGGAAATCTTCACCCCTAAAAATCCAGCTTACAAGGATATTACTTTTTAATTCCCTATATTATTTTAATGGCTTCAATTGAAGAGAAGGTGGACATGTTTAAATTAACTGCTTGTTACTTTCTTTGGCAAGTATTATTTTTCTTTTGTAATTGTAGGATCAGGACGTGATCCTAGGATTTGATCTGTGAGAGGCCTTTGCAAGGCATGGATTCCTAAATCCCTGGTTTAGTGCTGAAGCCAAAAATCAATGCTGCCAGCCTGTGGGACTGCCTTTTCAGCACTGAAGTTCCTAAGGCACCACTGTTTTTGGTCATGCCTCTA
The DNA here is from genome assembly GCA_013399175.1 of Odontophorus gujanensis. NCBI lineage: Eukaryota > Metazoa > Chordata > Aves > Galliformes > Odontophoridae > Odontophorus > Odontophorus gujanensis. The sequence continues at coordinate 361,621 of VXAB01009288.1, forward strand.
GTTTTGTCAGGTTTCATGAGACTTTGAAGGGAGACTTGACATTCAGTTTCTGCTTCACCGAATATTTAATATAAAATAGGAAATATTAATAAAGCAAGGATTAGGTAGGACTTCTCTCTTGGGTGGATGCCTCACAACTAAGCTCTCTGACCCAGTGAATATTCAATTATTCAGTATAAGCAGAGCAGGTTCAATAGGAAAGAATGAGCAGCAAGCAGGGAATCAAAATGGGAACTGCAGTGTCATAGCCAGAAGTGTGATCTGAGCCCAGATCCACTACATTCTGAACCAGTGCTGCATCTACTGGCCTAGCAGCAAATGGGGCACGTCCCATGAAACACAAGAGCTTAACTCTCTTCATCTGTTTGAAGGAGAGGGCTCAGGTACCAAAGTACAAGGATAATTCCTCCTAACAAACTAGCACTCCCAGTGAGAAGAGCAAAATGAATGTCTGAAAAGACTGCAGAACAGAGCGTAGGAGACAGCCAGGGCTCCCTCCACAAAAACTGCTGCTGAGTGAGCAGTGGGAACAAGACTGCCTTAAATCTCGTGGGTAATTCAGGTTTATGGGCACATGACTCAAAAGGAGGAACTTCTCCTATTTTATCAGATGTATAGGGTGCTGTTTACTCTTTGGGAAGACCTACAAGAAGCCCTGCTGCTTTGGCAGCAACTGTCCCCTTGTGAGCGTCAGTGGTGAGATGTCTGCGTGTTGTATATGGAGCATGACAGAAAAGGAGGAACTCTCTCCCGTTCTCACTCACAGGATAGTTTCTGTTACAGCTTTTTTCATACCTACAATGCTTTCACTAGCAGTATCTTCTCTGCCTAGCTGTAGCAAAGGGAAAATGAGGCTGAATTCAACTTTTCTCTGCACTAGTCTGAAATGTTAGTTTTAAGCTCGTAGACTCGTTTATTTTTTATATAAAGTATAAAGGATACTGCTGACAGTGGATAGTGAAGAGTTTAAGAACAAGAGAGAAATTTCACTTAAAAGGCCTATTTGTCAGGGTAACAATTTTGATAAATTGTTGTGAAGGTTTTTTTGCTTTTACAGACAGTGTTTCCTCTGCTATTATATAATGTTGTTTATGGCTCTGAATTTAATTCTTCAGCAGGCATCGTCATTGAAAAGTGGATATCAGACTCCTAAAAGGATTAGTTCTTCATATACAGCCAATAAAATTGATTTGTGAATTAGGGGTCCCCTTCATAGAAGTAATAAAATTTTCCTTCTGCAAGCAGTGAAATTTCTTTCTTGTAGCTGTCAGTGTAGTCGTTCTGCATTGGTATAAGATATCGACAGTGTGCTCAGGGCAATAGCAGAAAAGGGCAGAGATTAAATAAGGGGAAGGGAGCAATCTCAATTGAGCAGCGCTGTTCCAAACCAATTGCAAATACAATAAAACTATGAGGTCTACCTCTGCTCTTGGAAAAATGTTCACAGAAACTTTACTAACGGTGCAGTGACTTTATGTGATGTTGCTGAATAAAACATGTCTCAGAGGCACTGAAACCTGTACTTCTTGCACACCAGCACTTTGGTACAGCTACAGTAATTATCCAGCTCAGACTTCCTTTTCATCTAATAATTGATCAGTGCACAGGTCAGGACTGCAGATGGGATGGCACGTTGGGTACTGTGCTGTACCAATTTGGTGATGCTTTTCTCTTACAATAAGCAGCCATGAAAATTGCAACAAAATCAAGACACACCAGAATAGCCCTTGCTGAGTCCAGCTGCAGACACTGTCAGTATAGGGTCAGAGTGAGAACCCACACTAGCAGCAGCATGAATTGATAGACAGGATAACTCAAGGGTTATTCTATATACACTGAATATAAAAACTTAATCAGACTTACGTTTTTTTATGTTTCACAGAAGTTTTCTAAATTGTCAAGTAATAACAGGCACGTACCTAAAAATATACTGGCTGAAGGAAATAATAAAAGGATAAAATAAATCTTTTGTGCTAATTTTGCTTTGTTCTTGATTGATTAATCCCAGTGCTGATCATTCAGCGTACGCAGATGCAGAGACACAAAAAGCTCTCAAAGCATTATGCTACCAGGCTGCAGAAGAGCAACAACATGGGAACTTTTAGAAGTAGGTGTGAAAACAAGCTGCTGTGTTCCTTTTAATTCCAAAAGCCAGGGTGTGAGAAGGGCACGCAGAAGAGATTTAGAGAAGAGGCCATTCTGTTTTCCAACACATTTAGGGCACGAGGATGAAGAAAGATTTTAGCGAGGTGTATGGAGCCCTGTCTGAACTAGACCCCAGTACCTGCAAAGTAACTCCTGCCTCTGCCCCAGTGTCTTGGTTCTTCATGTCACAGATGTTATAAAACTCAAATGACGAATGATGGGAGTGAAATCTGTTTTAAATGCTGCATGGTTTAAGCCATGCATTATTCCTTCTCCAAACACAACATGTATTAGATTGTGCTCTATATCTTAGTGTACTAGAACTAATCTACTAAAATATTCATGTAGCAGAGAAAAATGAGAATAAAAAAAATGAATTATATGCAGTGTGATGGAATTAACATTCCCAGTGGAACATCAGCTTTTGTATTTCTTAGGGGTTTTTTTAGTGATTTTTAACCTTACAGCCTTAATGATATTCTGACACAGCATTTTACTTTTATTATTTTATTTTTTTGAAGTTCAAAGACAAAATGAAATGTGGATGGGGAGGGGAGGGGTAAGTGGAAGAACAGAGCTGACTCCTTTGCTTGGTGAGTAAAGCTCACAAACACCTTGAACTAATAATGTATACACAGAAATTCAGATCAGGTAAACAATTAAGCAAAGAAAAAAAGGCTTAGTGAGATCTTGATGCACAGCCAGAAGCAACTGTTAGATGACCTTAAATGAATTTTACCCTCTGCTGTGTTCCTAAATGGATAGTCATGAAACATGCATACATGTGCAAGAAAAATCCCATATATCAGTATTTTGTTTTCATCTTTAACTATGTTTTCCTGCTGAACTCTGTGCTTAAAAGTGAGTGGGGTTTAATCAGTATTTGTTGTGCTGGTATTTTCTTTAATTTCCAAGGCATTTGTGATGTTAAACATTTCTGAAAATCCAAACAGTGGGATTGGATTTAAGAACACAGAAATTGAGAACCTACGTTTATTGTCCCCCAGGTCACAACAAATGAAGCTGTTAATGCTGAAACTCAAAAAGAAATAATGAAAACCTATTCCTGGTTACAAACCAGCTAGGGAAAATCATATTCTAAATTGCAAGTTTTATGAAAATGGAGAGTGTGAGAATGAAAGAGGAAGAAAAGGTGATTTGTAATGAAGAGTGTTTTACAAATGTAGCTGTGCTGGGCATACTAATCACCTGCTGTACTGGGATACAGGGGACTCCTAAACCATCACAGAGTCCGAATGCAGCTATCCCATCATCTATGAGCTCATGTATTCTGTCCCCTCTGTCTGCTCTGAGTCCTATGAAGATGCATTTTCCTGACGGCATGAGGGCTGTGTGGGATTACACAGATCTTTCTGCACCACGTTTATTGCAAGGGATGGTTTGCTGGCAGCTCCCTGGTGGAGCACGTGCCTTCTGATGCAGCTGAGGTGATGAAAAAGCACCCTTGATTCATGAAAACAAGCTTCCATTGCTTAGTTGCTTTAAAATGATATCTTTTAAAATGCATATTATAATGAAATAAGAGAACTCAGGCTTTATTGTATTCTTTCATTTTTCTGACTGAACAAACTCTTTGCAGAATTAAATTAAATTGTGCAGGAACAGCCATGGCCAGGGACATTAAGATGCTTATCAATACAGGGGAAAAATAGATTTCTGATTCTTCCCTGTCCCAGATTTCCCTATAAAATTACAGCCTATGCAGTATTTCAACATAGACTTTTAATAAAGGATATAAGGAAGAGTGTGCTCAGGTCACTGAAATGAACACAATGTCTTGGATCTAAGTATTTAATTAAAAGATTTCTTCATTGAATTGTGTTGTAAAACAATCTCATTTCTCTTATGCTTGGATGGGCTTTTAGATTTCCCCTTTCTGTGCTCCTTTACTGCTCTCTTGCCTTCTTTGTATATAATACGCTTATATGCACTGTGGTAAATAGAGATCAGATCTGTCTGCCTTCCAAGCAGGGACAGTTTCCTTCTTCACGCTTTCTATTTTGTGCCACCAACACTGTACTCAGTTGCTGCAAAAGAAAAGTTTGTCCTTCGATAACTGTCACTGAAAATGTGATGCCTGGGTGTGCAAAGGTTCTTCACACATCTATTCATCCTTGACAGGCAGAATAGCACCAGGCTGTCTATTTAGTAGTGTTTTGACAGCAAACATGTTATGCGCTGTGGGATCTGTGAGGAGCTTTGAGAGCTTACAGAGTGGACAGACATCACAAATGCTTTTGGGTTACTCAGTGCTGTGAACAAGGCGTATGGCATTTACTGGGAAAAAGTGAGAGACAACTTCATACAACTCCATTACGAATTTACTGGATGTATTAGACTTCTGAACCATCCTTTGCTGTTTTCTTATTTTTCTGTGAATACTCTAGAAACATTCTGTAGGTACATTACTACAGTACTTTTGCAATCAATATTACAGGGCATATACAGACAAATAAGACTTTAGTGCAATTCATTAGCACCAGTCAGAGATGATGCTGTTGCAGAAAGCTTTCCATGATCACACAGCTCTCTGGAATACTACAGTTTCTTCAGTTTCTTTTAATCTTCCACTAAAACAAACATCCTGTACATAGCTCGTTAAGGCAAAACCAACGATCCTTCTTATTTTCGCAATGCTATTCAATTTTCAGCTGTCGTATCACCTTTTACTGAAATTCTGCCAAATACTCCAATCTAAGCAGAGTGAACATGTACCAGGAGACACCTCCAAGAAACACAGATTATTTCAATATTTGGCATACATTTCCCTGAATCAACTCTGACAAAGCATAGAGGAAGCAGAATAACACTGTGGTGTTACAAGATTTGCATTTGGCAGAGGTAGATAGTGTTTCATTCCATCTGTGGTGATTAAACATCCCAAGTCACTTTCCAGAAGAGCAATACTAAGTTGTCTTGCTAGTAAGCAAATGTACTTTGGATATACTGCATAATGATTTTATTCTTTTCCATGTGATACTGCCCTTGTTCTCAGTTTTGTCCCTCCACGTTTGTCCCTTACTCTTATTGTTCCTCACTGAAGAGATGATTATACATCACCGTAAACAGCAGTTAGAGGAGAATCTCTCCATCTCTTCCCTGGTACCTGCAGACACCGACTCTCTCAATCTCTATTTATCCCATGTGGTATCAAGCTTCTGTATCCCCATTCTTATAGGTGGGCAATGAGTAATTAAGAGACTAGCCCAATTGTACCAAGAAATAATTGATAAATTTGCTGGTGTGTAGCCTGAAATTTGTTTAACCATCTTATCACGTTTCCCTACACTGTTTTCTCTTTCAGACTAACAGCTAAAGCTGTTGCAGTTCTCTTACCAATCCTGGGAAGCTCATGGATCTTTGGGATTCTGGCCGTCAATGCCCACATGTTAATATTTCAATATATGTTTGCTGTTTTCAATTCACTACAAGTAAGTACCTGGCTGGAAAGGTTGTGGCTACTGAACTGCTGCTGAGATGCAATAAATGGATCATTAGTAATGTTTTCACATGCTTTCATCCACTGGATTTTTTTTATTTCTTCCTGTGTCTTTTGAGTGTGCTGACCACACAGTGCTGGTAACTGCTTACTCTCTGTATGAAGAGAACTTTCATCCCTCCCTTAGTGTTTCCAGTAGCAATAGTTAAATAAATTAGACAGGGAGCTTGAAAAACAGATTACTCTTCTAGCACTAGGTATCATAGGGAGGATTCTTGAAGGTAAAGGCAAGATTCTTCTTGTAAACTTCCTAGAACAAAGTTTCTGCATCAGTTTGAGGCTTTGTTACTAAGAATTACTAAAAACAAACAGAAGTTGCTGGGAACAGTGAGGCATAAGGAGAAAAAGGAATCTGTTCTGCATGCTGCAGAAAGCAGCACGTGATTTCCTAAAACGCCAATCTGGAAGAAGAGTTCTGTTTGGGAAAGAATGCAAGCATCTGCCTAGCTTCAAACACAGGTTCCAGGAGAGGTATAAATCTGTAGGTGTGTAGTAGTTCTTTGTCAAATGATTACAAAGAGAAAGAAAACATTGACTTTTATAAATCCTTTGCTACCTCAGGAACAAATACTGCTCTGGTCACAAGAAGACAGCAACACAGTGCTCTTGGTAGACTGATCAGAAAAGGGTAAAGTTTCATCAAAAAGAAAGCAAACTCTATAGAGTATGCAAGCTGCAGCATAAACTGACGTGGCATGTATTTCCAGTTTAACACTGGGATAAAACTGATTCTACTTTTCAGTATTTATAGTTACACAGTGCTGTGAGAAATACATTATATTATATCATTCTTCACAGACATTCATTACCCGTGACCCTTTTATCTCTTTTCAGGGATTTTTCATGTTCCTTTTTCACTGTCTTCTGAATTCAGAGGTATGTTACAAAATGGCGTTAGCAAATTTGCTATGACTGTTGTTCATTTGTAGCATTTTGACCCATGTTTGGCATTTATTTTACTTAAAAGAAAGAAGGGTTTTCAAAAAGTGTTAAGTGAAGGCGTCTTAAGACTAAAGAAATGACACATTCCTGGGGGCTGGAGGGGCTGAGCAGGGCACGGGCTGTGCTCTGAGGGAGGATGTCAAAGTGGTGGCTGCAGGACTCACTCTGGCAGTCCCTGCTCAGGGGCCTCTGGCTTTGTAACATCTGCAGTTCCAGAGAGGAAAATAAGCTTTAATCTCAGGAAAACATACTTTAGGAGACTGCTCATGCAGTTCTTAATGGGAAACCAAACAGTGTAGAACATATTCCAGGTATTTTTCTTGGCTGGGAGCTGAGGTTTTTACAATGGACGAAGAGGAATCTTCACACAAAGGCTGTCTCAAAGCAGCTGGGATAAAGCCAAGGCAGGGCTGATGTCACAGAGACATCCCTGCTTGGCCCTCAGCTCTCAGCATCCTCTCCTCCAATGGCACACAGCAGAAAATCCTCAGCTGTATGCACTACTGACATTGAAAATTTCTTTTAAAAACATTTCCCACATGCCCACTGCCTAGGGAATACTTACACAGCTTTGATTCTTCCACAGTTATTCCATCTGGAGCTATGGAAAAGCGCTACCCTATAACTTGCTTAGTTTCTCTACATCAAAAGCACTACAGCTCTTTCAAGGAGATGTTTCAGTAGTCAGTTATAGCTTATTAATATTTACCACATATTCAGTCTTAGAGCACTGAAATGATTTTTTAGGCAGTCAGTTCATAGAGTCAAGACTGACTGTGAAATTCTTTATCTTTATTGGAATCAACTAAAGTTAAGCAGGCAGGCTAAAGGTGAGGAGGTAAAATACTTCTTTATCCGACTTTGTCCCACGCTTAGAAAGCCTTCCTCCTTCTGTCAAGCAACGCTTCTTATATCAAATATAAATATTTGAATCACAGTCCTTTTTCCAGAAAGCTAATGGGCAATGAAATTCAGTAACATTTCAGGATTTGAATGCTGAAAACAGTACACGTATAGCTAATGTGAACTGGCATTTTTGGAGAACAGGTCCTGTTGCCTTTGCTATATGCCATACACCTCTAAAACACTTCAGCTCAACTATGAGAATGCTTTCCTTTTTACCACGAAAGTAAAACTCAGGCACTGTAAAGCAAAATCTGGAGATATTTCCAAGCAGCTGGATAAAACAGGGAGCTGTGTTCCCAGTGCTCAAGGACAAGAAATGCATAAGCAGCACAGTGAAGGGCAGGCTGGCAGCTGACTTATATCTTCAAGGTGTCTGGGTACCACCAGGGCTTCAAGATCAGCAGGGAGAGCCTGCCTGATGGGGCTCCTTTGTACAAGGACCGCAAATACAAAGAATGTATGCTTATATATTTTTTCTTTCAAACAAATGAATGGTAATAGCTTGGACATCTAGGAGGCTGGCATAACCCAGATAGCATGAAAATACTGCCAGAGGAATGAGACATAAGGAGACATAAAATGTTCTGTATTTAATCTACAAGTACTTGAAAAATAAAATAATTCAAATATAAGTAACAATGTAGGAGCAGACTGTTGTTTTTAGTACATAATGTAGTTCTCAGTATCATTAATGTGAGGGAAGATTAATGGGGACGTAACTGTAGGTGGCAGCTGAGAAAATAAACACTGGTTTTTTCAAAATATATCTTCCATCTGATACCACCTCTTCCTTCCAAAGGTTAGAGCTGCTTTTAAGCACAAAACCAAGGTGTGGTCCCTCACCAGCAGCTCCACTCGGAACATCAATGTAAAACCCTTCAATTCTGACATTGTGAGTATTTGTCCTTTTTGTTCTTCTGTTGTACTTGAAAGGGTTCCACGTCACATCCCGCTGAAAGAACAGGACACAGAAAGGTGCATGGATACCTAACTTAACGCACAGTGAAGAGAGGTGGAATCAGCAAGTATTAGTTGCAGCTACAGTACAATATTTTGTAAGCAAAGGACATAATTCTACTTCCTTGTAAACTATCAAATAAAAAGTAAACAGGCATTACCAACTCTGGAGTATGGTTCAGTGAGACTATTTCCATCACCTGTAATGAACTTCAGATTCATTTTGGCAATGTATCTGTCTTATGACTATGCCTCTTTGATAGGGTACTTTTAAGTCTAAGAAACAAACTCTTAAATAAATCAATGCATGAGTATGCTTTTCCAGCTCTGCTTAAATTGCCCCGAGGCAAAATATATTTGTTTTTATAAAGAGCCAGACTTCTGAAGTGAAAGGCATTATTAAGCGATCACTGCCAATCACCTTAGATTCTGGCAATAACTGTTAAGAATCCTTTATGGAATATGCTTTCATGATTCTATGACGACGCTGTAATGTAAATGGATCCTTTCAAGCTTTTATTTCATCAGACAAGAGTGATTTAGTGAAATAAATAAATCTGCTTGCAATGTAATTTTTTCTAGATGAGTGGGAACAGGCCAGGCACAACCCCCACAAAGTTGAACACCTGGGATAAAAGCACCAATTCAGCCAACCGCATTGATTTATCAGCAGTCTGACAGCAGTGCCAGCTTCTCAGTGAAAATCAAGCCATACATTCAGGACCTCTGACACAACGTCCACCAGTATTTTCTCACTGTTAATATCAGTAGAAAACTGCTTTTTTAATCACTATTAGATCGGAAATTGCCGTATTGTTTTCTTGACTAAATAGCCCTATTCTGTTTGTCTTCGAAACTGTACCACATTCTACCACTTGCCTATTAGCATGATTGGTAAAAGTAAATAGCACAAATACACACTGGATGGTTTTGTCAGCATTGATGAAAACACTAGGTATGCAAAAAGGTTTTACTCCCATCTGAATCACTCTGGCTCCCAGAACAGAGGAAAGTCAGCGTACCTTGGGAAAGGCGGATTTTGTGCTCTAAAATGAAATGCTTCTCATCATGACATCATAATGGGACTATTCTGGTCTTGTTGTGCACACTTTGTTTACACTTGTTACCTAACAGAATCCAGTTATTGAAGTGAAGCTTACTCAAAATACATAGTGTGATGGTTAATTTAAACACTACAAAGAAACCAAGACTTGAGGGAGAAGCAAATCCAGGCTGCTCAGCTCCCAGACATGGGTGTGGAATTAGCAAAGCTGAGCAGCACATATGTCTCTATATGCATAAACAGCACATGTAACATATAATACTTCTGTACATGAACCCATAAGTATTTTAGATCTTGCTGTTTACAACATATCCATAGAAGGCAGAAATGGCTAAGGTTGTCTTGTAGAAGTCCACACCACCTATCACTGATTTGTGTCTGCTGACATATTGCAATACAAAGTATTTGTACTGCTTTGTGTGAAGATTTGGATGCAATCAACAACTGTCCATCAATTGTGTTTTGCAAATACATTAATTGTAGCTTTTGGAAATCAAAACATGGCGCTGTGACTTATGCTTCTCCTTTTGCTTGTCAGACTGGGACACTGAACTGCAACCACAAAAACGTTACACAATGGTATACTGTGAAAACCGCCAGACTACAAATAAGTCTGTACATTGTTACCTACAGGCAACTTTTAAATAGATCTCCACTGAGTGTTCTGTGGTTTGAAACTCTGCTCAACACCTAATAACTTCTGCTTTAGTACTGCTATGAAGTATCTTTAGGGGAAAAAATAATGCATTCTTCTTCAGACGAGTGTTTTGTATGTGCAGCAAAGGGACGTTTGGAGTACAAGGAGGGCAATGTGGGCTGTGGTGGTCAGAAATACTATACTGGTATCGGATTCACTCAGCAGCCACAGTCCTCAAAAGTAGTTTTCAGTGATTATGAAACTCCAGCAAAGAGTGGCTGTGCCACATCTCCTTGTCCTAAGTGTCTCTGTAGGACACCTGGCTATCAAACCACTACAAAAGGAAAACATCTGGTCCCAGTGAATGTACCAAGATATCTGCCCCTGATTTCAAAGAGAAAAGGTATTTGTGCTGTGATTGGCAGGGTAGAAATTGTTTATTGCACAGTAAAGCTGTGAATAAAATAAATCAGTTGAACTTTAGGAACAGGAAACATTCATCGATTAGGATGGAACTTACTGAAAAGTTTCATCCAAAAGCAATGGAGTTGAAATTTTAGAAAGCGTTGATATGTTTCATTTGTTATTGATCCAAAACAAGTTTTCTCTGTGTTTCCTGCCTGAACGAAGTGAAAATGAACTATTTTGGTTTGGTTCAAGCTTTTCCATCCCCTGTGCCTTCTCTCCATCCTTACCAAGACCTGGTATGGTCACCAAACTGAAACCCCACAATCCACCCACATCTGTCTGTGGCTACAAATTAAAACAGACTACAGGAATTATCTTGGTTTCTCCAGATATACGCTGAATTTCTGCAGCTAGAACAGAGCAGAATGTGACACACTGCATATACACACATCTATGCATAAAATTATATGTTCTAATCTTGCGTTGCAAGTTGGTAAATAAACTCAAGTTGTTGACAGCTAGAGAGGGTCAGTAAAAGCTAAATATCGAAATGGCTACGTCCTGCTTTCAGCATTTGTGTATAGCTTTTTCATATTTCTTTTCTAAGTCAAACTGTCTTTCAGCTGTACAAATATATTGACTCTTCTTGGTCTGAGAATGTTATGGGTTTTTTTGTTTGTTTGGTTTGCCCCCAAAAGATACAATAGAAGGAGTTCTCAGAATGTATGGAGGAGACTGTAACTGTACTGTGACAGCAGAGTTCAGAGTGTCTATTTTGTGTGCAGACAACATATTTAAGCATATTTTTTGATACTGGAGAATGTGTTTGTGTTGGTTTTTTTGTCTGTTTGTTTAAATACTGTGATCATAGATATCGATTTAAACCCTCCTTCATAACTTCTCTTCATTGCAGTGTAACATAAAAAAGACATCAAAGCTTCTTTTTTAAATCTTATTTTTGAAGACTTATTCTCTCTGCACAGATTTCAGTGAATGGGCCACCCATATCTCTGCCCAAGATTCAACTGAAAACAACACATGGCATACAAATGACAGTACCAGATGACAATGATACAAAGAGGTAAATCTGGGTTTCATCCAGGTATATACCATACTTAAAAATTGTTTACCAAAAAGAAGAACATGCAAATGTTTTTGGTTTTCACTTCAGATCGTGACATAGATGTATTATATATTGAGTGAGCATTATTATCCTATATCTACTGAAATCTGCTGAGGATAACCTGTGTCCCATGCTTTAATTTTTGAACATGACTTGTGATGAAGCAGTATACATCTTGTTATGTCACATGAGATTAGAACATGGTATTTATATTAGTTTGGGGCTGGAGTTTCTTATTTTTTCGATGAACTGATGAAAAAAAGCACCGAAAATGTTTTCCATAGCCATCTAAATCTGTTCTTTTTGTTTGATTCAATGTATTTGTTGTTAGTGAATGCAGCAAATGTACTGAATAAGAAATGTACAAATGAATCTTTAAACAGTCTCTTTCTGTCCTCAGTCTTTGAAGCCTGGAAATCTTGCAGTTTATTTATGGGCTTGTATAGTGTGGCTTTTGCAATATTTTTTTTCAGGACAGCATCATTTTGTCAATGGTATGATATCTAAATTGAATGAGATGTGAGTTTTAATATGTAGCAGGAATGACTTTGCCAGTAAGTAGAAAAATAATTTAGTTTTGTTGTGTTGTTTGTTTTTTTTTCTCAGATAAAAAAGAAATATTAATTTCCTAAAATAATTTTGTATTTGTTCAAGTTATTCTTTTGATGTGGATTACAAACAACAGTATAAAAATGATTGTTCCCTGAGAGTGCTAATGTTATGCTCAAACAAGCAGATCTCAACTCATTTGAGAATTCCTATTATGTGAATCACATGATCTACCATGGCACAGGTAATGTGCAGACAATGTTTCTGCATTACAGTTATACCTATGGAAGGTATATATGTATACCAAGCACAGACATACCCTCCCCTTTAAGGAAGATTTCTGAAGCATCTGATGCTTCTTGTTTCTTCTATTCCAGCTATTTCAGCAATTTGGTCAGCATCAAGGCCTAGGTGAAAAAATGACATTTATGGGTATGAAAACAGAGACAATAAAGTATCAACTTCTGTCTCAAAGGGAAAACTTCTCATTCTACCAGATCTCTGAATATAACAGACACAAAGAGAGCGTACGCATACATACACACATACTGGGTGCAGAATTTCCTGTACAGCAGAGGGGGGTACATGCCACAATTAACTTTCCGTGGCACTTTGTATTCTGCAGACAAGTAGCTGTGGCAACTATCATATCTGTGTTTTGGATATCTGGGAGCACAGGCATGGTTAGAAAGGACATCATTTCAGAACAAAACAGGGTTTTGTCATTGTTCTGCTCGTACCCTGCTGCATGACCTTCAGCAAGCAGATTTTCCTGACTATGTGTTTATTCTATCAGGGAAATGAAAATAATTATACTGTCCTCTTCGTTAAGTGGTTTGTAACTCACAGTTGACAAGCAGAGCACTTATTACGTAGGTCACTTCAAAAGTAACACCTCTTATTTTTTTCCATGGAAACGACAACATATTCCAAGAACACAATAACACTATTTGATAGAGCAAATTCTCTACTATTTTTAACACAGTCACTAAATTGGCTACGCATTTTCACCAGCGACGAACACGAGTTTGCATGCTGTGCTTGTAAATATCTGCAGTGTTCCACAGTGCTTCACCACCCACCACCTCACTGTCCTCACGTTGTGCAGGCATCAATGAATGTTAATGGCTGCAGTCCTCTCTGCGTGGAGGAATTCAATTCCACACCTTTGCTCCATATGCACTCCCATGTCGGATGCCATTCAGACAGAGTGCCCCTCTGCTGCCATCTGTCATATGGCAACAACCCCTAACAGAATATTGGTGGGAAGGCTCAATCTCTGCTGCCATCCCACCAACATCCGCCTCTGATGTTGTGGGCCAGCATAACAGAATAGAGGGCATTCCTTTCCAAGAAGCCTTGTTTCCAAGGTTAAAGCTAGTTCTGTTGGAATAAATAGGCTGCCAACTGCCTTCTCTGTGTTGCACAGCTGTGTGGATGTGATGGGGCATTGATGGAAAGTTAAATGGGAGGGGAATATAGTGGTGTTGAATAACAAGATCAATTGAATCCAGAGAAATTATAGATTGGAATTCAGATGGGAAATGTGTTTCATCACCTTTCAGTAGCTATTACAAAGAAGCCCCATTTCCTTTGTAAACATCCAAGTCATGTAGCAAGAAATACATAAAGGAATGCTCTCAGTGAAATAGAGTTTTTTATTTTTATTTTTATCACTTGTGTCAGAATAGTAAATTAGATAATTTTAGCACTGGTTTACATAATGTTTGCCTTTAAAAATATTTTCATTATATCTATGTTATGCTTGGATGACTCAGTGCAGTCTATGCCATGGATAGTTATTGCTATAATTGCCCTTGCTCACACAATTTTCTTTCTCAATAATTCCATATGTTCCTGGAATTCAGAGACCATATTTCATCCTGTCAAGGATGATTACAGCACTAAATGTAGCACTGACATCAGCTATTCACCAGGTGACAGAAACACTGAGTCATGAGGGTGGCTTTTAGGCACTATTCAGTGCATCTTTAGGAAACAGTTTCCTTGACCAGCTGCTAATTTGATGAGGACAATTGCCTTAGAGCAGTTTCAGGCTGGCTAACCTACTGTAACAAAGGCAACCGAAGCTTTCCCTCTCCACTTTTTTCTGTGGTTAATGCAGGCTCTGTTGGGCACTGCATGTGTCTCTTCGAGCAACCCCCAAGTTAAGCATTTCCTTATTCCTTACAAACAAGGAACAATGGATGGAACAACTCAAGCAAAAACTAAAACAAAAACAACTCAACTCTGAGGCACAGTGATTGATTCTGTTAACTGTCATTCCACAAAGTTTGTTTAAGCCTGTGTTCCTAATACTCTGGATGAAAAAACACAACTAAACCAGTTTTTTACCCTACCAGTGAGCAGCTGAGCAGCAAAGAAGAAACACTACTTGGAAAATCTCAGCCTTATATATTAGGATTTTGGCAAATTAAACTACACTATGTTGATGACAGAACGTTTTCTGATGGCTTTTTTTGTTTCAGATTCTGCACAGGCCAGTTGAATATGAGCACACCTCACTCAGCCACTCATGTTCACTATTTTTCCATATTTTACTGCCTTCAAAATGAAAAAAAAAGATAGCTTAGATCTCACACTGTGCCCCAGCTCTTTCATACTCTGTTGATGGGTGCACAGGAGACTTAGGGTTCCAGGATCTTAGTGTCTGTGGCTGTTTGTGCAGACACCTTTCTGCAGCAGCAGCAGCAAAGTGCAAAATTGTTAAATAAATCTGTGGACTACATTTCTGAACTGGTAAATTTAATATTGCATATTACCATTAAGCATTACACATTAAAATCTCGCATGAGTAGTCAGCCCCATGATGGTGGGGCATTTTGGAATTTAATCTGTCTTTCCTAAAATGTTGTCCTTCCAACTTTTCTAAGTTCACTGTGTGAACATTCAAAGAATGTGAGAAAACAAGAGAATACAATTTATACTTACAAAAATAGCCTTCATTAAGAAAAAAAAAATTAATTCTCTTCACTGCTTATGTCATCTTCAGGAGAGATTCTTCCCCAATTAAAAATACAGATTGCCCCGCAGTGGTTAGGAGTCTGCATTGCTTACATTCTGTGAGGGAGAGCGCAGCATTTCTCAGCACAGCGCAGCTGCAGAGCTGGCTGTGTTACATGTCCTTCACCTCCTATCTGCCACACTGCACTTGCTGTCTCATTCCACAGGGCTGTCAAGAACTTCCTCTCTCTCAAACCCATTAAGGAAAATGAATAATCATAGGAAAAGTCATGTAAATGCATTTGTCACAGGCAGAAAAGCCACACCAGTGAAGCAGCGCAGCCTTTTCTTCTTTTCCAGTAGGAGAGCAGGAATCACCCGGAGTCTCACAAATCTGGATTTCTGTGTTCTGTTCTACAGTGTAGCTGCTAAAAACGTGTGAAAGCAGTGCTCTGCTTGTCTGAAGTGTCTCCAGTGTACAACGCACTTCTGTCAAAATCAGTTATTATTTACACTTACTGAATTGCCTGACTCAGACACTCAATGCAAGATACATTTGTTCTGCAAAATAAAATAACTCTTGCTGTGCTCTGCCATGTTAAGAGCAGAGCTTATCTGGATGAGAGTAGCCACCTAGGAGGATTTCAGTGCATGTCAAAGGGTAATTGTGCCGTGACTCCAAGAATGTCACTTCGTGGTAATTTATTTTCGAATCTAAGGTGGTTGAAATCAAAGGAACTTATGAAACCAAACTTATTTCGCAGTCTGCTGTGGGACAAGGCCTACAGAAGGTGCACTGCAAACCCAGGCACTGATGAGCCTGAGGCACTTGCTGCCTCCTGCACTCACAGCTCTGTACTCAGGCTCAGGCTTGGGTGACAGCCCCACATGTCCAACAGCAGACTTCACAAAAGCTAGGGGACCACCTCAGAGAAAACATGAGACAAGAAAGCACCTTTAGTCCTGTTCCCTGCAAGCACTGAGGTGTGGCATTCAGGCTGAAGGAAGGTTTCTCACTGCTGTCCTCTTCTTCCAGCCACCCAAATCCCTCTGCAGATCGATGTACGTGCATAATCTCAGTGAAATAAGAGTTTGTCTTTCCCCTGTAACTTTTACATTATCCACAACACATGATGACAAGCAGCAAAGCATTTTGTTGAACAACTTTTAACAACTTTCTCCTTACAAAATGTTTGTTCCTGTGAACACCTAATGGTTCTTTCTGCAAGAAAAATACGGTCCCTCCTGCAGCACAATAATTTAACTTCGAAACATCAGATAATCTTCTTCCTACACATGAAAGCTCTTCATTTAATAGAGGTATTTTTCAGACTACAGCCTCGGTAATACTGAGAAATGAGAAATGTTAATTGGGAAGCTCAGATCAGCTTAGCTCCAGTTTCCTTCTATTTGCTATAATTCGCGATACACTGTACCTCCCAAGTTAGGCTGGTAAAAGCTTAGAAACTCCTATTAAGGAAAAAAGAAAAAAAAAAGGAAAATAAACCCTAAGCAGCTATGCTGATTGAGTGATGCAAAGGCAGAGTGCAGGCTGTTTAGGCCGAGGGCCACAGACATCAACTCATTGTGTCCCGTGGAAGTGATGTGCATTGTACACACGTGTGCTGCACAGACACACCTTCCACTCCTCCCCTGTTGCCAGCATGGCAGATTTTAGCCAAAAATATCTGATTTCAGTTCATGCAGATCTGGTGGGATGGAGGGGCTGTGCCAATGTGCACATCAGCCCCTGTGGGTGGAAAGCTGCCCCTGCTGACACTGGTCATGGGGAGGTCAGAAGCAGCAGTATTTCCTGTTCTGCTAAATAAGTCACTCCCATAAATCACAGGAGTGGTCACCCAAAACCACTGTTATTCCTTCAGCTTATTCCTACCAGAAAATACTAAAATTCTCATACACAGCATTTTGCTAAAGCAATGTAATATATTGTCAGTAAAGTCAAGCCCTATCTGCTTCTGTCTCAATCAGTGCAAGTGCTTTCTCATCCACTCTGTTGCTCTTTCAGCAGCTATTTTATTTCTATCTCAGTCTAGCAGATACCTCCTTCTTCCTGCTGTCTTTAGGTGAGTCAAAAAGTAAAAAAAATTGTAAACTGGGTCACGTTGTGCCAATAAGGTTGTAATCCATGTTAAAATCCCCTTGTTTAAGCAACCTTCAGGGGTGAGTGCCACTAAAGACCTAACAGCTTGACAGATGGTTGAGAGCCAGAAAACTCTGTAGAAATAGAAGCTGAAAGGTGTGTGGTGTTGGATGTTTCTTGTAGCTGCATCAGTTACTGCGTTTAGATCTGTGTGGCTCCTCTGCAAAGCAATGGGGCTGGATCAGAACTGCACAGACAGCATTCCAGTTTGAAGCAACTGAAACCTAAATTTCTAATGTAACCATTAGCTGCAAACACGTTATTCCTCACTGTATTTTCAGTTCAAATTGTATTTCAAGTTTGTGACATTTTAAACTAAACATATTTAAAACTCCCAAATTCCTGATATCTCAGTTATTTGACAATTAAGATTCTTTCTGAAGCTTATCACATTACTAGGCACCTCCTGTAATGCTTTAAGAACTTCACTGACCTATTTATTTGGTCACTTGAGTTGTCATTCCCAAACCTATTTTGTTTCATTTTTCTGGTTTCATCCACTTAAATGAAGCCAGCACAGATGACATAAATCATAGGTATTTATTTCCTACATGGACTATAGACACTGCTGCTTTTTGCAGCATTAATTCTGGGACTGGTACAAGGAAGGGGACATGCTATGATCACTTCTACCTTCTGCTTATTTTTTTTTTCTGGCTGATGGTTGGTTTTATACAACAAAATTAATTACAAGTCAAACTGTACTCATCTAGGATATGAGAGGCAGCTGGTTTCTGTTCATAGTAATCGAATACATTCACAAGCTTTGTTTCCTTATTTAACTCCTCAGGCATTTCTTACTTGCTCTTGCCAGCACTTACATCAGATACAGTGTGTTCATTTCTGCAGTGCCTACATTCTGCTTTTTTCCTTCAAGATTTGCGTCTGCCACACTCATCTGCTACAGCTGTGCCTAGCTGGGGAGACTGAGGTTAGGTGAAATTTGAGGCTATCTGTAAAGCCCAGGTGGTAAAAGGTTTATTTATAAACACTCATTTGCAGGATGCGCACCTGGCTGAGAACTCTCTGAAAACACCCTCTTCATGTGCCCCTGAGATTGGGAAGTGCTGTGTGTTGGCCTCAATTAAACTACAGCTGAGGGCCTGCCTCCTGCTCACTCCTCTACAGCTATAACCAACTCTGCAGCTCTGCAAGAGCTTTGGTTCAGCTCCTTATCTCTCCCCTCTGCTGCCTGGCTGGAGTTGGTTTCGGCACCAAGCGAAGGCAGGAGATATTTTGCTCTCACTAGTCCCTGCTGGGCTGGCTCCGTGTTTTGGTCAGCAGTTGCTGACTGAACACAGCCTGGTGATGCCTTGATGTGTTCAGTTTTGTTTAAGTTGAATGCTGGGGTTCCGAAGATTCCAGTTTCTATGGGATTTTTTTTCCCATATGTAGATGAAGGGTACAAGCTGATTTGAATTTATTACAACATGTTCCAAGACAGTCCTCCAAAAATAATTCATATTGAAAAAGTATATTTTGCCCCAGAAATTTCTGAAGCCCTTTAAAAGCAGCAGCAGAGAAAGGCATGTAATGGGGGTATGCAAAGGAAGGCTGAATGGAGTCCTACAATGAAGACTGTATTCTTTCTTATCACTGAGAATACAGCAGAGTGCTGTGAGGATGGGGCCTTGTTTGGGCCCTGTTTTATACCTGTGATTTGAGGCAGGCTTTGCTTGGATGCTTCCTGCGGTTCTCTCCAGCCTGATTTTAATCTCTGCTATTTGATAGTCTGCAAGGGCACAGCAAAGAAAGGATTTATTTGAAGCAGAGAATCACTGATTTTGACCTGAGATTCATGACATCTGGGTTTATCCCGCCTCAGATATGCAAGCTGCAATTTGCTGCATTTTCATCCTGGTCACAGAATGTGCTCAGACATCAGCAAGGCCATAAGGGCTGCTCCAAGTTCGGCCTTGCTCCAGCAGCAGGTCAGTGGTCTCCATGGCAATCCAAACTGGTGCAGCTCTTAAAGCTGATCTTCTTATTAACAGTTTTCTTGGCATTCAAGAGAAATGAAGAGCTTCCTTACCGAAGGTCCAAAGCTTCTCTCAAGTAAACAACGTGAAAACAATCTTCTAATTAGTTACATGGTCCAGGCCAAATACCACTTGTTGCACCCATTTGCCTCCAACTCCCTGATCTTACTTTAGTCCTCTGGGCGAGCAGAAAATGACCAATTTTTGCCACTAACAGTACTGAGATGTGGATCAGGCCTTGACTTATGCTAGTTCCACTGAAAAAGGCACTAAATTTTGGTAAAGAAGGGAAACACGGCATGTTAAAACATATCAGTTACAAACGAAGAGGATAAAAGGCCTTTGTTTTTCTGCTCAAAAAAAAAAAAAAAAAAAAAAAAAACAAAAAAAAAAGCA
This sequence comes from Odontophorus gujanensis, assembly GCA_013399175.1. Lineage (NCBI taxonomy): Eukaryota > Metazoa > Chordata > Aves > Galliformes > Odontophoridae > Odontophorus > Odontophorus gujanensis. The sequence continues at coordinate 381,371 of VXAB01009288.1, forward strand.
TAAAAGAAAAATAAAGAAAAAACTCTCCACAATCTACCAGTCATTACATTATTCAGTGTTCCTGGAAAAAAAGACGTTCTGGATTCTGATCCAAATTACAGATAAGAGTTGGCAACAAAGCAGATAGAATAAAAAATGTTCTTTTATACAGAGAAGGTGGGAGAAAAAACATGTCTTGTTATCTTGCTCAGAGCAGCCCAGTTCTCTGACAGAAAAGGTGACGTTTACACTCAACCTTAAGAGGAAAAGTAGATAAAAGAGAGAATGAAAGGCAAAAATTCAGCAAGAAAGAAAATAACATATTTTTCCCTCACTTCTAACTGAGGCCAAACCCAAGGAATCTGTGTCTCGGCACTCAGCACACTGTTTATTTTGGTTAAGCACAGATTCAGTGGATGAGCTGAGGAGGCTGTAGTCCTTTTCTCCCAACTACTGCTACGCGGTGACGTGTGCATCCTTCAAATCATGAGGTGCTGACGCATGTACATGCTACCCAACGCTGCCATCCAGACCAGAACTAAGCAAAGTGCTAAATATTAGATACATGCACATGCCAGTATTTTTGTTAGAGTTTTAGAATACTATTCTAATAACTATATAGAGCTGTAACTATATACTGCTATAAAGCAGTAGAAATTTTCTTTACACCCTTCCTGTATTTGTTACTGATAACATCCTTTTCCATTCAGGAAGAATTAAGAACTTATATTCAGCTGAATATAACTGAGTCATACACATCCCCGTCAGAATCTGTTCAAGAAGTGATCTGTGACTACCTTCTCTCTGTCTCTCATTCAGGTAGAGATCATTAGAAAAGATTTAATCAAGAATGAGTAATGATCTTGACAGAAGCTGGCCTGACAAATGAGGGAATCACTTGATGCTGTATTTTTCAAGTTAGACCTTACATTTTTAATGAGGTTAATAAAACTCCAGTTATCTATTTCAGCTGAACTCTGTTTCCAAGTATGTCAAACTGTAAGTCAGATATGAGTCTGCTTCTCTGTGGAGATCTCTGTAAGCACAAACATCCATGTGTACATGTACATCTTTACAGATGGATATGAATATCTGAAGCATTTTGTCCATAAGTGACCCCCTCCTCTGCAGCTGTCAAATAGCTCATTTCCTGAGTACAAATGGAAGGTGGCCCAAACTGTGTTGGATGTCAGTAAAACTTCTTAGATGCCAAAGGCTTTCTAGAAGAGCCAGGCAGAGCTATTATAAAGCTAATTTCACATTAAGTGGGAATATGGACAAAAACTAGGCATTCATGGCAAAGGTTAAAAGCCAGTGTTTTATCTGAAGATTTACTGTTACAGAGCACAGAACAGGCACACACATACAATAAGGGGATAAAAATCTAAGTACATATGCATTTCAGTGTTATAAGGAACTAAGCATATTCAGTACTTTTACAGCACCCTTCTCACCATGTTTAGCCAGAAGCATTCTCTATTTATGTTTGTGTTCTCATTAGGAAGTTTACTGGTCAATTAAGTATTCAGGAAAGAGCCTTTGATATGTGTGCGAAGAATAATTTGGCTGCTGTGAAATTCTGGTTAGCATAGCCTCCCACTCCATTTGTTTTCAGGAAACTGGAATGTAAAAAGACACAGGTCATGTTTGCTTCCACCTCATTTCTGCATTAACAGCATGTTCCTGGTGTAATCATTTACAATCATTACAGAATGTGAACTTAATTCTTTTATGATAGAAAAACAAGACAGCCTTTTTAGGGACAATACTGAAAATTTTGTGGTCAATTAGAATGCTACAGTGGAACAACAGAAGCTGTTCCATCACAGCTCAGTTTTAATAATCAGAGAAATGGGAGAAGAATCCAGTGCTACTCTTGTAGAGCAGCACAGACTCAAAAGTAATTATTTTTGTAGGAGCATTTACAGAAAACGACGTTTGACGTTTTTGTACACATAGCTGCCACATTATTCAAAAATCAAGAAAAAATATTGGTAATATGTTACAAACAGTACAAATAACTAACTACCATCCCATTGTAGTTAGTGACTCCTTCAGCTTGAAACCAAATGCAGTTAGTGGATGGAAAGACTTACCACTACTTCAATAGGATTTATGTTGTGTGTTTCTCTTATTCTGGAACTGCATGAGCCATTGACATTTATTAATTACTTCATAGTAACTACCATTCTTCAGACTGTTTGTTAAAACTTTGTAACAAATATTCATCGTTTGCCATTACATGGCATTTTTGTTGCATGAGTCAAGTGGCTTCTGTTCTACTAAGAAGTGACTCATAGCAAAAACACTGACTACTTAAAAAGATGGAAAATTATAATAGAATATATATTATATCAGCTGGAAACCATTTAATCACTTATTGGACCTGAAAAAATGCAAATAAATAGGAAAACGTGCAGCAATGTTACTTCTGGTAAAAATTCAGAGTAAACTGCCCTTACTCTGTCATGACAACTTCTCATATTTAGGTCAAACTCTTGAATGTTCATGGGAAATAAACACACATTCACTTCAACCAGAGTTCACTGCTGAATTCAAGCAAATAATGTGATAAGCTTTTGTTCTCATTATACATCTCAGTATACATTTGTGGTTCTCTAGCCACCAGCAAGAAGTTCAGAGCAAGTCATTATTAAGTGAGACATCAGTTTATAGCATGTGCTATTTAACTTCAAAAAAAAAGAAAAAAAGCATTTATACAGAAATGCAATTTCCAAATGAAAATGTAAGAAGAGAAAAATATTTGTGGAAAGCAAACATAGAGACTGTATATTTGAATTATTTCCATTCCATACATGAAAAGAGTTTCTTTCTGTATCTCAATATTGTGTTTTCATATCTCCTGGTGTGAATCTTATTCTAGCTCTGTGTCACACTGATCCATCCACTCTCTAATGAATACATTAGGAATATTTCCAGGCAATGAGGTGAAAAAAAGAATCCTTTGCAGCAAGGTAAATTCTCTGAAGTGTATCTTCTTTCTCACACTGCATTTCATCATGAAGAAAATTCTTTTTTATTTCCAGGGCAAACTGGAGAAAAACACCTGGGTCGCATTATCCAAGCAAGATGCTATGAAACAAATGCACCAGAGACTTGCCCAGTCCAGGATATTTTGAAGCAAAAGGCAAGAGCTTACTCTATGTATGAAGTGCACATAGTATTCCAGATCCCAATTTCTGCTTGGTGCCTTGAGGTTCTATTGTAACACAATAGTTAAGACAACTGTAATAATAATATCACAACAGTTACAAAGGATATTAAGAATTTATATCTAGAAATAGTAGTTATTTCTAGTTCACTCACAACCTAATAGATGCCTTAATTTCCCCTAAAATCACCACTGCAGTTCAAGTAGGAGCCTGAAGAATGAGCCAACAAAATAGCACTGACTTTCACATTTCAGTCAAATTTGTGAGTCTCATCCACACATCAGTCTTGTAAAATGTCTTGTCTAGTAGGTGTGGAACCCAGAAGACCGCCTTCCTTAGTGTCACGCACTTATGGCAGCAGAGGTGAGATCTAACCTCAGGTTGCAAGGTGTTTCGCTCTCCAAGAATGAATCCTTCCCTTCACTCTGCACGGGTCCAGCTAAGCCAGTATTGACTTGGCTGCCTGCTCACCTGCATGATCAACCTTGGCACAGCCAAGGTCATGACACCAAGTACCATGTAATTGCTAAGCATTCCTCTTTGGTCACAAATGGCAGCCAGTGGTTTGCTTTTCCCTCCCTGACCACTCTTAAGGATCTTCCCTCTGACAACACTGTCATTTCTAATGGTTATGCCACATATTGAAAGACCCACAATCGACAAAGTGTCTGCATTAACTTGCTTAGGTTAATTTGGTTCCTTAATCTCCCAATAGGCTTCAAGTAAGAAGTGGCTTTCAGTTAAGTTTTTGATAGAAGATAAACTTGCAATGTTTTATTAAAAGGAAACAGAATTGTTGACACCTTGCTTTACTTGCAAATGCTGCATCTATTTACCCATTCAGACTAGATTTCAATTCACATAAAACTACAGGACCATGGTCAGCATTTTAAAAACTGACTAAAGCAGTGGGAGGGTAACAAATACAGCCTTATCCAAACAAAGACAAATCCAGAGAAAGACTCAACAAACTCAGTACGATCACTGAACTCTGATGAAACCAAACTCAGCTTCAAATAAAGAATATGATTCTCAGATTTTGATAGGTGGCTCCAATTTGCATCTCCAACTAGTGAGGTGGCTCAGAGTCACACGTGGACTCACACTACAGTTATACCCATCCTTCCTACTTGGAAAGGCCATGGGATGCAGTGTTACAGCAGCAGCAGAGTTTCTCCTACTTGTTCAATGCGGGCCTCTATTTTTCACTTCTGTTCTAAACAAAAGTGGGAAAGAACTGAATGATGTTATACTCCAAAACACAAGTGTACTAAAATGCTGTCCAGAATTGAAAAGTCAAACGAATGTCCCTCTGAGGTCTATAAAAGCCTTTAGAATAAAAGCAGAGCACCACAAACATCCACACATTAACAGAACAATCTAAAATCCATTTATTACTAGGGCAAAGAGCAGCCAGCTGCCACACTTCTGACATTGTGGCTAGAGATCCTTCTCTCAGGTAGGCATGAGCAATCAAGGCTATTATCAACAACATGCTGTGCTGGAGTACTTGCTGGCTTTGACTCTTTTAACTGCTAAAGCAGGGTAGTTAGGGTTGGAGCAGAGTGTGCAGGATAGAGCATTATCTGCTCACAACCATTGCAAGCTGCTCAGTGTTTTGCTTACAGAGAGCATTAAGGGCTAGCCTCTTCACATCTTTGATATGAGACATGAATAGGTGGCATTATCAGGCAGTGGCACGGGACATCTCTAGAGCACAGGAGCTGTCACGTAGCCAAAGGCAGAGCATTATTTCTTTGGCCTGATTATTTTTTCTAAAGGTTTTTTCCTGCAGTTTTACACATCTTTCAGGATACACAAGCAGATCAATATCTCCATATCCTAATTAGCCCCTATTCAATAACCAGCATGGACACCTTTGAGATTTTTGCTTAAACTGAATTCGAGCTTAACCTGTGTAGGCACTTCAGGATATACTGCTGAGTACTTAGCTAGCTGTACCTTTAGGCAGCCAGTTCAATTTTTTGTCATGCTATTGCACTAAGCATCCCAAAGTCTAAAGGATTTGAACAGCTAAATCCCACTTTCATAAGTTACTAGGCAGCTGGAAGCCAAGGAGTAAGAGGCACTGAATGGGCCTTAAAGTTTAAATCACATAGGCACAGACATGAAAACCCACTTGACTTCTGAAATGCAAATGGATACCTAGAAAAGCGTTCAAAAAACAACTGTAGTCTAACTTCTACCTTCAAAAGATGTATTTGAAGCCGCAGTCATGTGGTTTTGGCCCCCTGACACTTAAATGATATGCCTTAGATTCCTAAATCAGCTAGAAGCTTTCAGAAATCTTTATTTCATTCTGCAAATCATAGTAATATGGGGCGNCACACAACTTTATGTAGGTTGTTTCAAATAGATTTTGCTGCAGTTGAACTTTTGCATTTGAATTTCAACCTTTAAAACACTATCAGTCAATATATTTTCATTATTATATTTGTATCCTTGCAAAAGGATGAGAAATTTCATTCAAGTCAAAATCATCTTTATTGTCCGTTGATCTGTATAACCAAAATGCACAACTGACTTCAAAGACAAAACTAATAAACTAAGAGCACCTCATTAGAATCCTGACTACTGCAAAAACAGGCACTAGGGGAGACAGATTTACTGAGGTGAAGGAAATCTCCATCATAGCTACGTTTACATAGTCTCTTTGGTCAGGCTAAACTGACAGCTATCAGAACCCAAGATAAAGATATATGATATTTAGAGATGGCATCTAAGTCATTATTCCAGAGAATGAACAGAGTAAGTGTGTTATCAATCCTGGGCTCTTAGGCCTACTTAATTGCTGTCAGTAAATCATTAATTATTTACATAGCTTCTTTACAGTGACTAATTAAAGGGTTGAAATTATTTATCACACAGTTGCCTTCATAATATTATTATTATTATTATTATTTGTGAAAATTTGGTGTACAAGAGTACATTTACCTTGGGAACTTCTGTAACCTGTGTCTGGTCAGCCTGGGGAAAAGAAGACTGAGGGATGAGATGATAAAATTTTATAAATATCTAAAGGGAGGTTGGAGGCAAATGGATGAGGCCAGGCTCTTCTCGATGGTGTGTAGCAATAGGATAAGAAGTAATGGCCTAAACTTGAACATAGGAAGTTCCATACTAACATGCAGATGAATTTATTTACAGTGTGGTGACAGTGCACTGGAACATATTGCCCAGAGAAGTTGTGGAGTCTCCTCCTATGGAGATATTCAAGACCCAGCTGGATGTCGAGCTGTGTGACCCTTCAAATCCATGACCCCATGAAAACCCACAGTAACATTAAACAGAAAGTTCAGAGTACTGTGTAAAATAACAGTAGTAATGCCTTCACAAGTACCTGGAACACCTACAAATAAATGTAAGAACATATCAGTGGCTTCAAAGATATGGATACGCGTTCTCATTCTCAGCTCTAAGACTGTAGCAGTGATTTTTAAGAGCTGAAAGCTACCATAGACTTTAAGTTGCAGAGACTCCTGCCCTTTTCAAACATGCAGCTTATTGCAGTAAAAAGGGGCCAGCAACTCCTGAGGAGAATCTGTCAGACTCCAGAATTTTTGCGGTAACCAGGGCCCACCAGTTGCTTTGATTTTGCTTGTCATTGCAAAGAAGATGGCATTAGTTATGCTCTGCAGTCATGAAAGCTATTTTCCAGCCAGAGTTCAGTGTCCTGCAGAAGCCAAGCTGGCATGGCTCTTGGGAAGTCTTCCTGAAGCCCATCCTCACGAAGTGGTGGGGGAAACCTGCAGAATTCATCTGGATCTGATTAAGAAATTCAGATGTGGCAATAAATGAATAATAGCCACTACAGTACATAGTAAATAAATAAATCTGCTCTGTGAGGAATCCTCTGTGTGTCTGTAAAGCATTTGAACACTATGTACCTTTCATTTAAATTTAAATTAAATTGGAGCCATTCAATTCTGAAGCAAACATCCACAAAAGTTGCTGAAAGAGTCTGCAGCACTTCCAAATGCAAGGTAATAATAGTAGTGTCTTGCAGAAGTATGACATGTTCCTGGAAATGGCAATGAACTGTGATTTCTTTGGTGATCTAATTGGTATGTCATCACCTCTATTATTTCATTCTGCTCAGTATGAGTTAAACCAGATACATGGTTTTCAGAACAGAAGAGTGATGTATTAAATATGTGAATGTGAAGGGCTGGAAACATGATGCAACCAATTCCCCAGGAAATGGTGAGAGCTCAGACAACAGAAATAAGGGAAAGGTTAAACAACACATGTAAAACTGCTGTCCTTCTGATAGCATGCAGGCCCTGGGAACCAGACTACAGCCCAGGCTACTGATTTGGATTTAAGACTCATTACAAACTGAGAACTCAGAATTTTCCTTATGTTCAAGTCCACAAGGTCCATTCCATATAAGATAAAGCTCCTGAATGGCTACGCAATGAAAGTAGCATTAAAAAAATAGTATGGTGTCACACAGAAAGGTTCTGAAATGCAACCAATGATTGAGCCTATTACAGAAATACATTCGGTACCTTCTGGGAATAAAGCAGCAACCAAACCTCAAGATCTGTTACTGCTTGTGTCCTGGTATGAACATTCATGCTTCCAGGATGTGTTAACTGAGTTTACCATCACTGATGTCCCTGGACACTCATGAGATAATGGAAAATGCCATGGATTTCTGGAATTCTGCTACTTCAATTTTTAATTCAATGTTTGAATGTACATTCAATTAATGATTTTATTATCTCAAAGAAATTTGGATCCAAGATAAATATACAACAGCTATGACTATCTGCAATTCTGAGTAGCTATAATCCCAGGAGGGACATTTCTTCTCCATCTTTAACTGGCCTTGGAGAAATCCACAGCTACCAGGAAGCAACAGAAATTACTTTGTGGCCATGTATAGCATACGCATGGCCCAGTTAAATCCTGTTTAAACTTCGTGAAGTTCCGAATCAAATTTAACTCTGGCACAAACAGTTCTGTTGCTGCCAAAATATTTCCTCTTTTAGAAAATGGATCAGTTTTCATATCTTAGGCATATGCAGTCACATCTGAAACTTCAAAAATGTCAATTCAAATGAACACTCCTGGTTGCTCAGCTGCTCTGTGATCAGAGACAACAGAGGATAAACACATAATGACGATGTGCAGATATGGGAAATTGGCAGGGTACTGATCTGATTATTAGATGGCTACTGGTAATCCTTGCAATGTAATCAAAAATGAGAGCTACTGCAGATTAGAGACTCGGGCATCCAGTTCACACAAAGGAGTTGTTGGGCTCATGTTGCACTTATGTAACAGGAATTCTTATTCAGGAAGGTTGAGAGTTGGATGATTTGACTGTTAAGATCCTTGAATGTCAGAGCAGAAACCTTCCTTCCAGCAAGCCCTTCAGCCCTTTGCTGGTTCTCTCATCCACAATTGCAGTACATCCATCTAGAAGATATCACCTGGCTCACAGCAGCTATCCTTGCAAGATGATGTGTTTATTATAAGTTAATTTCTTAAATTTCTTTGTTTTATTTTTTGCTTCTCCCCTACTCAGCATGCCAGTGAACTGAAGTCATTCACTAAGAAAGCAGTATTTTATGGATTATCCATTAGGTTTAAACCAATGTATCTCAAGTGGTGCCAATATCTTTATGGAAAATCTCATAATGGTGTAGTTAGATAATCTGTTCCTGCTCAGTGTGAGCAAACCCAGAGACTGCTGCTTCACTAAGTGGCAGACCATCCCTTCGGGCTGTCTGAATTCCTCCCAGCTAAGCGAACACCAAAGCTGCTCTGGTGCAACATTCTCACCAGCTTCTAGGTAAAGATCATAAACATACACAGAGGTCAAATTGTACACATGCTAACCTAGTGAACTCATCTCTCCTGCTGGTAGACTCACGTACAGGTGAACATACCTTCTCTAAAAGAACTTGTGAGGTTTTGTGAAAATTTGTGTTCAGCTCACGTAAGGCGGAATGATCTGAGCAAGAAATAAAATCTAATGGTAGACGAAGGTTTGCAGTGTGCTAGATCACGAAAATTGCTTTAACTACTGTGATTAGCAACTAAATCTATATACAATTCAAAGCATACTTTCAGACAATTTGCCAAGGGCTATAATCAAAAAAGGAGTTATTCAGTAAGTTCCAGGCTGATCTGATCAGAGCTTCCTACAAAGAACATTATCGCGTTATCTAAGGGATATTCTTTTAGTTATCAGCCTAGCACTGTTTTTCTTTCAAATCTAATTCTCACAGTTGTAGGGGTTCCCCTCTGTCTTCCCATCTGCAATTATAGTATAATAAAATTTATTTTATTTTATCAATATTGAGAAACACACTTTTCTATGGACTGTGAAACAGGAAGGAATATTATTCTCAGCTGAATTATTCCCAAATGCAAAGGATAACTTATTTTGTATCTCTGATTTTATGATAAGCTAATTATGTTTTAAAACATAATTAACTTATTTGCATCTGTGGGTACTCCCCACACTTGGAGACCAATATGGCTAAAGAAGCACAGGCAGAGGTGGAATTAAACCACAGACACTGTTTACTGACTGTGATTCAAGAGGCAGATATGGCTGAAAGGCCACAGAGCTTCCGGCACTGAAAAGTTCAATACTTAGTGCTGGAAAAAGACAATGGTTTCAAAAGCTTTCAAAACAGAGAGTAATATTTTCTTACCAGATGTCAGCATTTGATTACCATGGAGAAGAGGCAAAGGATATAGAGATGTGCATAGGACAGAGATATGCAAAGATGGATGCTGAAGCAAGGGAGGAAGGGGCTCACTAGAATGTGGGACGTATATTTGGCAGCAAAGTTTCCTGTCTGGAAGCTAACGTAATGATGAAAACCGTGATACTAAACACTCAGTTTCATATTACAATATAAGTAGCAAAATTTTAGTTCTACAATTTGTTTGACATGGAAAAAAGTAGTTACTTTGATACTGTCAGAATATGAGCTTTGTAAGCTTTGCCCAACACTATCAAGTTGGGGAAAAAAAGCAATTCAAACCATTTCTGATGGGTAAAAGGACATTGTATTTATGTTTTAGATCTGTTGTTCATTCTTCCACCTTCAGTTACCTGTAATTGTCCTTCCCACCATCCCAACTTCAGGATAAATGGAAATTTTTGGTTTTACAAAAATTTAGTTCAGTCTCCTGTCAAGGAAGGCACCTGCAAACATCTCCAGACCTCACTAATCAGTGCTTTTGTTTCCCCTGAAAGAAATTTAATTCTGAGGTCAAAATGAGAGTCACAAATACCAATGACCTCTGTTTAATGACAAATGGGAACAACGTCAGGAGAATCAGAAGAGGTTGCTCCTCGCTGATTAAACAACATGCTCTAAGCCCAGCTGAGATAGCTCATTTGCAAGGGTGAGAGGTGAATACAGCTTTCATGTCTATTTAGTCTTTGATATATCTACTTAGAGTAAAAGCACAGGCTCCAATTAGTGACATCAATCATCTACCCCAACACCATTGTAGCAAAACAGCCCCTTTCTTTTTGATAAACCACAGAACAGTCCTAACTGGTAGCAAACAGATTGCCCTTTTCACATTTGGAGCACGACTTCAAAACTGTATGTGCTGTGGGCAAGGGGTATTTTTGACAGACACATTCAATAAATGATCTGGAGGGAAAAAAAAAAAGTTTAACTGTTTAGGATAAGGTGCAGAATGTAAAAATTAAAACACACTTAGATGTATAAAATAACTATACATGCAACAGGGGTACATAAGAAGAAATGACAAGAACAGAGTGAATACTGCCTGATAAAGCTGAAAGTGCTATAATGATGGGCTGAAACAGCTACAGACAGCTGTTCCCACAGGACCACCTGGATTTTTCTTATCATTACGGTTTTGAAAAATTCTGTAGACAACAGCACTGAACAATAAAAATACCATGCATAATCTTCAGATGATTTTGAAAACCCTGAACACAGCCTGTTGAGATTCTTAAGGCAATTTAAAAACGTATTTTAAAATATTTCAGTATCTTTTCCTTTTTCTTTGCTTTTTTTTCACTGCAATAAAAGAAATATGGAACATGTTACGCAATGAAAGACACGTTTAAACTCACTTATAAAATATATATAATTTTACTATACTCCTATATTGCTTCCATTCTGTTAAAAATTTGGAAGACAAAGCCTTTAGTTCACACTCAATCTGATTTGCGCCAGAGAAAACCCCAAACAACTTGTACTGCAACAAAACCTACATCAATCTGAAAAATATGTTACTCACTGAGAACACAATTTTTTTAACTTGGGAAATCAGTACACAATAAACAAAGCAGTTACTCTGCAGTCCTTTCTGCCTGAACACAAAAATATGCCAAGTGCACAGTAAGAGAGCCTCTATTGGAAGCTAATGAGTTTTCTTGTTACTGCAAATTCACACTGCCAGGCTTTTTTGTAGACCTGCCAGGAAAAACAATTCAGGATTTCGGTGTGTAGTAAAATACCCTAGTATGTATTACTGAAAACCTAAGAAACCTGAAATCACAACCACACAAATTATCCCACACAATGAGCACAACTTGTTGAAAAGCAGTGGGACACACACTGTCAAGATCTGCTTGTACACTCCACATGTTCCTCTGACCCCTTTTCTTTGCAGACCAGCTGAGCCATGGTATGCCTCTCCCAACCTCTGTGCAGGGATGTGACAGCTGGCAAGCACATCCTGGGGACAAAGCTGCTCTGCTCATTGAAGGGGTGAGTATCCCTTCTTTATCTAAAATCTCTTATCTCCCAGGGTAGTATTCATTTTATTTTTCAAATGTTCCATTTGAAAACATAATGTTCCACATTAAACATTTTGAAATTATGTAAATGCAGACCCCTTTGGCTCATTCTACTTCTTTGATAACTACAAACATTAATATTGCGCTTTACTGTTTCCCTTAAATTCCTATGGTATATTACCAAACTGTGATGAAACTCTGAAAAGTAGCTTTGGGGCCTTGAAAGGGCAGCTCAGCTGAAAGTCTGCTACAGCATCAGGCTGCTTCAAGATACTATGGAGAAGGCCAGAGGATGTCTCTGCTACTTGATCTTAACCTTCAGGTCTCCTGCACAGCACTGAGTCTGCGCTCCTACCTTGACAACAGAAGGACGTTAGGAAAGCAGAGCTGAGGAAGACCATTACAGAGCACAAGCCCCTGTTCACTGCTGCACATTATCTCTTGGTAACTAATGCAAACAAGTCCCAAAGATGTACTTACTGAACCAGACAGCTGTACTGGAAGAAATGGCAGTTTATAGCTTCTGCCTGTGGGTGACAGTAAAAATGAGTTGCCTCACATAATTACAGTACAGCAAATTTAAAAGAGAGAAAAAAAACTGTTCTTTGCTAAGGTTTGAAACCAGAAATGTTAAACCTTTTCCCATATGATGTTCAGCAACAAGCCAGACTAACCAGAAATGGTGCTTGATTCATCTGTAACAATGTTCTCAATGACATTTCTTTAAAAGAGCAGATCATCAAAATGCAGTTCACCAATTTACTGTAATTAAAACAGGCAAAATACTATAACCCATCTTCACAGTGTTTAGGTCTGTATGCCCGTAGTGTAGCTCTTTTGCAGAGTTAAGGGCACACAAACAACATGGTGCCACGCATGCCTGTGTTGTAAAACAGTAATCCTCAAAGCAAACTCATTGTTTGAGCCATTTTCTATCTCCAAGATGCAGTGTAAGGACACACAGAGAAAAGCTCTTCGTTCTGTGCATGCACGATCTGTACTCGTGTCAGAACATTGGAGCTCAGTGGACTGAATTCTCTGAGCTTCAAGATGAGAAGCAGGAGTTAGCCCTCTTGCATGCATTATGAGAGGAAATCATGTCTTGCTGGCAATACATTTTACAACATTTATCATAGTGAAGTATCTAACGGTTGAAAAGTAAGAAGTTGCACAGATCATTGCTTTAACAAAGGTAAATTTTTTAATATATCATGTAAAAGCACTTTTCATCTTGTCACCCAAAGTGTTTTACAACCACTGACAGCGATTCTGATTTTATGGAGCATTTACACTGGTGCTTGGCTTGTAACCCCTTCCAGTTCACCTGCAGCTGGCACAGCCATTCAAGGCACAGCTAACTTTCACTGAGCTCAATGCTGCATTTGACTGAAAATATCTGGGCACTGCTAAAATGCTGAACGTAGAGCATGAGGGAAAGGAACGGGGAATGAATGATGCACAGAAGTGGCTAATGTCATGCAAGCAATTCTCAGCTGTGGTTGCACTAGACTCTTTCCTCACAGATTTTCTACCTAATCTCCCATTCCCTTGAACCTAGGCTCCGAGGAACCCGGCAGGATAAGTAACCCCATGCATGGACTCTAACATACCTGTGTCAGACAGCATCTAGACGGGTGCAGTTTAGAAGAAGAAACAAACCAAGTAACCCAATGGCTTTTATAAGTTAAACTGGAGATAAAAATGCAGTAACTAATATTTGACATAAGTATTTAACGTCCCTAACACCTCCATGTCAGCATTCAACATTTACCTGCCCTTTTAATTATTTATTTTTCACTTCAAGTATCAGCTTCAGCAAATTCTAGAAGCCTGCTCTGTGGATCACAATTACATCAAATCATTTTACTTAGTAAACAAGGGGTCAGTTCATTTTCCGGTCTTGTCAACAGAAAAATTTCACATTTCTTAGGGTACCAGGCTGATTATAAAGCAATTAAAGTCATGACAATAATGTATGTCATATTTTCCTTCACAGTTTTGGGAGCAGTTTGTTGAAATAGTATGAAAAATCCCTAAAGCAACTTCAAATACTCCTCTTCTGACCTTATTTAGCCAAACTTAATTAAAAACAGAAATCAAACTGTTACTTATTTCCATACCAGTTTTGTTATTGTCATGCATTAACTTGAAGACAGGAGGAAACTGACGCTTTAGCAGTCATAAATCCTAACTCACTTCTTCATCAACAAGTACTTTGAACTCTGACAGCTGATTTACCAATAGATTCGAAAGGAGCAATAAAGGCTGTGCATCTTTTACATTTTAACAGCAGCTTTTTCTATTCATTTTTAGTAATCAGTTTTTCTCCTGTTTCCCCGAATTGTTTCCAGACAGATGCATTGGAATTCTCTTGATTTCACCAGCAGAAGCAACACAGGCATCTAAGCTATAAGATGGCAATATTAGAAATCCCAGTCTCTGAACATACCAGGTGGTAAATAATAGATAATTTCTGTGCAAGTTATAAGTTCTGCTCATGGAAACTAAGGGGAAAGCCCCCAGGAAACCTGAAGATGTTTCTGAATAAGAGTTTTTGCTGATGGCCATCCGCAGGACAGAAATCCAAATTTGGCACAAGAGCCGTGCAGATGGCAGGCAGAGCCCCCAGGCGCAAGGAACCGCTAATGCAGCGCTGGACACAGAACTCAGCCCTTCTTTATAATAAAAATAAAGTCTCCTCAAAGCTGGAAAGTGAAGAAAATTATCAGACTTAACATGCGATTTTCTGTTATTTTGAGGAATGTTTCTTTTGGCTTCACGTTTGTTTGCACTACCCATGAATCTGATGCTCCCTACTCTTACCGCTAGCACGTAGTTGCACCAGAAAAAAACATGGAAATCTGTTCAGTGGGCTCCAGGAGAAAGAGATAGATGGAAGTTCCCCTAAGTTTCATTTTTCATATTTTCAGGTTTTGATCCAGCTTTTTATGCCATTTAACTGTTGTTTAACCAGTATAATTAGTATTTTCTATTATTTCCAGCTTTTGAACACATTCTAAAACTAATTTTGAAGTTCCAAAGAGCAGGTTTATCCTTTATGAACTGGGTACTCAGAAGCTTTAAGCTCTTATGGACACTGCTCTGTTGATACTGCGCTGCTATCATCACAAAAAAACAAAATTCAAGAAAGACAGCTGAAGTTTTATTTCAGTTACTGGTGTGTGACTGACACAATGCCATCAGATGCAAGATATTTAGCATAGAAAGGAGGGAGAAACAGCCAACTGCAAACATAAGGAAGGTAAATTAATAAAGGTATGATAGTCTTGTAAGCTCAAGACACCTCACTTAATATCAGTCAGCATTTGGCAAGCAGAGTGTATGCTGAGCTGAGAAAATACCGACTGCCAAGCTACAGAATTTGGAGTAGGAGTTTGAACTTCAATAGGGTATCCTGAAGAATCCCATGAGAATACTCTTGTTCTGCTGAAGCTGAATCCTCTTCCAAAACAGGGTATGGCAGCACCTACCTGAGTTTAAAGATCTGCCATACAGAAATCAGCATCTGAAATGGAGGCTGTGATTCCTCCAGCAGACAGGAAACAGGAATCAGCATTTCAGCTTCACAAAGACCTCCGAGGCATGCCAGGCTGCCATGTGCTGGCAGTAGCTCTCTGTGCTGCTGGCTGCTTACATGGCTGGGGCAGATGCAGACACCTGCATTGTCACACGCACCTCAGGAAGTGACTCGAGGCCTAGCAGGGAGCCTGCAGACAGAATTACTCAGGAAGAGATGTCACTTGATAAAAAATGAGAAAGGCGGACAAGCCTTGAGATCTGGGATTAATCGGAGAAGGGTCTGCCCTCATGCCAAATCTGCTCCAGGTTTTGTATTCTTTGCATTTATACTCCTGCAGAACTCTGGGAGCTCTGAGCTACTCACAATACCAGAAAACCATCTTCTGATGAAGATGCGCACTGTTGATCTTCTAAGGTTTACATGACAGCAAGGTTGAGAAAAATGGTTGGGGAAAGGATCATCTTTTTGTAATAAGCTGGAAACGGCCTCTCCTAACCTACTCCTGGGAGAATGGGGGTTACAGTTCAATTCCTTTCCAAATAGGTCTTCCAGAAAATAATATTTTATTTAGTAATGTAGGAAAATTTCTCAACATTATTCATTTTGGACAAGCGGTTTATTACTTCTTTAGAGACACTTATAATATAGCTGTCTTTTACATAAAATCCCTTTCTCGCTGTGTTGGCAGTTTAAGAGGATCAGAAAGAAAAAAAACAACAAATAATTTACTCCCAGTTTAATGCCCTTTTAAATGGTCAGAAAAGAGCTCTAATGCAAAACAGAGACAGAACTATTGCTAGTTCCCAGAAGCACATCAGGAAAGAAGACATAGCCAAGATTAAAATAATAATCATAAAAATCATCTGTGGAAAAGAAACCGTCTGAAGTTGTTATTCAGTTGCTGACACCAAAAATTCATTCCCTACCTGAGATTAGTAATGATTCATCTGAACAACATGAAATGAAAAGCATAAAGAAGGAATATTGAAAAAAAAAATAGAATTTAGAATCCAAAAATAAATAAAGAAGATGATCTTGGGCAGGTAAGTACTTTGGTAGATTACCGAGAAAGATGGGATTAATATCAATCTTATCAACAAAGCAGGGAAGTTAACGGTACATCTGGCAATTTGTTGGTCTTATCAGTAGGAAAAAATAATCATGCTCAATGATAGAAAGGGGATAGAAAGCAGACTTTTTTTTCAGATAAAAAGAATCTGGAAATAAACAATAATAACTTGGTGTGTGGAAACACGGGCTGGAAGAAAGGTGAAAATACAAAAAGGAATTCAGGTCTCCATGAAAAATGTATCTGTATCCAGGCTCTATGTCACACAGTTTTAGAAATTAAGATTAAGGTCTGGGACACAGGATCACAGTGTGAATGCTTTGAGGGAATATACTGAATAACACTGTAGGTCGTTTTCCTCCAGAGACAAGAGAGAAAGCCATCTTCAAAACCTATAAAGGACACCTGAGAAATAGAAACTAAAGAAATGACATTAACTTGGCCAAAAAGTATAAGAGGTGAACAAAAGAGAACACTGGAGAATATCGTGCGTGTGCTACAGCCTATGTGACAGTGCCAGGGGAGGGAAAGCAACAGGGACAGCTAACTGAAACTACGTGTAGATACAGGTGAGATTTATATGCTTTGCAAATTTCGGATGCAGCCAGAAGATCCTGACTCAACCCAGCAGAAAGTTAGGAGATTTAGGTGGATTCCCAAACCAAATCCAAGCCCAAACTTCCAATATCACTGTCCCCAGCTCAGACCAAGATACTTCTTATGTTGAAGAAAATGAAAAGAGTTACCCAGTCATAGGAATATGAAATTAACTCAGAGACAGAATAACCAAAAATTAAGAGAACCAGCAGAAACAGTCCAGCGAGACTGAAGCATCTTACAAAACTCTACGTGATAAAGCACGTAGCCCCTGCAAACTTTTCAGTAATACAAACCAAAGCAATTCAACATCTAGACCATCACATATGGTTTTTGGAACAGACCAGTGCAGTCTTAGAGGAAAAAAAGAGAACTATGACAATTTCAACTGAAAGAGCATCATTCTCACCCTATACATATATGGAAACAACAGCATTATAGAATCATTATATTACATATACTACCATATGAACACGTGGGCATATATCAGACCGCAATTATTACAGTATCAACTCCATTATGAAGTTCAAATGTTTAGATTAACTTCCTATAATCTAAGCAAGCAGCATCACAATTGATATCTCTAAAACTTGCAGTGTTATTGTGTTAAAATTCCACATAAATTGGCTTCAATACAGGTATATGGTGACAGTACAAAGCTAGGCCCCCAGCCAAAATCATTAAAAACTGTGAATACTTGTATTTTATCCAATATCCTTACAAACATGAAGATTCTGTTATATCTCTACTGAATCTATAATCCTAACTATGACATCCAGTGATAGTTAATGTAAACTAAACTGGGGCAAACATCCTAAAGTAATTTCAGCAGAAGTACTAATCAGTTTTAAATCCATGCACCTGAACTGTCCTTGAGGAATTTAATGTGCTTCTTGTACTAATATTTTTTTCTGTGAAGTTAATGTAGTAATTTTACCATCATTTTTATGTGTTGCTGCTGTTCATTAAAGCAAAGATTAAAGCTGTCACATGATAGTATGCTATTAAGCCTAAAAAAACCCACAGACCAAACCAAAAAAAAAAGACCCAATAAAGAAATCAACTATTTTGACACTAACAAGGCATAATTAATGGTTATCTCAAGCGTGTTTCCAAAGAGACTTCTTATAATATTACACAACTTGCTGACAGTGGGATGTGAATTCCATGAGAGCTAATATGTCAAATTACATGTTCAGCTTGTTAGAGGTTTATGCAAAATATATGTAAAAATGGTAAGACAGAAACGAGGAATTCCAGCTCTTCTGAATGCACCATGATCTACATACGTATGTATCAATTAATGTATCACTCAGCTAATAAAAGCTGCTGAACAATTTTGAGAGGGAAAAATTATTTATGTTTAACCCATGCCCATTTGAGAAAAGAACAGGGTGAAACTTTTTTCAAAAGACCTTATGGTGTACTTGTAAAAAGCAGCAGTGCCCAAAGCAATGCCCGGAGCAATGCCTAATGGGCATTTTTCTTGGCTGCTATATTTAGAGAAAATATTGTGATACGACTTTTCTTCAGCCAGAAGTAAATGTCAGAAGAACTCACTTGGGGGGGTGGCAGGATGTGACAGAGCCAGTGCTTGCTTGAGGGAGAAAAGAAACAAGTCCCTCTGATTTCAGATTAGTTCTGAAGCATCAGTGATGCCTAAGATGGGTTACTCCTTTCTTACCTTTATCGTAAAAAACAAACGTAGATACAGAGATCGTGTCAGCAGTTGTCTAGGTTAATTGCACATTTAAATATGTGATACAGGAAACAACATACTAAATGCTACCGAATCCACTGATTTTTTCCTGCTTGCATTGTATATATCCAGGTAAAAACAAAAAACGTGAAGGTTGCTGTGAAGAGCTTACTGTCAGCTGCTCATAAGGAGAAGCTATGATTCAGACCACTTATTGTCTATCAAATGTATCAAGAGTAAATTATATCTGTTAAGATGACAGAGAATTAGCAGTGATATTATCTGCAGGGATGATTTTCTTGCAGAAATTCATTTAGGTAGAGCGTTTATGTACTTCAACTTTTCAAATTAAACGTGTACACAGGGCAAAGAGCCAATGCCAGGATAGAAATAATGAGCCTCGCAGCACAGCACATTGTAAAGCAGATCGTGCAAGACCCTTGAAGCTGATGGCCAAACACAACTCTTTAAAAATGAATGTATGGGCCTTGAGTCCTTATTTACTCATCATTTCAAACACCGTTGTTGAACAGTAATAGTGTAGACATTTTACAGGAGCTACTCAGTACCAGCAAAAAACCTTTGCTTTTTAGTCACCAAACTGCACCAGCTTTCATGGATTCAGTAATGAACAACACAGATGTTGTTAACAGATCTAAAGTTTTCAGCTTGATTTCCATGAAATACAACTTTAATAAGCTTTTTTTAAGCAGTAACTTCCTCTTAAATCCTTTTAAACAGCAAAATAATCAATCTAAGACCTATTCATCCTGCTGATGATTCTCCTTTTCATGTATTTGTATATATTTTCTGTAGGACCTCCACATGAAAGATAAGCATAAAACCAGACACCATTAATAAACACTCCTGCGTGCCTGGCTTTTTCAATTTCTCTAATCAGTGTTCTGCTCTTTTTGTTAAGCAAGACACAGTACAACACTCACTCACCAGAAACCATTCAATTTAATATTTTATGGTTCTCCGTGGAGTCAAAGCTTTTCTCAGCTTCTGCTTCCCCCATCTTAACTGAAGTTATTTTCTTCCTACCTCCTAGGAATTCTCTAAAGACCTCAATTGGATAAAAGGACCCCTGCGAGTCCCCCTGACCCTCTTCCACTCCAGGCCTCATTCCATGGGACGAGACACCGGGAGCACTCAGGAGGCTTTAACCTCACTGCAGGCCATGAGAGACTCGTGTTCTTACTGCTTTATTGGCTTCAGGGGCTTAAGAAACCTCCAGAACTGAAAGAGAAAACAGAGAAATCATATTTAAATAGCATTTTTATTTCAAAGGTTTCTGCACCCTTTTAATGATTTGAATTGCACTAAATTAAATGCCATGATTGATGTTCATTACCCTGGTGTTCTCATGTTGTTTAGTCTAGAAGCCAATGTTTAGTCTAGAAAACAGAGCCCTCCCCTTGACTGCCTTTGAAGGCAGCTATTTTCACCTCTCCCTGCAGTCACACACTGCTGCCACTGCTGCTTTCTGTAAGCTGAAGGAGAAAAGCTCTAACCTGAATTTAATGCTAATCAAAGGATGAACTTAAAGGGAAATACAGAATAAATCCTTAAACTAGGAAGCAGTCATATCCTTCGCAAAAACTAAAGGTGAAATCTCAGCCCCAGTGAAGCTTTTAGCAGAATTTCCCTCGATTTCAGCTGTATTAAACTCATCCTCATCTTGAATGTGAACACAGCACATGTCACTTCTTTTGCCATACAGATTGAGACTGGAAAATGCACAGGAAAATTGCAGGACACATCTGCAGAGGCCTGTCTACCAGCACACGGCATTATGCCATTGCTCTAAGGATCCTCTGGTTCAGCAGTGATTAGCTTTAAAATGAGCTCACATTACTTGAAAAGAGGTCTTCTGATCTCCAGTTCTTACCGACTTTAATTTCCCCCTGAATGTTCTTAATGGTTTACAAATTGATGTTGCCTAAAATGACACGGGGGAAGAGATGAATGCCCTGTTTCCTGGGTGACCAGGGATCTCATGTCTGTGGTGGGAGGGGGGACTATGACAGACAAACAAACAAACAAACCAAAACTAGCCAACCTGACCAACCTTCTCTTAAATCAAAAGAATTCAGTAAATATATCCATGTCTTCTATTGAAAGTTCTGATTCAAAGGGTCACTAAACTAAAGCAAAGACAACTAAAATAAGGTTTTTTTGGTGCAAAAAGCTGTAAAAAGTACAAAGCCCTCTGATGCATCAGGTTTGCTAAATGTCAAGAGAAAACGTATTTCCAAACCACCCACTGTACCCTATGTGGATATCAACTTGCTTTCTTTTATGTAAATGAGATGTGGCATCAGAGTTATAAAGACTGTCTCCTCTTCACCAGAGGGAGTTGGCTAATTATTGTAAGTATTCTAGGTAGTAATACTAATGAATCCAAATCTGCCTGGCGCTGTAATTGCCCCAGGCTGTTTGACAACAAGCTACAGATGTTTTGTGAATTGCTGGAGGAATCCATTTCTTCATATGTGCCCTGAAATGAAAAGATAGGGCTTTTCTTATTGATCTGGGCAAAAAAGGAATTTTTAATGAAAACAAAACTCTTCTTCCATCCTGAATATCCTTCTCCCTGGGAGAGAGAAAATGCTGAATTGATTCAGAAGGGAAGACATTTTTATAGCGAAAGAGACACTTTTACCTATCTTTTAGTACCAATTATTCATATCCAACTGATTGTTATAGCCTTCATTTCAAGAGGATGGATTATTACTAAATGATTTATATGGAAGCACAGTTAAATGGACACTTATTCTAAATTAAATCGAACAAGAAAGATAGATATGCATCTTAGAGCTACAGGAGATGTGAACTCACTTCCCCACTCTCCCATGTACAGATTTTTGCAAGGAATTAAACTGTTCTGAATCTCCCTTCCCTGTGGTAAAGGTTTTTTCCTGCACTATTTTCTTATTCTTAAATAAGAACTCTAAATGCTTTGGGCTGGTGATATGCATACACAAATCCTAGCAGACCTGGGCCCATTCTTTGAAGAACCCTTTACTGTCACAGTACAATAAGCACTAAGACTACGCACCAAAACGGACACTCTTGGAGGGATCAAGAAGACCTTACCAGAAATAAGTTCAGACACAGATTCTGACACAGTGAAATTCCCTTTGGAAATGACAAGGAGAAATTACTGTCACAGCTATTGTAGCTGATACGGCTTTTGCCCTAAGACAAGAAAAATGAAAATACATATGTAAGCCCAGCCACTAGAAATCTCTATTACATTCACTGAGCCATTAAGTCTAAACATTAAAAGCTGATCAGCTGATCTCAAGAAAATGGAAACAGCATTTATGGTGACTGTTAAAAATTGATATTTTAATCAGTGCGCAGTACAGTGGAGTGCCAGTAAAGAAACCGGTTTATGTCCCTGTGTGGATCAGCTGAAAGCCAGAAGATTGACATCAGGGGATTATTTCAAAGACAAAAAGCTTTTCCTCTGCTGTCAGGTAAAACCTGACTTTCTTAAATAGTTGTTAGTATTGTGTAGATACACCTCAAACTGAAGCTTTCTTTTCATTCAAATAAAACTAGTTTCACTAATGCAGAACCAGGCTGCATTTCAAGCTCTGCTTTGATTTAAGGGTCAGTCCAGAATATACTGAGTCAAAACCAAAGGGCAATATTTATATAAATGCCTGCACAAGGCATAAAACAAAAGTAGAAAGGAGCTAACATTGAATGTTCTCTGTAGCTCTCAATATATTTTTAGCAGCTAACTGAGCTTTCTGTGATGTGGTGTTTTTTACATTTATAAACCCATAAAGCATGGGGTGTGTCATGTTCCCCCTTCCACATGATTTTGTCAGAGCTGCAATTGCTCACTGACTTAACATGACATTTTATACACAGTGTAAACTCTAAGCATGCAGGGCTTTAAACTCCTCGCTGTGACTGAGCTACACACAAGACATGAGATATTCTGAACCTGGCCAGTACAACTTCAAGCCTTTAAATGCTGAAGCCCAGGTGCAATTGCCATGGCCAGTGATTGTGCAGCTTAAATAACTACTTGGGTCTCATGAGAAAACAGATGAAAGAAAAAAAGAAAGAAAGAAAAAAAAACCTAGCAGGGAAGAAATTACAGTCTCTATCAGCAGCTGCCATTCTGATATAAACTGGACTGTAGACAAGTTGGAGCTTGTCACTGAACAACTGGCAATAGCAATAACCATATTTTTCAGATGAACAGGATAAGACAAGATTAATGTTTATCTGCAAATTGGAAAGAAAGCGGCATTCTTTGTTTTATTATCTCAGTCCATCCTGTGACAATATTTGCCTTTTCTCATGCTTGCATTTTCTCCAAGAAAATATAAAACCTGCTGCAGATGTTAAGGTAAAAAAAAGCTGAGACAAGATGGTGCTGGAAAGTGTCCTGAAGTGGCACCGAAAAGTGTCCATCTAACATGGGCTTCTTTATACATACCCCACAGAATATGTTAGTTTGGAGAGAGGATACTGTCATCTAGGAAGGGACAGAGCACTAATTCAGAGTTACTCCTGATTATGGAAAACGAGCAGATGCCCTGCTGATAAGTAATAGAAAGATCTTGGAAAACATAATTAGAGCAGGAGTCACAAAGATGGTGTAACTAGGATGTCAGTCACTCTAATGAGATGACAGCCAAATCAGCTAATTTCAAATATCACAATTTTAATGGAGAAAACTCACCCAGTATGGGTTTGATGGCCCAGAAAGCATTGGATTCATTTTCACCCTCACTTACATTATGGTTTCTCATCTACTTTAAACACAATTTTTCTGCTTCTTCATGAAAGCTCACAGATTACTCTGCTTGCCCCACTGCCTTCATGACACTAAGAAGGGCAAAACCAATCAAAGTACAGTTAATCTGGTTAATAAGTAACAAACCATCTTAGTCAGAAAACTTATTTATTATCCTTCATTATCCTCTTTCTTTCTTTTTTTTCTCCAGAAAATACAGCCAACAGCTCTGATTTTCTAAAACATGAACAAGAAGCATCCATTATGCCTGAGAAGTAACGATGCTTCTACTAGAAGATGGTATGTTATTATTATAATATGCTGCCCACTATTAGTGAACTCTTCCATTCAGATTGTGAAATTCTATTTGAAACAGCCTTCCAAACTAAGAGAAATGTCTGTGTCCTCGTCATATGCTATATCCTGGCTTTGCACTCTAAATGATGATTAATGCTTAGCATTCAGTCCATTGCCTTACAGCCTTTCAATTTCTGTCAAGTTCTGAATGCAAGATTGCACAAGATGAGGAAGGTCTATAGTTGCTAAAACAACGTAGACTTTATATATATAAATGTATTCTCATTTCAGCATTTCTAATGTTGGTTTCCTAAAGCAGTTCAAGAGACAATGCTGGCCTTAATTCAGGAGGTCTCTAGAACACCCAGGGATGACTGAAAGAACTCCTATCACTTTTGTAGCACCTTGATCGTGTGAAAGAGAATGCACTGATACCAAATCAGCAAACCTGTAAGCATTCACCTATTTTTAACCACTAGAATACAGGATTAAAAAATAATAATAAAAAATCATTTCAAAAGATCTACTCCTCTAGATGGGTTATTCCACTGATAGTAAAAGTAGGGCCAGTTAGAGATCTAAGTGATGGAAAAGAGGACAATACCGAGACAGAGAAATGCTCTCATTACCATAGCAACGACACAGTAGCAATTATGTGAAATACCACAGACAGAATAAAAATATATATTACTTATTTTCACCTGGATTCTCATTTCATATATAATATTTTCTTTATCTGTAGGTATTACATACAAGGGAGGTATTACATACCCTTTTTCCTACCAATTCAGTGAGAGAATTCATCAGACTCTTAGTCCCTTGAATCATGCAGAAGAAAATGGAGGATACAAGAAGGGAGGAAAAGGAAAGAAAAATGTCACATAAATACAGGAGGAAAGAATGAGAGAAGCAAAGATGGGGAATTTCCTGTGCTCCATGATGGACTTCTGGGGAGCGTATCTGAGAGAAAAAGACTTACTGGTCCTTCCACCTGCACTTACCTAACATATGGCTCTTATATCCACGCAGCACTATTTTTCTCATGGTTTGCCTCACAGACAATCCAAGTTTTCAAAGTCTTTGTCTGGTGGGCTTCAAAATACATTTTTATCCACATAGAGAATTCCAGTGCTGATTATTACGAACCAGTCCTAGCGCTGCACTGTATTCTACAGGCATTGATATCCACAAAAAAAAGAAAAACACAGGGTATTTGTACCTGCAAGTGCTACAGACAAAAGAAAAAGAAAGAAAGAAACAAAACAAAATAAACAAAACCCAACAAAACAAAATAGTTGCCAAAAGAATTTCCACAGAGAGTGGAAAATATTGAATTTTGCCTGACTACTTCATCTCTTCCTTGCTTGTATCTCTAGCAATGTATGAAAAAAAAAAAGATTAGCTTCTAGTAAATAGCATTTGTTGCAGGCAGTAAATGATGAATTGTGGAGGCACATGTTGTTGTAAGGATATAGAACAGAACTTGTGCTCGTAAACCTCACAGTGCAGTGCCCAGAAATGCAAGGACAGGAATGGCACAAGCATATATTCTGCTTTATTGGATGCTTTTTCTCATGTTGACATTTGTATTAACATATAACTGGAGACTGCCCATATATTATTGATTATCAATCTGTTTATATATATGTGTATATATATACATATATATGATGATTAACTATTATCTTTTGTGATTGACTTTAGAGGGCAAGTAACGGCCAAATATGCCATCACTGACTCAAAATCGTTGAGGACGGCAGTTTTCTCTAGCAAAGTCAAGTGGATTTATACTGGAATAAAATAGCTTTTAAACAGTCTATTAAGGAGATTTTTGCAATGGAAAGTGCCTCAAGTTAACTTCAACACTTCTTTAAAGGCAGAGAGCCTTTTACGGTTAGGTAGATTCCAGCGCATCATCAAAATTGCTGATAACTGCTAGTTTGAGCATGAAGCATTATCTCTGTTATAATTCCATAAACCTCATCTTACATCTTACAGTACTAGAACGGGATTGCAATCACTATAAATGGAACTAGAGGAGTGGTACTTTCCAGTTGGAAGCGAAGTTGGAAGGGAAACAATTTAAATATCAGTGGCTCCAAACAACAATATAGAACTGCAGAGAAGGAAAAAAGAAAAAGGAGGGGAAAAAAGGGTATTTTACTGTCCTCCTGGATTCATATATGTCATGGAACCAACCACCCAGCATATTGACACGCATCCCTTGCTGTCTTTTCTTGTTAAAGAAAAAAGATGTAAAAGCTATTGAATAGCATAATACAAAGTCTGCACTCACTTCAAATGGAGAATATTAAAAACTCTAACCTGTTTCAGACATTCAAAACCATATTTATCAATTTCCATCATTCTTTCCATATTCTGTCTGATTTTTCTTGCAAGGCAAAACTTTTATACAAGGTTTTAGGTCTCATTCCATTAATTGGTTTCCCTCTACCTTCCAAAATTAGTGGATGCTAAAAACAGTTCACTGTTTTTCAATTTTTAAATTAGTTCCTAATTGAATTTTACAGATCATCTATTTGGCAAGAAATAGCATGCATTTTTAAACAATAGCAAGGCAATTTGCTCACCCCAGGGACAAGGAGGAAGCGCGGGGGCATTCACAAGGCCCAGGCAGTAGTTTCAATGGGGCTGCAATCATAAATCCTTTCTGGTCAGTGCCACTCACTCGATGTTACCAGCTCTTTCCAATTGTAATCCTTTTTTTCATTCACTTGGGGTGAATACTGAAAGCACTAAACAATAACATTAATTAACAATTTGCCTGGGTGGGTGGAGCTGAGGAGGAAGGAAGTCACCAAAACACTTATAGATGCTTTGAGTTCAGTCTGGTTTATGTAATTACAAAAAAAAGAGAGAGAGAGACAAACTTCACTCTGAAATTATATAAGCTTATTAAAAAGATATAGCTTGTGGTTCAGGCTAGGACTGCTCCTGCCAGAAGTCAGAGGTCCTGAGAAGTCTCTTAGAAAATTCATGCCTTGGGCCAACACTGTCAGCGTGTTTTCTCAGATACCCATTCCATTTCTGTGAGGCAGGAAGTCATATGGATGTCTTCAAAGAACATAAAATATTTTGTGACTATGTCTCTAGACAGGAGTTTGAGACTATACTAATAACAGATGAATGAACTTACCACAAATCCTCCAACTTTGAGAGCAACCTAAGTAACTTTTTTCCTCTCAAAACAAGGACATGAAGAAATGATGTCTTTGAATGTTTTCACATCCTTCCAGAACAAAGGCTTATAATGTACTGAGTCATAAGGACAGAGGCATAAGTCACTGATACGCTCTGTTTGGAACTGGCACTGAAGAAGATAATACATCCTGAGTCATCCTGTATCCCAAACTGGATTTGAGAGGCTGATTTTCAGTAGTCTTTATGCAAACAAAGGATTACGTTCCCATGGTCAGCATGAACTTATGTTTGCTCGTGTTGGTAAGCAGTCACACCGCACTGACATGCCTATCAATGTTTCCTCTCTGCTTACTTTGTATTTACATACGTTACTGTGCTTCCTGAAGAGNGGTGCATATGCAGACAGAAAAATAATGTGCTGCTACATGGTTTTTCAAAGCCAATTTATGAAGAGGTGCAGTGACACAGAGCTGGGACCCATCAGCACACAATTCCCAGTCACCAGAAAACAGCACTGCACTGTGTGATCCATGGGAGCCCTTCAGCATCACTGCCTCTGCAGGCTGCCCTGCTCACTGCAATGCAGGCACAGCTGTTTCACTGTTCCATTCTAGATGTATTCTTTACTTCTCCCAAGTTTTTCTTAGTTTTCAATTTTTCCCAAGGTTGCCAGATTGCTTGCACCGGATCTGACCCATAACCAATAGCAAGCAAGGTTAAAACTCCACTGAGCAGTGGTAAAAATGATGCATCGTACTGAATCACACACAGACTTGGTTACAGAGCATGGCTGACAAAATTTAATCAGTCATTACATCTCTTATGGTCAGTGCTTTACATCATTATGACATGGAGATACGCAATGCACATTAGCAGACTTCACTGTACACCCATGCTCAAAAGCCTCCCTCTAGAAAAAAAATATATATATATATATATG